>JARHVA010004866.1:957500-1287500 GCA_037957365.1 Torreya grandis | reverse complement strand
CTTAGTCTATGAGTTTTACAATCTCACAAACCATTATTATGACTCCTCAAAAAATCAATATTTATAAAGATAAGATGGTTAGTCCACATTTCCATTCACCTTCCACATCCCCTAGTCCACCTACCTTACTTTAACCCTATAATCTTATGCCACATACATAGAGCCCTTCATCTCCTACCATCACATCCTTTTCCTACACCTCCTCTCAAGACCTAATGGTGATAGCTCTATGGACTCAATAGATGTAAGTTGAGAAGTTGTCTAGACAAGACTTGGTTATCATTAAAGAACCAAAATTAACTATAGAATTTTATTGATCCTATAAAAATTGTAAAAGGGTGAGGAGAAGAACATAACCATTAGAGGAAATCTAATTGAATTCATATGGGAATAAGAGATATTCTCATTGACTAAATAGAGGAAAACCAAGCCTAGATAATATTTTGGAATACATGAGGATCCTATCTCTATGGTTGATACCACTAGAGGAGTTTTGAATGAAATGATTTTTTTCTTACAACAAACCAATAGGAGATTATAGGCATAAGGAAAAATAGAGGCCTCAAGGGACATACTAGATGACATGAAAATTTAAGATAAGATTATTTATAAAATTATATGTTCTACATGTCATTATAGAGTAGATTCATAACCATAATGAGGAAATGTGGTGATTTTTCATAAATATTGGAAAATAATGGATGCCAATTTGTATTTTATTACTACGTAAGGCATAAATCATATTTGAATATCAATTTGATACAACTTCTAGATATAAATTTATCATATAACTATATGAAAAATAAGGGGATTAACCTCATAGAATTAGATAATCAAATTCAAGAATTAGTTGGGAAACTAACCATTTAGGATTATAATTCCATAATTTTTTTTGGATATACGTGATTTAATTATTTTGGGAATATTGGTGTTTTATTCCTAATTTAGTTAAGGGTATAAGTTGAATAAATCATTAAAATATATTAAAATAATTATATTACTAATTTGTATAATTTATTTGACCTTCATATCTTTCTAAAAATAGTAATAAAAATGGAGAAATGTAACTTATCTTAAACTATGTTGATACAACTGAGACAGAGGTTGATACTAGCTATGCAAGATTAGGATAGTGTCATGAATCAAGATATGGATTTCATTTGATAAAGGATAATAACACCAAAAATATGACACTTTAGGGTCTGGGGCTATAGTCCAGGTCCTACCGCTATTGTCTAAAATAGTCATAGAGATTTGAGTTTTCTAGGTTTTGTCCACTATCTTTGTATTAGCTTGCTTGCGAAATTTCAAGTCTTGACTATCAATGAATCTCCTTATAGAGATGATTTAATATCCAACCCTAGATCTCCCTTATGCTTTATATTGAGTGAAAATTTTGAGAAAGAGGGGGGTTGGTGTGTGTAAGATGCATTAAACATGTATCCACACCCCTTATGTGGGCACACTACCTACATACCAATACTCCAAAGAGGGATCAAGCCATATGTATTTCTCCCACTTGATGTGTTTTATTCAATAGTGTAATGAGGATGAAAAAATGATAAAATAGGTGTGCTTGAGGTGGCTAGGGATTGGTGTGAGGATTTGGATGTGCTTGTAGCTGTATTTGATGGCTATATGCAGAGAATGGTGAATTTTTCCTCAATGGTCTTGCTTGTATTATTGCTTGATTTTGTAATATTTTCAAACCCCTTTTAAATGAACTTTGAATGATGTTTTATAAATATCCATTGATCATGTGTTAGATTCATTCGTGCTAGGCTGACATAATGAGGAAGAGGAATCATGAAAAAATGGTCACTTGGGCTCAAAATGTGATTGGACATGAGCACTAAAAATGGGACACCCTAGGGTATAATCATATAGTCAAAGTTAGGTGATATTTTCCTACATGAATGGGACCTAAAGGATAGAATAAGAATGGAAAATGGATCTTAGCTGAGCTAGAATGAGGTTCTAAAAGTCTACTAATGAAATGTAAATATGCAAAAGGAAATCAAGAGTAGATTAGTTATGATTAGATACACTAAATCTAAAATAAGAATGTACAAAGCTAGGTAAGAGAGAGAGGAAGAAAAAGGAATGAATACACCTCACCAAGTATGTGAACCAATACAAAACTTGTTGTGATGCTAGATGATGCTAAGTAATGTTGGGTACGTGTTGTACTAAGATTACTATCAAAAACTAAGCTGAGTGCTCAATTCACCAAAAGTACCTCAAGAATTCAAAGGTTAGCCCTTTGGCTCTATTATCACCCAATAAGTAAGCTATGTGATAATGTGTGTGCTAATCAATGTTTGGTCTGTGTGTCCAATCCCTCTAAGTAGGTGGATCAAGAACACAAAGGATAGTTAGTCCTTTAACTCCATCATTGACCCATAAAGTGAAGCTATAAAATTATATTGGTATGAATGTGTGTCGTATAAATGGCTCTTAAGGCCCATGAATACTCTATAATTTGACAATGTGGCATGGATAGATGAATGTGTACTAGAAACTAGGCCAATCTTGGCTAACTTTGGAAGGAGGAGATTAGGCTTGTATGAAAGCCACTCTGAAACTGGGCAAAAGGCTTATGTGAAATCCACCAAAAATGTAAAGGTTAGGATTGTATGAAATCCACTTCAAAATGATGCCAACCACTTATATATGGAATAAGGCATGTAATTTTTAATAATTCCTGGGCAATATACTAAACTTGATAAGAAAAAAAGTCAAATGTGCCATGCACATTACCCCTAATCACTAGTATCTATAACATGGATTATGATTTGGAAGCTATACCAACTACCCAATCTGAAACTAGAAGTGAGAGTCATCATGTCACACATGATGCCCCTATATGTGGATTCTATAATAAAAACTATATAGAAACTACTAAATCTATATTGATCTATATCTAACCAAAAATGTATTTAAGCTGACCTTTTTACCTATTTCTAAAAATATATGTTTTTCATTATTTGGATAGGAACACTAAAAACAAGACACCCTATTATTTGATGCTATTATACATGTTTGGTGTTGTTGTCCTTTACTAAAATTAATGAATTTTCTATAATCATCATTATTTTTATAGTCTATTCTACCTAGTTTAACCTTTGATTATTGTTCTAAGTGTTCTGAAAACTAATTTTTTGATTAGTAGGATCTTTGATCTTTGTGACAAAACCCCTATTTATTACCCCCCTCTTTTGAGAGTAAGAATGAAGACCCTGCAATGACTACCCTTAGAAGGAAGAGCCCTATAAGTGTGTTATGCTATGAAATACATGATATAACAATGATAATTGAAAAGATGTCTCAAGATATAACATAGTTTGTATTAAAGATCATTAGATCAACAAGGGTATTCCTAGATAGATATAACAATGTAATAACATGTGAAATGTATTGAAATAAATTTGGAAATGTTAATTATTAGTTTTCAAGGAGGGATGGAGCATGATGTTCATCATGGCATCCGAGAAATAAAGATAATGCATGATGTGGATCATGGCATTATAAATAATGAGAAGCAACAAGTAAGTAAGCATACAAGGCATGAAAGAAAGATAATGCATGATATAGATCATGAAATTACAAATAATGAGAAGAAACAAGAAAACAAGTACACAAAGCAATAATCAAGAAGCATACATTAGTGGCCAATGGGCCAAGCAAATAAGGGACATGGACACATATCACTCAAACTAGAAAGAAATCATACAAGGCATGTTAAAATATAGGCGAGGTTGACATGATGACCACAATCATGTAGAAGAGTACAAGCAAAGTAAATTGGCAAATGTCCTAAGGCACACACAAGAATAGAAGAAAGGGATATTGGTAAATATCTTAAAGTACATATAGGAAACAAAATAGGAACTAAGAAATGTAATCACATCTAGCTATACAACTCAAAAAAATAAAGCATGCAATAAGATAGAAATACAATTACATCTAACTAATCAAAGTAAGAAGTGAAAGCATGTAAGACATGGACTAAAAGATTAGGTATATGCTAAGAAATACAGAAGTTCTATATACTAGTGAATGTTGATAGAGTAATCTATGTAAGCTAGTAAGTAATATACATCAACATGATAAATAGAGTGTGTGGTGTAGGAATGTCATAACCTAGATGGTGTAGTCATGTAGATGATACCCTTAGGGGGTAGATATATTGATATATGTCTCAAATGTATGGAGTAGGATGCCCCCTCAAAGGGTAGATTAAAGCAATCAAGGATCTGGTAGTCACTACACACAAAAAAAAAAGATCAATTGAAGCATGGTAATGTAGATAAATTGACAAATAATATCATAGAACAACAAATGTAAGTCTAACATAGTAGTAGAAATTTAAATCATGGATAATGCATACAATTGAAATGTTTTTAAAATTTTAGATTATTTGAATGTTTTTGTATTTTGAAATGTTTAAATGTTTTTGGTATTTTGATATAAGCTATGTACAATCAATCATAAAGAGACTATGTACAAGTAATTAGAAAGAAGTTTTATACAAGTAATTTTGAAAAATTATGTATAAGAAATTAAAAATAAGCTATATACAAGTAAGCTAAGAAAAATGATACTAACCAATGAGTCTCATGAGAGACTCCCTATCATGGTGTCCTATATAAAACAAAGGAATCATGCATGATTGTGAAGCATGAAGGAATGGTGGTGAATATGACTATGAATATTTGGATTCATTATTGGTATCTTAAAAATAATAATAATAATAATAATAATAATAATAATAATAATAATAATAATAATAATAATAATAATAATAATAATAATAATAATAATATATTATTCTTCTCATCATTATCATCTTGATTTTGAACTAATGGAATGCTAGTGTTGAATTTTATTGTATTTGGATATTTTATTTTGATAAATTGTGTCTATGAATAATTTTCCTTAGTATGCTCAATAAATCCCAAACCTTGGTGACAAACATTATCAATTGCTAGAATAGGAGTACTGATGCCTTGAGCATGCTTTCCCAACCCTTGACCTTGATAATCAAATTATTGTAGATATTTTTGACCAAACCCATACTACTTTGAAATTTGAGCCTCATTTTAGAGAGGTATATTTTTATCCTTTTTGTGCTTTACCTATGCTTGTGGTACTATTTGTTGCTCTGATTTTGCTTTTTGATCCTTTTATTGTTATGAGTTATGCTTTGGTAACCACTTTTATGTTGTTTCTAAATTTGACCCTTTATGAATGTTTTCTTGTGTCACTATAGATTTCTTAAATTATTTACCTTATATATGGTCCTCATTATAAATTATCTATTGTATATATTGTTTCAATGCCAAACATGAATCTATGTGATGCCCATGCATTCTATGATATGCATAATAATATCTAGCTTTGGTAACCACTTTTATGTTGTTTCTAAATTTGACCCTTTATGAATGTGTTCTTGTGTCACTATAGATTTCTTAAATTATTTACCTTATATATGGTCCTCATTATAAATTATCTATTGTATATATTGTTTCAATGCCAAACATGAATCTATGTGATGCCCATGCATTCTATGATATGCATAATAATATCTAGATCTTCTCATTGGATGTAGAGAAGGTAGTTTGATCAAATTAGATTTAATAATTTCCCTTATTAACTCACTTGAAATCTTATTTTATCTTTGAATGTTTTTTGAATCACTAGTTGTAGAGTTATTCTGTTGTTATTTCTTGTTTTGATATGTAACATTACTTGCAACCAATTGACTAGGTGAAGGTGCATATACATGATTGGCACTAGGGTGACATTGAGGATTTTGTATTATATTATAATTTTGTAATGTTTTTATCTTTTCATGTAATAAATGATTCTATGTTTGTAAATCTGAAATTAACTTGCTCATACTAGTGATTTGATCCCTTAGAGTCTCACAAGTGCAAATCCTAGTTATTTTCGATTAAACATTTAAGCATATATGTTGAAGAGGATTTGAAGAAGCTATGCACTGAATGCATTCATTAAGAACAATACTATAGGTTTCCTCACCTTTTGGAGGGGTGATATCATGGACCTGGTTAGAGGGAAAGTAGCTATCACCCTCTTAGGGGAGAGGAGGAGAAGGAAATTCTTTCCTCTACATAAAATATGATATTAAAAATGTGATAGGTGGTTGTTAGATTATGCAATAGATCCTATAAGTATGTAAGGATTTCATTATTGATTTAATTACACATAATAGAGAGATAGCATATTAAAGAAGTCATTAGAGTTATAAGTTGTTTAGCAATATGATTATAAATAATATTCCACATGAGAGCTAGCAAACAAGGGATATACATCATGGAATTTTACATTAATGCATAAAAAACTTTGACTTGTGATATGATATTTATAATATGTTTATTAAGATAGTCTTGAAAATTATTCCACGAGAGAGAGAAAGTATGTAATGAAGCCTTGTATTAAATAAAAGTAAAGATTGCTTTGAAGGAAAGGGATTTTAACATGTTTAGTAGTAAATTTCTTAATATCATCCCATATTATGAAAAGTAAACATGAAAGGGAAAGAATGAAGCTTTGTATTAACATATGGTAAACTTCATTATTCATATACATGATAGGACCAAGTATGAATTCCTTAGTATTTGCAAGAAATGTTTTGAAAGGAGTAAGATCCATTTGTAATTTTTATGTAAAAATATGTAAGGTGATAACTCAAAAACAAAGGGACCTAGTATATGCAAATAGGGTTTGAATGAAACTATTTTTAAAAATTACTAAGGTAAATTTAAAAATTAAATGTGAATTTTTGATTTAAAAATACTGAAAAAAATAATAAAAAAATACTAGGACCTAGTATAGGCAACTAGGGTTTGAATGAAATTATTTTTAAAATTACTAAGTTAAATTAAAAAATTTAAATGTAAATTTTTGATTTAAATATTCATAAAAAAATTGAAAAATATTTGAAAAATCAAAAAGGATTTTACCCTAGGGTTTCTAGGGTTTTTGTGCACAAATGAAGTAAGTCAGGTTCACCATAAGATTTAACTTTTTTGGGAATATTGGTGTTTTATTCTAATTTAGTTTAGGGTATGAGTTGAATAAATTATTAAAATATATTTCAATAATTATAGTACTGATTTGTATAATTTATTTGACCTTCATAGCTTTTTTAAAAATAGTAATAAAAGAGGAAAAATGTAACTCATCTTAAAACTATGTTGATACGACTGAGATATAGGCTGATACCAACTATGAAGGACAAGGATAGTGTCATGAATTGGGATCTAGATTTTGTTTAGTGAAAGGATATAGGAGCACAAAAAATAAGATAGTTTGGGGTTCAGTGTTGTAGTCTAAATCCTGTCGCTAATGTCTAAACTAGTCATAAAGATCTAAGTTTTTTGGGTTTTGTCTACTATCCTTGTATTAGTCTGCTTTTTAAATTTTAATTCTTGACTATAAATGAATATCCTTGTAGAAATGATTTAATCTCCAACCCTATATCTTCCTTGTGCTTGAACTTGAATGAAAACTTTGAGAAAGAGGGGAGGTTAGTGTGTGTAAGATGCACTAAACATATATCCACACCCCTTGTGTAGGCATGCTACCTACATACCAATACTCTGAAGAGGGATCAAACCATATGTATTTCTCCCACTTGATGTGATTTTTGGAATAGTTTAATTAGGATGCAAAAATGCCAAATTGGGTATACTTGAGATGGCTAGGGACTGGTGTGAATATTTGGATGTACTTGTAGCTATATTGGATGGCTGTATGTAGAGAATAGGGAAGTTTGCCTCAATGGTATTATTTGTATTGTTGATTGCTTTTGTAATATTTTCCAAACCCTTCTAAATTAAATTTAAATGGGATTTTATAGAGATATATTGGTCATTTGTTAGATGCATTCACGTTAGGCCAACATAATGAGGAAGAGGAATTGGGAGACAATGGTCACTTAGACTCGAAATGTGATTGGACAAGAGTGATGGAAATGAGACACCCTAGGGTCCATCGATATAGTCCAAGTTTTGAGCTATTATTATATAGGTATGAGACCTAGGGGGATGGAATAAGCATGGAAAATAGATCCTTTTTAAGTTGGAATGAGGTTTTGAAAGGCTATAAATGATTGGGAATCAGTGAAAAGGTGCCTAGAAGGGTCAAGAGAATATATAAGAGGGACCTATGTGTTGGGTGTCACAAGCCACACTCAAGAAAATAATTTTGACATTTTCTATGACTATAATATATGTATCACTATAATATATAGACCAATGGGTAAAGTGGTAACTATGCTATTCTTTGATAACTACCTTCAAACTACTGCTAATAGGTTTAAAGTAGAGGTTGATAATATAGTTTTTGGGAGTAGTGATCAAGTTATCCAAATGATCTCTATTGTTATAGGTAAAATAACACAAGTATAAGCATTGAATGTCTCCTTTAGGAATTAATTGGGATTACATATGAAATTGATGAAGAAAATCCATGTATTGTTCAAACTTCTAATTATTAATTTTAAAGTCGTAGAACAATATTTTACAACATACATGATTGCATACAAAAAAATAACGGAGTAAGAATTGTTGGCTTCCCAAAAAGGATATTCAATCATACTAAATCAACCATAAAAAATTACATCTTTTTATCCTAAATACATGATAGTCTATATGTCAACATGAGCCATGTTATCTATAATTGCTTTTACTACAACTCCTTTACATGCTCAATCAAGACAACCTTCAATATCAAATAAAATTACATCTTTAGTTACTATGGAAATTTCTAGTCCCTCCATGGTTGGTGCCTCATCATCATTCCTTTTTTTAACACTTTGAGTTAGACACTACCAATTGGAGTTTAACCTATTTCAAGTAAAATATTCACTAATAGTTCAACTCAGGGTTCATAAAGTGACTATTTGAGTATAAATTTGGATATGTATACACACACACACACACACACACACACACACACACACACACACACACACACACACACACACACACACACACACACACACACACACACACACACACACACACACACACACACACATGTGGGATATAAAGTTAAATTAAGACTTATTTATTTATAATCATTGTGATCATGAAGAGTTTGCATGCTAAATTAAAAGACAATATTATTTTAAACTTTAAAAATATGCAAAGAGATTTAAAGATGAGATGGTGCTAATATAAAGATAAATATGTTTGAATTTCACTTATTTTAAATAGAGGAGAATTTTGATAATTAATGAAAGCAAAGAAAGTTCCTAAATTTCTCTATAAGTTTGTGTGAATTTGTTGCCTCTTCCAAATTTATATGTTTTTTTGAAGAATTTAAATTGATTTGATTGATCCATTAGAGGATATCTATGTACTTTATTTTCATTTATTTAATAAAAAAAAAGTCTTAATAATCTCTTTGGTTATAGATCATATAAAAAATTAGTTAAGAGGCCTTGGATATTCATAACAATATCGTACTAACAATATCTTTGATTATAATCAATGAGTTATATTGAAGTTATTTCCTTATACTATTTAATATGTTTGATTGTGTTATGTGATTATAAATAACCCAAAATGGACATTAGTTCATAACATATGTTAAAATTAATATAGTAAATTATATTGAAAGGTTTTAATATTCAATTAGACCATAAAACCCCTTATTTTTTTCCCTACATTTCCCTCTTTTTGTTATTTTTAAAAATCATATCCACTTTCATTTAGATCCATCCACCCACTATAAATAGATTTTAAGTTAAATGTTAATTACCCACCATAGCTAAACCATCTGAGATAAACAACCATTGCACTCATTGCTATTATACCATGTGTTTATTTATAAAATTGAGACCTATAACTCCCACCTTGGAGTGAATTATCATTAATCCTAAAATGATAGGGACTTTCCTATAACAATATTTAGTGTGCATAAAAATCACATCAATATTATATCTCATGTAACTTTTATTTTTAATCAAGTTAATAAAGGTGGTTGTTTTACTCAAATTTTCTCCTTGTTTCTTATTTTATGAAAGTAGAAGTAAAACTACAAGAAATGGGTGGGTAAGGGTACCTAGTTGAAAGTGCATGTAAGTTGATATCTAGATGAAGTGATAGCTCCTCTTTGGCTGGGGAGGAAGACCTACAGTAAGAAAGCACTAAAATAAACTTGTTGATTAGACAATAATATGGGGGGATTGCCTAGCATATGTTAGATCCAAGAAAGTAATAGTGATAAGATGGCTATCAATCCCCTTTATGATAAAAGGTTTGATCAAAATAAAATAAATATAACTTATATATAATAACATAAAGGTAAATGTCATTTAATACAAGAAAGGTAAAATGCTTGTTCAAATAAAATAACTAACTATAGAAAAAATTTAGTCAATGCTTATGCTAAAGCAGTTGGGAGGGACTGATTATGTTTCTAGTAAGGTAATAAGGACAAAAAAATAGGATTCGATTGAGGTTTTATTGAGGGTTTGGTTGCAGATAGGTAACTGGTGGAAGTTAAGGTAACTGTCAATGGTTAAGGCTAACCATTGATGATTGCCTATCAAATTTTGGGAATGTAGAAAACAAGGGTTATAGGTTGGGTAAATGGTCAAAAAAATGTTTGGATAAGGGTTTTAGGTCAGTAGAGATTTGATATGGGTCTAGAGGGTATAAAACAAAATGCAAATAGAAGATTTTGATCAAGGTATTTAAGCCTTAGAAAAAAAGAAAAAATGAAAAGAAAGAGAAGAATACCTATTATCAAGAGTAATGGAGAAAGGGTAGATAAGACCTGGAGGAAATTCATCAGGATAACAATACTCCAGCCTCTAAGAATGATTTGAGAAGCATTTTGGTAAGGGTGGATACCTACAAAAAGACTTTGGTAACATGTACTTATAGATTTTTCCCCTTTTTCTCCTTCTTACAACTCCCCTTTTATAGGAAGAAGTTACAAATTTTAAGTGAAAGAAGTTGTTAAATGTTTAATAGGAAGTTTTTAATTAGATAGGTGGATAAAGATGCTAATTTAAGCACCAAAAAGCTAATTTGTATCACCAAATGAAAGGTTGCTAAGTTGGGTGTAAAGCTGATTTCACACCTATTTATAAATTGCTTTGATATAGGCTGGGGAACCTAATCATCGATGGTTA
The DNA here is from genome assembly GCA_037957365.1 of Torreya grandis. NCBI lineage: Eukaryota > Viridiplantae > Streptophyta > Pinopsida > Cupressales > Taxaceae > Torreya > Torreya grandis. Next base: position 1,276,324 of record JARHVA010004866.1, on the reverse strand, counting down.
GGCTTAACTATATATGGTTACCCTAACCATCAATTGTCAAGTTCCAAGAAGAAAATGGGTGAAAAGTGGTTAAAAGGAAGTGGGTTAACAATGTTAAGTTACCAAGCTAAAAAGTGGGCTAGGGTAACTAGGTGGTTAACCTGCTCTAATGTGGGGTAAGAGTTCAAAGGTGTTTCAGCATAAAAAATGGGGTAGTTTTTGAGTGTGTACATTTTACGCCTTTTTTTTATATGGCTTTGGATTGATAAGTTGTAAAATAAAAATAGAAGATGGGTAAGGTTAAAGGTGAAGGGTGATGGTCGAGCTGACTTTAGATGCACTAAACAAGAGGACACTACCTATATAGTTCCATGGATGTAAAATCCAAAAAGAACTTTAGGAAAAATGTAGTTATTTAATAGTGGATGGGTGGGTTGTAGAGAATAGGTGTGCTTTGAGGGTAAAGTCGTGATTCTCAACTGGGTTCCCCCAAATTGAAAAATCACATGGTTTAGTTTGGGTGAAGGCTTATGAAGAAAGGTAATCTCCAAAATTTATAATTACCCCAAGCATGGGAAGGATTTATTCCACCTCAAAATGGTAATTAATGAGGTGAAGGTTGAATTGGGTTAGGATTTGATAAATGGTAGATGATAAGTCAAGAGGTGGGTGAAAAAAAGGTGAGGTTAGGCATTTGAGACACAAACATACACACAAAATGCAATTAAGTGTGATAACCAAGATCACATAAAGACTAAGATTTCCATGTTGCTAATAATAAGGTTATGTTCTAGGATAAATGATTAGGTAATTGATCTCTATCATTGGTCATAGTTGATCAAGTTAGTCGTATAAAGTCTCCTAGATAAGGTTGGTGTTTACTCAAGTATCTAGGGTAGGAAGTGCTCCTAAGAAAAACACAAATGGTTTAGTTGTGCATAAGGTGGTGAAAATTCAAATGTTCAACATGGAATTTTTTTCTATACGGTCAAAAGGACCAAGGTGAGGCCATGACAAAGTATGTGATAGGTTGTGTCAAAAAGGGCCAATGTTGAGGTAGACACAGTCGAATGGTTGGGTGGTCTGGTAGAGAAGGGTAATCTCCAAAATTAAAGGGAGAAGGTGACTCCCAAATAGGTTGGTAGAGAAGGGTAAGTTCTATAGTTTGAGGGATAGGGTGACTCCCAAATAGGTTAGAAGATGTCTAAATGGGTTTCCCCACTTGGGTGTACCACTTGGTTTGGTTTGGTTTGGGTTGATAGGGTTGATAAAGTTAATAAGATAGGTAAAGTTGGATTTCATATGTTAGGTTAAGGGGATAAGGTTTGATGATAGGTGGTTGGGTAGATAGGTGTTTTAATCATGGTAGGTAAAGTTTCAAAAGTTTTATTGGTAGGTAAGAGTTTAATCTAGTAAGGTTAGTTTAATAAGTTGATTTGATAGGTTGGGTGAAGTTTATCAGATGGATTGATTGTATAAGTTGGGTAAGGTAGGTAAAGTTGGTTGGCTATTATTGGTTGATTGGTTGGAGTTGGTAGATCAATAAGATAGGGTGATGGTTATTTTTTTGATAAGGTAGATAAGGTTGATAAGGTTAGTTGGGTTGATAGATTAGGTTGGTTAGGTAAAGTTGAAAAGGTAGGTTAGGATGGTGGTTGGGGGTGGATAACTTAATGGTTGATGAGATTGGATAGGTTGAAGTTGAGATTGGTAAAAATAATTGTTAAGTTGGTACTGATGGGTTATTGGTTGTGTAAGATGATGGTCAAAGGGTTGGCAAAGGTAGGAGAAGGGAAATCTCCAAAAGGGTGGGGTTGGCTTGGTCAATTTAAAGGTTTGTGATGGAAGGTAATCTATAATATTTTGATGGTTAGGGTAAGTGGGTGGTTTTAATGGCTCAAAAGGAGGAAGACACATCTCCCTAGTTTAATTTAATTAGGTAAGGGATGTCTAAACTGACTCTTGATGTGTTAGGCAAGAGGATGCTTTCTACATAGTCCCATGGATGGAGGATCTAATGTGAACTTCAAGATAGATGTAGTTATTTCAATTCAATGTTTGATGGGTTTAATTAGAGGAAGATGAGGTGATTGGAGAAAATTAACCTCCTAAGGTTAGGTTTAGTTTGGTTTTGGTTGGCTAGGATTAGGGAGAAAGGTAAATTTCAAGGTTTAAGGGGAGGGTGACTCCCAAAGGTAAAAGGTCAAGTTGTTTCATTGGTTGGTTGATTTAATATGTTAACTTGATTGGACAGGTTGGGTGAATGTGATTGGTAGTTGTTGGTTTGGGTGGTAGTTATTGGTTTTTTTGGATAAGGTAAATAAGGTTTGGTTTTATAGGTTTGATGGGTTGAATTTGGTTGATTAGGTTATGATTTGGTTTCAGTGACTCAAAAGGGAGAAGACCTGTCTTCCCAGGTGATCATGAAAGTATAAGGGGGAGGTTAAACACTCTAATTGACAAAGATCATGATAGTAAGATGGGTGGGTTTATAACATAAAACCCTTGTCACACTTTTTATTTATTTTTATTCTGATGGTTAAAAAAGGTAACTTAATTGCATGGTGCCAAGTAAACTCAATATCCCTTGATTTGTATAGGACAAAAGGGGAAATGGATGGTAGGTAGTGGGTGATAGGTACGGTAACCTTCCTATGGGGAGGGCTTGCCTATTTTTTAGGTGACCTAGGAACCATAATAGATAAGTCCATATCATATGCTAGGTGTAAACTGATTAATGTAGGAAGACTATTGATGAAAACTGATTGCGATTTTCTTTGGATCACTTATTTTTTTGATATAGGGTCTTATATTGCTTAATTTGATATGCTAGTGAAGCTAATCAATGAGAAAAGCTTCAAATGATTGATTTTGACAAATTTAACTTAGCCATCCTTTAAAGGAGTGTTCTAAGTTTGGGTTTTTTCATATTTGAGAGATATCCTTCAAGGGAGCAGTCTATTTTAAGTTTAAGCACTTTTGATTATTTTGAGTAGATGTCCTTTAAGGGAGTACTCTGCATACTAAAGATGTTGACCCAAGTGATATTGTGGTATCCCCAATGTTTATATGTTGCTTAGACATAGACTGTCTATATAGGCCTAAAGTTTTCCTTTATGGAGGCAAAACCATGGCACAAAAAGGTTGATGATGGGTGGAAGAGGTGGTTTTAAGTGATAATGACCATGGGATTCCATCTAGTTAGAGATGAAAGGTATCCATGAGGATCATGCCATGGGTATATACATGGTATCCATACTTAGAATTAGGCAAAGTTTATGATGGATAATCACATGATCTTACTTATAATCAGTTGTCCTTAAACATAAGGAGATGAAGGTGATTAAAAATAAGGGATGAGCTTAAGTCAGACACAAAATGATAAGGAACTTGGTTTAACCAAGGAACATATGTGAATGCCAAGTGTTTAAGAGTTTCAGGCTAGATATGCCCCAAATCCATGATTGCATGGATGGGTAATGTCAATCAAAAGAATAGATGTCCCGCAGTTACTTATCACTCTTGGGTAGATGGGGAAAAGGTATGGTTTGACAAAAAGGTGAGGCTAGTTAGGTGAAAGTTTAATGGAAGAAGATAGTTAAAAAAGAAAGAAATGTGTAAAAGGTAGTTAGGAATGACTAAGGTTAAAGTTATTTAGTTGGTTGGTTGGTGGGTGGAGAAGGGTAATCTCCAATGGATAGGTTGGAATAGAAGGGTAATATCCAAATAGGTTTGGTTGGGGGGAAAAGGTGATTCTCCAATAATTTTGGTTGGGTGAAGGAGAAAGGTAATCCCCAAGAGTTCAAGGTTGGCTGGTTTATAGGTTTATTTGGTTGGTTTGGGTTAAGTGGGTTTGATTGCTTGGGTCAAGTTGATAAGGTGGGTTGGGTTGATAAATGGTCAAAGCCTTGTGGAGGGGAAGTTCCCCCACTTTGATTTTGCCATGGATGGTCAAAAGAGGGGAAAATGATCCCAATGTGAGGTGATGGTTAGTAAGAAGGTTTTAGGAGGGGTGAAGATGAATTCACCCATCTCCCCAAGGGTTGTTAGTTATTAGTATTTAGTGGTTAATAGGTCAAGTTCATAGGTGATTGTTATGGTAAGATTTTCTCTAATGCACCAAGGCTAGGAAAAGTCAGTTGGGTCAGATTTAGGTAGGGTAGGGTAGGCTTGATAGGTTTGATGGGTTGATTTTGGTTTGGGTGGTTAGGTAGGTTGGTTATGGTTGAGCGAAAAGGTATGGTTGATTGAGTTTGGGTAGAGGTTGGCTTGATTGGTTGAGAGAGGTAAGATAAATGTTTGAGTTGGTTTTATTAGTTTGGTTAGTGAGGTAAGGTTGGGTGGATGGTTACAGGTAAGGTTAGGTTAATGCTAAGTTTGGTTAGGCTAATGGTCATTTTGGTTTGGTTGATAGTCATTAAAGTTGGATTGATAGGTTCCATAAAAGTGGTAAGTGGAAAATTTAGGTTGGTTGGTTCCACATGGTTGAGTGGAAAAGGGTGGTTGGTTGATTCCACATGGGTGAGTAGAAATTTTTTGTTTGTTGGTTCCATAGAAGTAAGTAGAATAGTTAGGTTGGATGGTTCCATAAATGTGAGTATAATAGGTTGATAAGTTGACTCCACAAAGGTGAGTGGCATAGGTTGGTTGGTTCCTTGAATGTGAGTGAAATAGGATGATAAGTTGACTCCACGAAGGTGAGTGGAATAGGTTGGTTGGTTCCTTGAATGTGTTTTCAAAGTAAAGTTGAAAAGAGTCCACATGGTTGACAAGTGGTTTAGTTGAGGGTTAGCCATGGTTTCCTCAATAATGAGCAAAGAAAGAGGTTTGATGATTTATTATTTAATGATATTTAAGGCTAGGTTGGAAGGAAAATAGAGAATTTAATTTGAAACCTCCTTGTGATCAATAAGGTTTTGGATGAGAACTTTGAAAGACCCACATCTGTCTATCCCATGTCTGTGTTTGTGATGATAAGTACAAAAATTAGACTCTACAAACCAAATTAGTTTTGGAAGAGAATTATTGATGGGTTTGATTAGAGGAAGGTTAATTATAGAATCCTCTAAGAATTTATCAAGAATGGAGGCATATGATTCCCCTAACAAGGTATACTTCCTGGGAAGAGGATGCACTAATGGTTCTTGAGTTGGTGAGATAGTTGGTTAGCTTGATGAGGTTTGTTGATTTAATATGTTTGATGAGATGGGTTGGTCTAGTGGGTTTTATAGGTTTAATAAGCTAGGTAGGTTTGATATATAGTTGTTGGTTAGACTTGATAAGGTTGATAATTAGGGCAAGGTTGGCAAGGTTGATAAGGTGGGTTGGTTTGATTGGTTTGGTTGGATTGGATGATTGATAGGTTGGTTGGGATAATAGGTTAATGGATGGATGGGTTGATGGGTTTGTTTATGGGTGGTTGATAGGTTGGGGTTGATAATTTTGGTTGAGGTAATTGATATGATGATTGGGTTGATAAGATGGGTTGGTTTGATAAGTTGGATAAGGTTGATGAGGTGGGTTAGCCTGATTGGTTTGGTTAGATTGATATGTTGTTTGTTTTTTAGATTAATAGGTTGATATTTTAGTGGGTTGGTTAATAAGGTGGGTTGAGGTAATTTATATGAGGGTTGGGGTAAATGGCCTAAGTTTTTACATGGTTGGGGTGATTGATATAATAAATGTTGATAGGTTGTTTGTTGGGTATGATGATGATCAAATGGTTGATGATAAGTGATTGGTTGGTTGTAGGTGAGGTTTGGTTGATTTTAGGTGGGGTTTGATTGATCATGGATACCAAAAATAGATGACTCTAACTTGATCATCTAATCTATTAACATTGTAACCAATTTAGGTGGTAGTTGATAGTTTGGGGGTTGATTATGGTTGAAGTTTGATGGATGATGGGTAGAGTTAGGTTTATGGTAGGTAAGATAAGGAACATATATATCTTGAAATGCGAGGTAATGATTGAATGAAAGAGGGTTATGGTATGAGATTATAGAAAAGCTAGGATCTCTAGAAAGGTTATAGAAGGGATCTCCATGCAAACAAGGTAATGGAGATGAGGGTAAATGAGGTCAAAATTATGGATGGTTGATGGTATAAATTTGATCCCTCATAACTTGAACAAAGAACAAACATGAAAAAAGTCTAGAAAGCAATGCATACACCAAGTGCATTATCTCCTAGAATAAATTTTATCTCATGTTGGATTATGCCTTAGTTAAAAATGTGTGAGGGTAGTTTGGCTTGAAATCTGAGTATTATATAGGAAAGATAAGAATGGTTTTGAGTAATGTTTAGGCACTCAAGAGAATATGTACTAGATTAGGTACATGACTTGGTATTGGGGGCCTGCTCCCACACTTCACAATATTGAAACTAGGTCAAGTCACTTAGCCAAGATATATCATCTATCTAGGGCTTATACTCTACCAAAGAATGGAGTGGGATCTCCCCTTGGTGCTGAAATCCAAGTGGGATTACTAGGTAGGGTAAGGTTATCCATTGGGTGGTGAAATCCTAGTTGGGCCTTGTCTCAAGTATTTTATGGTGTGTTGATTGATATTGTTGTTTATATTTTGTGTGTGATATAAAAGTGAAGCTATAATACATTACTTGCATTTTTAAGTTACTAGGCAAACCAAAGTAGCAAGCAAATAATGGATGTAAGGCTTTTTTAAAGCCCAAATGAATTTTTTTAGATTTCTTTAGATGAGAAAACAATAGAGAGAGAAAAAGCATACAATGCTAACTAAGAAAAGAAAGGTGGTGGGTCCCATTAGGCATGTCAAAATGTTTTACTCAAATTTTCTCCTCATTTCTTAGTTTATGAAAGTAGAAGTAAAACTACAAAAAAGGGTTGTGTGAGGGTACTTGATTGAAATTGCACACATATTGATATCTAGATGAAGTGATAACTCCTCTTTGGCTGGGGAGGAAGACTTGTACTATGAAAACACTAAAAGAAACTTGTTGATTAGATAATAAGATGGGGGTATTGTCTAGCATATGCTAGATGCAAGAAAGCAATAACTTGCTAGGATGGCTATCAATCCCCTTTATGATAAAAGTTTTGATACAAATAAAATAAATGAAACTTACATATAATAACATAAAATTAAATGATATTTAATACAAGAAAGGTAAAATGCTTGTTCAAAGAAAATAATTAACTATAGGTAAAAATTAGTCGATGCTTATGCCAAGGTAGTTGGGATGGTATGTTTACGTTTTTGGAAAGGTAATAAGGACACAAAAAACAAGATTCAATTGAGGTTTGGTTTTAGATAGGTAATAGATGGTAGTTAAGGTAACCATTAGTAGTTAAGGTAACCATTAGTGGTTAAGGATAACCATTAGTGGTTGCCTGCCAAATTTTGGGAATGCAAAAAATAAGGGTTACAGGTTAGGTAAATGGTCAGACAAATGTTTGGGTAAGGGTTTTAGGTCAGTAAATATTTGATATGGGTCTATAAGGTATAAAAAATAATTCAAATAGAAGATTTTGATGAAGGTATTTAAGCCTTATGAAAGAAATAATAAAAACTATAAATAAAGAGAAGAATACATGTTATCAAGAGCAATGGAGATAGGGTAGAGAAGACCTAGAGGAAATTCATTAGCATAACAATACTCTAGCCTCTGAGAATGATTTGGGTAGTGTTTGGGTATGGGTGGATACCTACAAAAAGATGTTGGTAGCATGTACTTATATGTATTTTCCCTTTTTTTCTCCCTCATGTAGCTCCCTTTTTATAGGAAAAAGTTGCCAATTATAAGTAGAAGTTACTAAATGTTCAAGAGGAAGTTTATAATTAGATAGGTGGATAAAGATGTTAATTTAGGTGCCACAAAGCTTATTTTTATTGCTAAATGAAAGGTTTTATAATATATTTTTTTTCATGCCTATATTTATTTATATTGTATAGGTTTGGCTGATACAATTCTAAGTTTTTTTCCATATCAATTATATTATATTAACCTTGATTATATAGTTTTGTGTTATCTGACATCCTTTTTAATAGTATCAACCTATTTAATAGTGTCAGATTATAGTTCACAATTATTCCTAGGTTTAGATCCATATATATGAGGGTAATAGTTATAATTCCCAACACACTCAATAATATCCTTCTCTTATTACAATTGAATTTATTCACTTAAGTAGTAAAATAAGGATTTATAGGTTAAGGTTTTATTCTTTGAGGTCAAGTCTTGCTTAAAGTCTTTAAAGATCAATAAGAGAAGTCAAATTGAGGAGGTACACTTATTATTTACAGTCCCCAACTAAGGATACCTATGTCTTCATCTTTCCATTCAAGGTATTCATCCTATAGCATATATTATAAAGTGATACTAGAGTATGTATGTAATAAATTAAGATAGATCTACAACCTATCTAACTTAGAAAATCAAATATTGGATAAGGTAATCAACTAACCTCTATTGTGATACTATTTATAGTGGAAGCATGACCAAATTGGATATGTTAAACCTAACCAATGGATATATTACCACATAACACCAAAGGAGAGGGTTTCAAAGTGTCTAGGAAAATGATACTATGAAATAACCTTAACTATATCTGATTACATAAAATAAAACTAATATAGTGATCACCAAAGATTGTGGCATAAATAGAGATGGTTAAACACAAAGAAATAAGTAATGGATCATGGCAGGCAAATGGGGGGCTAGATCACCTAAAATGGAATATTTAAAGCAAATAAAACCTTATATCTATACTAATTTTAAAAATAGAGGTAATCTAAGAAATATTTATACACTCAACACATATTAATTATACAATATCAAATCTATTAAATGATATAGGAGTTAGGAATACTTACCTTGGCTGAACCTCTTGAGTCTCAATCTCTCCCTTAGCCAATGGTGTTTTTTAAGAGGTTTTTGTGGCTTTGTAAGAATTGCAATGTAGAAATAATTTCTATTCTAAAAGACTCATACTTTTTATCCAAGTCTTCCCCAAGACAAGTAATATTGTATATAAGGTAAATCGTAAACAATGGCTCTTTCAAATATAGATTTAGCAAAATTACAAACTATAATAATGTGAAAATGAATGTTCCCATTTATTAGATTTAAATGAGACTTGTATTTATATTATTGACCTTAACTCTTCTAAAAATATAGCTAATGAGGTCAATGAACGTGACCCAATTTGTTATAAAAATTTATCTTTAGGCCTCAGACTAAGTCAACTAGGTTGACATAGTTCTGTAATGTGGGCTTAAATTTTTATAAAAATATATTCCCAATTGACTTAATAGGAAAAGATAACATTTGATTAATTAAGGGATATTTTAAAGGGGAAATATGTAGGGAAATGTGTAAATAGGGTTTGGATTGCTTACAAAGATTGATAATTAGTATTTATAATGGGTTTAGGTAATGATAGAGTTGACCAAAAATATTAAGAAGAAGCAATGGTCTACCCAACCCTTTCCTAGTGTACCTTTAAAGGTGTGCACTCAAAGAGATCAAAACATGATAGGTTCTTATAAGAGATAAAACATTAGTAAAAGATAAAGTTTAAAAATATTATATGTATACATATGCCCCACTCAAATCTCATCATGTGTCACATAGATGTAATAGGGGATGGTGCTTAGAGAAAGAGCATAGCAACACATAATATTGAGCTAAAATATTGTAGTATGAAGTGAAAAATAAATGACAATAAGTAATTTTTGTAAATAATTTAAAGTTAAATATACATACCTTGAATTACCTTTATCATTTAATGGTTTCTCTATATGATTTTAGTCTTGATCATGGTAGGCACATTAACTACTTTAGAAACTAACAATCATAGGTAAATAAAATTAAATGAACACTTACATAAATGCATAAATAACTTAAAAAATTGGTAAGAGAAGATGATAAATGCTAAGTTAGAACCAAAATACCAAGGAAAATAGATAAAATGAGAGTAATTAGGGTAAATAAAAGCCAATGATACTAAATGATTGTCAAACCCAATAAATGCACCCTCAGTAAGAAAACCAATAACCCAAATATGAAATTGAAATAATGGAAATAACATCAATTTAAGAGAAGTAACAATCCATACTCAAACAAATATGTAAAAATAACAAAAATTTAAAAAACATAGATGAAAGAGAAGTAAAAGTCCTTATTCAATCAAAAAATGAAAAAAATGAACAAAGATGTAAGAGAAATGGTCCAAAAAAAGGGGTGAAAAATAAACTTAGATTCTCAACCATAACCATGGGAAATTTGAGAAGGATAAGAAAATGAGTAAGAAAGTATCTCATAACCATTTAATGTTGTAGATTTTATTTCTAATGATAGATGAACTAAAATAATCTTATTCTAAGCATGCATGAAAGAGATGAAGAATAAGAAATATCGAATCTAAGAAAAGATTTAGAAACAAACTTTCCTATCAAGGGGGGATAGGAAATGGGTGGTGGGGGAAATGAAGGTGGTACCAAGATGAATACTATTAATTAAAAATAAGACACTAAAATCAAATTGGTAAGACAAAAAGGCTTTTGACATAAGGACTCTAGAGAATTATGATTATCCACACAAATTTAGGTTAACAAGTGAAGTATAAATATCATCCCATATATGATATGCATGCAAGAGAAATTAAAATGGACCTACCTTCCCATAATGTGTTCCCCATTCCTCAAGACCCCTTATAGAGCTACTTATCTACTCTTAATATTGGGTACTTATGTGAGAATGTAGGTGTTAATGCCCAAATATGTCCTAATAAATTTGTACCCTTTCCCAAAGAAGTGAATGTTTGAGAGTCTAATTATTTCCATTTGAAGTAAATTTGCAAGAAATATTCATTCAAAATAAAATCCCACCTTTTTAATCATGTTGTGCTAACTCTGTAAGATTCCATTTCACTAATGCTTAAATGTTTTCATGTTTTTTAATATGGCATTGGTAGGGTCCATGGTGGAATTGAGTCGAGAAGAGTAAAAAATATGCCTAAGTATTAAAAATATTAAGTCTAAAATGTTCATTGATAAAGAATAAGGTTTTAGAGCTTCAAGAGGGAAATTCAACATTATATTATAGCTTGCCTCATGCAATTTACAAAGTGCACCTGAAATTCTGACTCTCAGACCACGTGTCAATGTGTCATTAAAAAAGAAGCCTCAGATGTTCTAAGTCCATGTAGAAATTTATCTCCCAAGTGAAACTAAATTTTTATAAGAAAATTAATTCAAAAACATGGGGAAGCTCTACACTTTTGCACTTTTGAAAAAGTGAAAATGGGGTATGAAATCCCATTAGGAACAAAAAGTACAAATGTGCATGTGGGGTCTATAAACTCATAGGATGAAAATGTACAAGCAAGGTTAGAAATACCATCAAATACAACATGGCACATGTTTCCTCCTCATGTTTGATGGTGAATCCTCCTAAGCTATGGAAGGCAAAGTATGCTAAATCTCTTAGATCATCATGCAAGGCCTACAAAAAGACTATTGAGAAAGGCATTTTTAGAATCACTATAATGTTGTAGTTCTAATAGTTTGATGGATGCATGACCTTATGAAATCATGTAGGATGTATTCTGAAGAAACGAGCTTAGATTCATGTATTAAATAACTAATAAAGCAAGAATATACATCTAGTGAACCACCAATAAAAAGGATCTCAGATGAAACCATGCAAGATATGAAACAAGGAATGTTTTGTGAGGTAAACGATTATTCTTGTCATTTTTATCAAGGAGATGAATCATTAAAAAAAAAAAATCCCCCTTTAGTAAATTCCTCAATATAATATTTTTAACAATATAGGATAAGGAAATGATGCCAAATGTTTCAAGTTGTAGAAAAACATCTTTGCATCATTGTATTTTTTAAATAGGATTTGTATCAGTGAGTCCAGATGGGAGAGTCATAATTTCATCTCCACCAACTCTTCCTATTTTGAATAATATTGTAGGTTGTGTTATTTCCATGAGTGGGAATAATTTAGCATGTGAAACTTATGCCTAAAAGGTTGAAAGATATTGTATTGGTGAATAGAAGCTATATACCTAGGCATAACTAGATCGAAATCTACTAGAAAGAAGATAAATTCATAATTGGTGGCACCATGGATGAGGAATGGGATTGGCTTGGTGAGATGATGAAACATTGTGATGTTCTAAACTACCTACTACCAATGTCATGCCAAAGTCATGTGGAGGTCTGTGGTCTAGCTACAATGAAACTTTTCAAGGTAAAAATAAGAATGGAAATATAGATAAGTCATGCACTTTTGCAATTTTTCAATATTACAAGCAAGTTTTGCAAGTCCACATAAGTGTAAATATGCACATGAGTTACACAAACCCGCATGGTATAGAAGTACAAGTGGAGTCCAAGATCCCACTCGAGCTAAATAGTGTAAATGTGAAGCTAAGGTTTACAAACCCATAAAATGCAAATGTGCACATGAGCTTCAAAATCTTATTGGAGGTGAAATAATACATGTGTCATTGTCATAGGTAAAAAAAACTTAATCAAATGTTATTATGATTGATACTAGTATTTGGACAAAGTCAAAGAGATTCATTTATGAAGATAATCACTGCATATTTGTATTCCAAGGGTTTTAAGGCAAGAAATGGGCCATTGGAAGCATATTTTGAAGGGAAGTTATTTCATTCTCCATGTGATTTTAATAGACATAGATCCCATACTACCTCCACTGTAGTTGGAGTAGTCTTGAAAAATGCAAGTGTATTTGGTATAGGGGAGAAGTCTTGATAGCTAGATGGAATTCATATGGAATTATTTATAGGTGTTGCCAATCCTCTAGGCCTTAAGGTTTTATAATGGCTTGGGTTAGTGAACCTATGCATGGAAATACAATCAGGGAAACCATCATGGAGGCATGCATTTTAAAAATGACCAACCATAATGTAAAATTCTTATATTATTTATTTTCCCCTCCATTATTTCATTCCTTATTCATTTAAGGGAAAGTGACAAGAGGATCATCAACTATCATGTCATTCTCAACTTGAATAGAAAAATGATTAGTAAAAAATTGGGAAAAATGGTTGCACATAAAAAAAGTTTGTTAGCACTCAGGAGGAATATTCTCCTTTGATCTCAACTATATCAAGCTTCTAGCTAGGTAGATCAAAGTTCATCATGACATGGATAATTGAGTTACTAGAATCATTTTCTTGTAGAGCATAAGAGTCTCCTAACATGTGAAAAGATATCTTCTAGATGGAGCATCTTTCAAGAATATTCTAGGTGAGAATTTTGTATTAAAAAAGAGGAAGTGTCCTCTTTATAGAGGCTTTTTTATTTTTGGGATTTATTTCTATGTTTTTTTCCTTATGTTAATGGAAACTACCTATGATTTCTACTCTTTCCTGTCAATGAAGTGCAATGAGACATTATTCATGCATTGTTAAACCCCTCCCCAACTATAATGACATAATTGAGGTTTATCTTTTTTATTTGCCATGTTTTCAAATGTGCAAGTTTGAATTTTAAGAGATTTATAACTAAGATCTAACATGCATCTAGAATAATTTTTAGGGATTATTTTTTGAAGGTTCTAAAGTTCTCTATCTAAATTTTTTCATTGATTTGCTACTTTGGGTCATCAACTACACAACACACAGTTGGTACCATTAACTATGATAAGATCCTTAGAACCTATGTTACCAAATATTTTGAGGCATGTTCTTATTTTTTTACTTGAGGCATTGATGTTTTCATTGATATTAAAGGTATTTGACTATCATTTAGGTCCTAGAGGTTCTCTTATAAAGATATATGATAAGTGATCATGATGACATTGAGCATGGTTTGGTAATCCTTGAGTTTTGTATGATTTTTGTGGTGTAACAAGCTGATGAACCTATTGATAAATTGTATAAAGGGGTTTTGGCATGTGAATGAGTCTTATAATGTATCTATAGTGGCAAGAAGGTCTTAAAGAGGTATGGTACCTAGCAGGTTTATTTGATAGACTAGTCCTTGAGCATGATTATGGCTTGTAAAGGCATGAAGATGATGATATGTATGTGTTTAGAATTAAATATATGAAATGAAGTGTTAGATTATGTGAGATGGGTTTTGAGTTAGTAACATGAATCTCATAGTGAGATAAAGGGGTATGCTCTTCATTAGTGGTCTTCTCATAGACCTTGTGTTAAGAATTTAGGTGGCATGATGAGGCTTCATGATCAGGTTTAGAAGCTTATGAGACTATGCAAGAATGGTATGATGGTGTATAACATTGGTATGAGGTGTTGAGATCACTAAAAGAGGTATTAAGGTATATTCAAGGTCTAACATTTAATTGATAGTTCTAAACCTAATGTGCAAAGAGACCTAGTGTGGCCTAAGGAGGGGTCAAAGTTAGTTTCCAAGGTGCTAAAATCACATTTGAGTTTTGATAGAGGTGTGATAGGTTTTTTAAAGAGTGCTCATGAAGTTTTAGGTCTTGAGTTGAAGGAGAAAGCAAGAAAAATGGGAGCTAAGCTCTTGGGGAGAGATGGTAAATGGTCTAAGAAATGTTTTACAATTATTAGGAGTTGGTTTTAGGGATAAAGTTGTATAAATAGACGTTAAGAATGAAAATTGGTCTAAAACCCTCTCAAAGCCCTTATAGTGACCTAATAAAGAAAATATTGTTGGAAATGTCCTTGAATGGATTGATAAGGTTATTTTGATGATTGGATCATGTAGAGGACTCCCTTAGGCATCTCTAGGTGGTAGTGGTTTATCAAGACAGTGAGTGAAACCTATAGGAAAATGCTTGTTTTTGAAGAAGTTGATATAAAAGACAAATTTTGGATTAGACCAAGTATAAAATTTGATGAGTGGAGAAGTTAGAGACTCATGATTTATGAACATGAAGGTAGTTGGATAAGTTCAAGCCACTATGTAAACTATTTTTGGTCACTCAAGTTGACCTATCAAGAAATTGGGCTAATGGTGAAGACAATGAGAAAAACCAATTAGAGTGAGAATGTGTTTAGGGATGATTTGCATTGGATTAGGAATGAATCCAATTTATTGATGTTGTTATTCAATACCTATAACTCATTTCCATGTTGGTTAGTTGTTTTGGAGTTCATTGAAAATGATGAAAATGGTGTTAAAAAAATGACCTATCTAGATAAGGTGTAATAGTGAAGGAGTAAGGTTCAGATATTTGTATACATATTACACATTTGATATTATAACTCTATATATTTGTGTTTGAATAAATGATAAGGATGTATAAGGATCAAATTCATGCATCAGAACTTATTGACTATGTCTACATAGGTGTTGGAAGTCATGTTCAACATGATTGATTCTTAAGGCAGAATATAGTTCTGAGTAAGTAAGTGAGAATGGTAAGTTGGAGGATATATGAACTTAGATGAAAAATATCATGAATATGATGTTTTTTAATACCTATTTGACCTATACATGCTTTATGTAAGGTTTAAAGTCACTTTAAGGAATTGAGATATAGAAACCAAAATGGCTTGTCTAGTTGTGTTATAACTGTGAAAGAGTAACTTAATAATTTGGTTTGTAAGACCAATGATTGAAAATAGAAATAATGATATATATATATATAATGTTTTAGAGATCACAAAGGAAATATGAATATTCATGAGAGTCTTTGAAGCATCCTTATAGGAGTTAAAAATAACATCCATTATGACTATGTTGATAGGCTTGTTGGTAGTTCCATGTAATCATCTAGAAAATATATGTTTGGAGTGTTTTGTTCAAATTTGAATAATACATTGATTTTTAATATGTTATGGAAGTATCAAATGTTCATTTTAATATAATTTTATTCATGAGAAGTCCCTATGCAAGTCCGACAGTTCTAAGTAGTCATGATGCAAGAGTGTGTTAAAGGCTTCAAGCCCTAAGTGGAAATGTTTAAACAAAATGGTGATGAACCTAAGGTCATTAATATTATATCCATGTGATTTAAGGGTATGTTTATTTTATCACATTGACTATATGCTTTGGTTATTTGAGATAGACTTTTTGGTAGCGAGAAGGGCCAATGGAGAATAAACCTAATGACGTGGTTCAAGGAATAAAATAAGCTAAATGGTGTTATGGACCTATATGGATGTTATCAGGGGTCTATTCAAGGTACATGTGAAGTGTTTCATATGTCAGTGGATATTTAAAATATTTCAAGGTGGTCTAAGTGTTACGCATTCTTTGAGAAGACCTAATTGTATTAGGTCTCTATTAGGCCTAATGGTGTTTTGGCCTTTATGAGTAATGACTAACCTATGTAGTGAGTGTTTTACATATGAAAAATTTGTATTGAACTATTCCAAGGGTTATCTAGTCTATAAATGTGTTTGGCCAACCAAGGTGGGTGAGAGCAAGAGTCAAGTATAAATATAAAGCTTAATAGGCATATTTGGGCTAGTTAAGATAATGTGAGAACAAGCAAAGAAAAGTGATCTTGGAGGAGAAAAATTAGGTAATGTAGACCATCAAAGGGGATAAAATGATTATTTATGAACATCAATCAAATTATATGGGTATGATGAGCAATTTTAGTTGACCTAATAATCTTAATAAGAGACATGTTTGAGAGAAGAAACCTAGAAGCTATTTTGAGAGGGGTAGAAGGTTGAGAAGAGTTGAATGCCTATTAAGAGAATATAAAGATAAATATGAGGTGTGTTCTAAGTGAATGATATAGAGTGGACTTTATATATAGAATATAGAGAGCTAAAGAAGAGGTCACCATCTATTGGTTGAGTAACAAGATGTCTTAAGGTGATCAAGTTTGTCTTGACTAAGTTGGTGCTTAATCAAGAGGGAGTGGGATATAATTTATAGGTTAGAGATTGTAAAAGTGTTATTGAAGTAGCTGGGTGGGTGCTAAGTTACTAAGGGGGTTGGATCCTCCTTTTAAGTTGGAGCTTGTTAAAGGACTAGTTGAGTTGGTGTTTGACTAGTAAGGGGTTGGTGCCTCACTAAATGTTGATCCATAGCTTATAGGACAGTAGTCAAAGTGGTGTGTTAATGGGTTTTATTCCCCATAATGGTTTCCCACATATCTCTTGTTGTTCATGTGTTGATACATAGCTTCATATTTATATGATTGCTTCTCTATGCATTGTTTGTTTATTAGATTGATTTGAAAGGTTAATGAATAATATTTGGAATTGAAAGAAATGTTTGTACACTAATTCAACCCCACTCTCAGTGGTTATTATTCCAACAAGAGACTCATATAGAGAACTATTATTTTTTCATGTTTTAAAGTGATTTTATCTTTTGAATATGAATCCATGTATTTTAGTTTCTTTATTTTTATATCTCATCATTGATTACAAGAAAGTGTAACTTTAAAGTGTATCACTATATGCTTGTGATTTGTTCTATCCTATAATATTTATTCTAATGGTGAATCCGAAATTTTATCTAGTTTTTAAAGATTAGTGCCCATTTTAATTGATTAAGTTTTGAGTGTTCTCTTGGTTTAAAAATTGGAAGGATTGAGATCCTCTTTTAATGGTGATTCACTAAAGAAGCTTGTCTCTAAATTAAGTGTTCAATATAATAGAAGGAAACAATTTTAGAGGCCAATTAAAGGAAAAATTTATAAAGGAAAGGAGTGTCTAGACCATCATAATTTTGTTACACCTAAACTTCTTTTTGTTTTAATTCCTTTGGTTGAAGATTATCACAGTTCTTATGATAAACCAAAGTCTTATAGTCTTATTTATTACCTAGCAGTTTCTCAACAAGATGAATCTCCTCCATATTTTGATCCCTTAAGAAGATTTGATTCCCCAAATCCACCTCACTCACCCCCTCATAACCCTTTATCACCTAATATTGAGCCCACCATGGAATCAATAATGAGTCATAAATATTAGGATGAAAATGAATGTCTTACATTCAAGATTCCTAGATTTAGATGAATTAACTTTGATGAAATGGAGGGTTACCCAAATGAAGTTCCAAATGAGGTAAGGAATTGACTCCCTAATTTTTAGGAGAATAAGGTAGTGACTAAAGAACAACATTTCAAGGATTTTCACATTATAATTGAAGACTATGAGGTTGAGAATGAGGATGTTTGTATTAAGCCTTTTGTACACATGCTGGAAGAAGATGCATGTGAATTGTTCAACTCTCTTCTCCATGGATGCATAGATTCATGGGAAGAAATGAAGAATGTTTTAAATATAAAATATGGTGATAGAGTTGATCCTCAATTTATTCTAGAAAAATTTGAAAACATAAAGAGGAACCCAAATGAATGTGTGTAAGACTTCAACACAAGGTTTAATAAAACTATGATGAGATTACCTAATAATATTAGGCCAAGTTATACTACTTGTTTGATTAAATAATATGATGCATTTGATAAGAAGGAAACATACTAATTAAGAGATAAGGCTCCCACAAATCTAAATAAAAGGGCTGATGTAAAGTTAACTAATCCTAAGAAGTCCCAATCCAATAAGGCTACCAACCTTGAGGAAATTGTAGAAACCTTGGATACTTTTATCAAGGAAATTTCATACAAGTTGGCCAGACCTTATAAGGGGCTTCCTCATGGATATTACAGTCATGAGAGAGCTCAAAAATAGAATCAAGAACAAGGGAGATCCTCTTTCCACAATAGAGATAATGATAGAGGGAAGAGGCCTTCTTGAGATGAGATAAATGATATAAATTAGAGTAGAGGAGATGGGAAGGAGGTCCCTGATCTATTGAAAACCAAGGTCAATATTCTAGACTATGATTTTGATATTCATTAGTGTGATGAATTCTTTTTCCCCCATCCTCCTTGTGATACTACTAAAAGAGTTGATGAAGATCCATATAAACTTGAGTTTGTGTCTAAAAATGGTGAGATTATGATGCTTGAATGTTAAATATTTTGAAGTAAAGTATCTACCTCCATAGAATTACTGAGTGTTATTACCATTGATCAATTTTGGAGTGCAGTGAAAGAGGTATGTGTCCCAACTCTTAAATTCTTTTGTGATATAGATATGACACAAGCATATGAGTTTCCCAATCATAACTTTGAGTTTTTGAGATCTATGATGATTAAAAAAATATGATGGGGGAACTCCTTCAGTTGAAGACATGTAACTATTAATTAATTTTATATTTTTCCAAGATAAATAATATAATTTGGAGAAGCAAGAAACAAGGTGATTCTCCAAAAGAGACTACCCCTGAAGATCTAAGGGTAGAGGATATAAATTAAAAAGTTAAAAAAACAAAAGAAGTACATAGTTTTTACAAACTATCACTTGCTTCCCAAGCTGTCAAATAGAAAGGTGTTTTAACCAAGAATAGAGAACTTTTTTATCTGGTATTCCTAAGGGTGAAAATGATGCAAAAAACCCACCCTTGGAAAATGTTGTTATAAATGCTAGTTCATACCATCTTGTTCCCCCTCTAACTTTAAATGATTGTATTCCTACTGAAGGTGTTGTCACTCTTCCTTGAAATACTCCCCTTCCTCAGTATAGTGTGTGTGATATGGCCCAAGTATTGAGTCAATTAAAACCCATTGTCCCGCTTGTTGAGATGCTAAGAATACCAGAACATAGAAGGAGGGAATTTGAGTATTTAGAGTTTAATGAGAATACAAATGATAATGAAATTAATTTACCCCCACCACCACTGAATGATAATGAAGAGTCACATGAGGTTATTGAGCTAGCCCTATAGGTTTATTTGGTAATTGCATTGATATAAATTCAGTTGGATGTTGACCCTTTTTATATTACCTTATTGATTAATGGTTTAATTATTCATAATTGTATGATTAACTCAAGATCCTCTTATAATGTGATTCCCTTGGGTGTCATTAATGAGCTTGGAGTAAAAATAACATCTAATTTTGGCAAGTGATATGCCATGGAATCAATAGAGATACCAGTCATTGGACTAGTTAAAGGATTGGTAGTGTAATTGGTAGTTCATCAAGGTAAATTTTTGAACATAGATGTGGTAGTTGTGGATTGTCCTCCCAAGTGGGGGATGCTATTGTCAAGAAAATAGGCTACCATCATGGATGGTAGTGTTCATATGGATATTTATTATGCCACCATTATTTTAGTGGGTTAGATGGTCAAAATTCATAGAGATCCCATAATGTTACATGTACTTGAAGATCCAAAATGTGTTGTAAATGAGGTTCTATACACTGATGTGGAGCTATGTAAATTTTTTGGAGACATAGATTTTGCTAAACAATCTGCTATAATTAATGTTAAATTTGACAAATAGAGTGATGATGTTTGGAGAATGTGTTTTGATGGGGCTTGTTCCAATATTGGAAATAGAGCTGGCATTGTCTTTTATGCCCCCAATGAAAAATATTTTAAGTTTTCTTTCAAGTTATATTTTGAGTGCACTAAAAACATTGTGAAATATGAGGCACCCTTACTTGTTTTGAGGATTTCCTGAAAACATGGACTTATAATTCTGATTGTAAAGGGTGATTCTGAGTTAGTGGTTAAGTAGGTTCAAAAAACTTATGCCACCAAAAATAAAAGGTTAAAACAATATAGAAATGTTGTATGGGATTTGTTAGAATTTGTTAATGCTTTAAATATTTGTTATCATGATAGAAGTTTTAATGAGGAAAATAATAGACTTACAAGCTTGGGTGATTGGTTTGAAAGTGAAAATATGAACCTTCACTATCAGTATCAAGTAGAGGTACTTGTTAGACCCTTAGTCCCAAAAAACATTCATCATTATCAATTTTATGATGATGATGATCAAATCAAAAGGTTTCTCAGTTTAAAGAAAAATTTTAGGGTCAGATCATAGACTTGGAATCCATGGTCCAAATTTGTGATGGGAAGGAAACCTTGTTTGACAAATATATCAGTCATTTGAAGACAAATACCATCCTGATAGGATTGGTATGTTTAGAGGCATCTTTTGATGGATCAAACAAAATTAAAAGTAGAGATTTATTTATCTCAAAATATGTGACTAAATGTAACTTGGGCATTGAAGAAAATCTAATAAAGGTATGGCTTGGTACTCACTTGAATGTAGAAGAGAATAAATCCTACATGCAATTGTTAAATAATTATAAAGATTATATGTTTTGGTCTTATTTTGAACTGAAAGCATCAATAAAGGATCTATTTCAACACATCATCCCATTACATCCTAGTAGAAAACCTTTCAAGAAAAAGAAGAGACCTATTAACCCATATTATCCATAAAGATGTGGGAAGAGTTAAGGAAATTAAGGTATGGTGGGATTATTCAACCCATCAGGTATTCATCATGGGTAGAAAACTTAGTCCCTTTAGGAAATAAGAATTGTGACACTCGCTTGTGTGTGGATTTTAGAAATTTGAATAAAGCTTATCTGAAGGATAATTAGCCCTTGCCTAATATGAGTAACTTGTTATAAAGTGTTACATTATCAAAGATATTATCCACATTAGATGGTTTCTCAGGGTATAACCAAGTTATGGTAAAATAATTTGAGAGACCCAAAACTTCATTTACAATACCTTGGGGAACTTATGCCTATATGAAAATGTATTTTGGATTAATGAATGTTGGTGCAACATTTTAGATAGGTATGGATGTCACTTTTGTAAGGGTAATTAACAACTTTATTACTATGTATTAGCATGACATTAAAGTATACTCAAAAAATAGAAAAGAGCATTTGGAGCATCTAGAAAAAGTATTCCTTAGATGCAGGGAATTTGTCAATTCCCTTAATCTAAAGAAATGTCACTTCAGAGTACAAAAGGCCAAGTTACTAGGACACATAGTGTGTAAGAATGGTGTCATAATTGATCTAGAGAGAGGGGAAGCCATTGATAAAGTCCTATCCCACAATCCATAAAGGGAATTCAGTCCTTCTTTAGACAAATCAACTTTGTAATAAGGTTTATATCTAACTTTGTAGAGATCACTTTGCCTATTAATTCCATGTTAAAAAAGGACCAAACCATATAGTGGGAAGAAAATGCCATATAAGCTATCAAATAAGCCTTGAAGTCTACCCCTATTTTGGCTAGTCCGGATTACACTAGGGCATTTAAAGTATTTTATTTTGCATCATAGAATATTGTAGTTGTTATATTACACAAGATCAATGATGGTCATGAGCATCCCATAGCTTTCTTTAGTAAAACTATGAAGTGATCTAAACTTAAGTATACTATAATGTAAAATCAAGATTTCACCCTCTTAAAAGCTATTAAAACATTCAGACCTTATATTCTAAGTTCAAAGATTGTTGAATATGTCCTACATACAAAGGTTAAAGACATCTTGACTTAGATTAAAGTATCAAGCAAGAGGTGCCAATGGGTCAAAAAGCTACAAGAGTATGACATAGACATCCAAAATACCAACTTAGTGAGAAGGATGGGCTTATCCAAGATATTGTATAATATTAATTTACAAGCTATGGAGGTAAACACTAATATTTTTAATATTGATGATTCTTTGAGTAAAGTTAACATGTCTCTGTGGTATAAGGAAATTGTTTATTAGTTACAAATTTTGAATTATCCCCCTAACTTGGGTACAAAGCAAAGGAGGAATCTTAAGCTTGTATACCAAAAGTATCTCTTGACTAAAAATGGACTAGCATGGAAGAATCTATATGGGGTTATCCTAAGATGCCTGGTAGAAGAAGAAACTGCTAGTTTAAATGAAGAATTCCATAGTGAAGTATGTGGTGGTCACTTTACACCTAAAGTCACAACTCATAAGATTTTGAGAGTTGGTTATTGGTGGTCATCACTATTCAAGGATGTTGCACAAAAAGTAAGAAAATGTGAGAAATTTTAGTGCTTTACTAGAAGGTTGAAATCCTAGGGCTCTCTCCCCTTGCAACTTGTATCGATTGAAGACCCACTTAGATAATGGGGAATGGATTTTACTATAGAGATCACTAATTAATCAAGCGTTGGGCATAGGTGGATATTGGTATAATTAATTCACAAAATGGGTTGATGTGAACCCTATAAAGAAGGACACACATCAAGTGACTAGGGACTTTCTATTGAATCACATTATTTGT
This sequence comes from Torreya grandis, assembly GCA_037957365.1. Lineage (NCBI taxonomy): Eukaryota > Viridiplantae > Streptophyta > Pinopsida > Cupressales > Taxaceae > Torreya > Torreya grandis. The sequence goes on along the minus strand of JARHVA010004866.1, from coordinate 1,253,281 downwards.
ATATTTTATATGCCTATCAAGATAATTACTAATAATGCCATGAGTTTTAGAGATAAACCTTTGATGTCATTATGCAAAGAATATTTGATCACAATAACCTATGCTTATAATTAAAACCCTTAGGGGAATGGCCAAGCACAATCTAGTAATGAGGACTTTATGAAAACCATTAGAAGGGATTTGGAAACTAACAAGAAGAAGTGGGGTGAACAACTAAAATTTGATTTATGGGTTGATAGAATCACACATAAGAGAGATACATGTAAGATCCCTTTTAAGTTTGTTTATGGAACTCAAGATGTTTTCGCTATGAATTTATAGTTACCAACCTATCAGTTCATGCAACAACTAGAAGAAGGTGATGAAATTAACTATTATGAAAGTAGGATAAACTAGATTATTGAGCTTGATGAAACTAGAAGACAAGCTCAAGAAAGACACATAAATTTCAAGGAAAGGCTCAAAAGAATATTTGACAAAAAATTCACTCCAAGAACTTTTTAAATAGGAGATCTAGTTTTACTTTGGGACAACAATCATGAGGAGAAAATAAAACATGGAAAATTTGATGCTTTATGGATGGGCCCTTATTCTATTGACTACAAAATTGGGGAACATACTTTCTTATTAAGAGATTTGGATGGTCAGATACTAAAACTATCAGTTGATGGTAGACATATGAAACACATCCTTGACTAAGTCCATATTTGTGTAAAGTAATATATAGTGTATATTTTTGTTATTTTGTTTCCCTTATGCATTGGGCTTTGTTTATATACTCATTTTGTTATTTCTCATTATGTGTTCATTCTCAGATCTTTTTGATCTATTTTTATTGGTTCACCCTTATTTTGTTGAGTTTACAAAGGTCTTTATTAAGAAATTTCCAAAATTATGACTCTGTGGCCAAAGGGATAGGCATTTGGTCTTTTTTTGGGGGTTCTTTGTACACCCTTAAGGGGTGTACATCCTTGGGTGAGATATAGTGTTAGTTCTCAATTATATCCTAATAAATTTGTTCCCATTCCTAAATAAGTGAGTGTATGAGAGTATAACTATTTCCCTTTGAAGTAAATCCACAAGAAATGTTCATCTAGAACAAAATCCCACTTTTGCAATCATGTTGTGCCAACCCTATAAGATTCTATTTCACTAATGCTTAGACATTTTCATGTTTTTTAATTTGGCATTGGTAGGGTCCATGGTGGAATCAAGCTAGGAAGAGTATAAAATGTGATTAAGTATTAAAAATATTAAGTCTAAAATGTTTGTTGTAAAAGAACAAGGTTTTAGAGCTTTGAGAGGGGAATGCAATGTTACATTATAGTTTGCCTCATGAAATTTGAAAAGTGCACTCGAAAGTCCAAGTCCCAGCCCATGTGTCAACGTATCATTTAAAAAGAAACCTTAGATCTTCTAAGTCCACATGGAGGTCCACAACCTAAGTGTAAAAAAAAAATTAAAAATAAAAATAAACTCAAAAATGTGAGGAATCCCTACACTTTTTCACTTTTGCAAAAGTGTAAATGGGGTCCAAAATCCCATTGAGAACAAAAAGTACAAATGTGAACGTGGGGTCCAAAAACTAGAATGATGAAAATGTGCAAGTGAGGTCATAAATCCTACTAAGTAAAACATGGCACAAATGTTCTCATCATGTTTTATGGGGAATCTTCTTAAGCTATGGAAGGTAGAGTACGCTAAAATCTAATAATTATGCAAGGCCTACAAAAAGACCATTAAGAAAGTCATTTTTAGAATCACTAGATTGGTGCAGTTTCAATAGTTTAATGGTTACATGCCTTTGTGAAATCATGTAAAAAATATTATGAATAAACAAGGTCATATTAAATTATTATATCATTAGGAAATCACAAACCTACATGTAGTGAACTACCAATACATATGATCTCAGATGTAGCCATGCAAGTTATGAAATAAGGAATGTTTTGTGAGGTAAATGATTATTCTTATCATTTTTTCAAGGGGATAACTCAATATCAACACATAAATCCCATTCTATTAACTTACTCAATATAGTATTTTTAACAATACATGATAAAGAAATAATGCCAAATGTTTCAAGTTGTAACAAAATGTCTTTGCATCATTGTCTTTTCAATACAAGATTTGTATCAGTGAGTCTAGATGAAAGAGTCATAATTTCATCTCCACCAAATCTTACTCTTTTGAATAAGCTTATATTTTGTGTTCCTTTCATGAGTGGGAATAACTTAGCATGTATAACTTATGCTTGAAAGGTTGAAAGATCATTATTGGTGAACAAAATCTATATACCTAGGCACAACTAGATCAACACCTAACAGAGAGAAGATGAACATAGAATTGGTGGAACCATGGATGAGGAATGGGATTGGATTAGTGAGATGATTTTAGAGAGTTTTCAATGATTTCATGGAGGTTTTTAGGTGAGTGGATGAAGTGCATAGATAGTCTATGTGATAATGATAAAGTGTGCAATGTGCTTGTCCTAGTATGCTTATTTGATATTTAGTTTTGGCATGATTAGAGATATTTAGGGATAAGTATGGTGATTTGAGGATGTGAAATGGGTCATATTAGAAGTCAATAATGATTTGAGTGATTTTGTACATGAGTGGAATTCATCTGGTAGTCTATTATTTTCATCTACAAATGTTAGGTCTAATGGCAAAAAATATGAGTAGGTAGTTTGTTTACATCATTGTTGCCACATGTAGATGAGTCAAAGAAGTTGCTCATATGATAGTGATAAAATTAGTCCCTAGTTACTATGTTCTAAATCTCAAGTCATGAACCTAAATGTAGTCAAAGATATGTGGGTGTAAAATTGGGCTCCCAAGTAGTTTGATAGTATTTTCCCATACTTACCCAAATTTTCATAAGGTAAGAAAGAGCTGAGTAAGAATTTTGATGGTGGTACATATCACACATGAAGAAGTTTTAGGAGAATGTGATTATATAGGTTTGTTCATTTTTGTTTGTAGTTATTTTGTGTTAAATTTTAGATCATGCACCAAAGTGCATCAAAATATTTGTAAGTGCAAAGCTAGGCTCCCAGGCTATTTGATAGTGTTTTCCCATACTTAGCTAAATTTTCATGAGGCAAAAAAGATTTGAGTAAGTACTTTTATGGTGGCATATATCTCACATGTGGATGTTTTAGGAGAAGGTGATCATATGGCTCTGTTCAATTTTGTTCCTAGTCTATTTTCACTAACTTTTAGGTCAAGCACTAAAGTGCATCAAAAGATATACATATGAAAAATTGACCTTTAAAGAAATTATTAGCATAGTTGGGTATGTGAATTCATAAATATAAGGAGGCATTTTAATGTCATTATATCTAACACATGGAAGGGTTCTAGAAGCAAATTGGTACGTGGTTGGATTCTCCTATGTGAGGAGATCATATGGTCTAAATATGAGAACTTACAAGTGAGAAAACAAAAATATATGACTATGAAAAGTTGGCCTTCTAGGTAGATAAGAAAGGTTCCCATAGTCAATTTTTCACAATTTAAAGTTTGAGCAACATTGATGGAGCATATTGCTCTAAGATGTCAAGAAGTAGCGAGTTGCTACCAAGTGTTCAATGTTTAATACTATGCAGAGATAAAGATGATTATTTTAAGGATCAATAGTGATTGGGTGATCATATAGATAAAGATCAATGGTATGATTTAAATTAAAAAGGTTAAATTGATAGTTGTTTATCATTGTTAAAAACTAAGTTATGTAGAGGAGATCGATGGAGTGCATTAAGTCAAATAGTCGATATGAAGATCCATTGATGAGGGTTAATTAGTACAGGTAAATTTACTTAAAATAAGATAAATGGTGCATTCTTAATATAAGAAGTGAGGGAAAAAGATGTAAGCATATTTTTTGAAGTTCAATTGTGACCGTTTGCATTTGAATATTTGAATTTGTGAAGGAAAAACTAGTGATCAATTTTTGTGTTATAAATTTTGATCTAGGAAAAATTTAACCATGTAGTAAAAATAAAAGATATAGAGGACTCCAAGATGCATCTAGAAATATAAATTTAGAGGTATAAATGTATGTATAAACAAATATATTGATCTCCAGAGTTTACTATGTGTTTAATTGTGTTCTACAAATAACCCGAGAAGGGTGTTTGAACTCGTTCTATTACTTTTTCAATGTTTAATGTTGAATTAGTTATTGGAGAATGTTGTAGAATCCATGAGTATGATTTTATTGAATTATGAATATTTGACTAATCATATGCAATATGAACAAAGGCTTAGAAAGTGAATATGTGTTCGTTCATGGTGACTGTGTGCACAAAATGTTGTTTGGGCAATTTGTACTTAAGTAGAAGGGTACTATGATGAAAATGGACACTTGAGGGGGACCTATAGATAATGTGGAATCAGTCCATGATTTTGGAAGTGGTATTTTGTGTTAAGGTGTGGAGCGAAAAGCTTCACCAAAGGAGCATTTTGCAAAGTTACAGGTTTACACAGTCACCGGCATCAGTCAGGAGTGACCGACGTCGGTCAGGAGCAGACCAAGAGATGCCGACATTGGTAGGAATTGGCTGATGTTAGTCATAGAAAAATAGGTAGGAACTGACGTCAGTTACTTGTGCATCCAAAAAGCTATTTTTGTGGATAGAACAGAGTGTTTGCATGTTAGGATTAAGTGATAGTCTTAAGTCCGTATCTCTATTATTAGTAAGACTATTTAGAGCCCTTGATTAGGAGGTGCATCTAATGGCTGTAGTTGTATGCTCATGTTTCCTAATTATTATATAATAGGATAGATCTTCTTAGCTTATTATATTAGAATGTTGAATTGAATAGTATAGAATTGTATATGTGAATCATTCTAGGTTGTTGGAGTTGATTGTAATTGAGAGAGAGAGCTCTTGAGGGAAAGAGATCTAGAGAGAGATCTATACATCTGAGAGAGGTATGGAAGAAAAGAAGTTTATTCAATTGTATTCTTTCTATAAAGAGTTTAATACAAGTTTTTAGGGTGGTTTCTTGTATCTCTTGTTCTTTATTATTTATCATTCTAGTTACTTATCTTTCTGGTTTAATTCTGCATTTTATTGCTTTCATACGTGTAATCAACATTGTTGGTTGATCCCCAACAAGTGGTATCAGAGCTCAGGTTGACTAACAGGGGTTTCAGATCTGGTTAGTGTGTATTGATTATAGGGTACTCACAGGGGTTTCTGCAGGGATTTCTGCTTGAGTGGGACAAGCAATGCAGAAAAAAGTAAACTGATAATGGAGAAGTTTAATGGCAAGAATTATCAACATTGGAAAATGCAGATAGAGGATTATCTATATTAGAAAGATCTATACTTACCGTTAGGTGGGATTGCAAAGAAGCCCATAGACATGGATGATGAAGAATGGGAAGTTCTTGATAGAAAGGCTCTGGGGTCTATAAGACTAAGTCTAGCATCTACTGTGATATCTAATTTATCATAGGCAAAGTCTATGGTAGAGTTAATGACTACTTTAGCAAATTTGTATGAAAAACCCTTAGATTCAAATAAGGTATATCTTATGAATCAATTATTTAATTTGTGTATGCAAGAAGGTGGATCTGTATCTAATCATCTAAATGATTTCCATGGAATTGTAAATCAATTAAGTTCAGTCAAAATAGTGTTTGATGATGAGATTAAAGCTCTTTTAATATTATGTTTTTTGCCTAAAAGCTGGCATAGCTTGGTAATGGTAGTTAGTAACACTGCATCTGCTTCAAATATTTTAAAAGTAGAGGATGTTGTTAGTGTTATCTTGAATGAAGAAATTCACAGGAAAAGCATAGAGGAAACATCTAGGAACGCTTTAAGTTTTGAGAGCAGGGGAAGGCAAAAAGAGAAGAGAAAGAGGAGATCAAGGTCTAAGTCAAAGGTGAGAGGTAGATCCAAATCTAGAAATGGTAGGAAGCCACAATGCTAGAATTGTGGAAAGATTGGGCACATAAGCAGAGATTGCTGGTCAAAACCTGAGAACAATCATCATGAAGGAAAATAAGAAGCAAAGGTTGCAGGTATTGCACAAGATGCTTTAATATTCTCTTTGCATAATAATATAGAATCTTGGGTTTTAGATTCTGGTGTATCTTTTCATGTAACCCCTAATAGAGAATATTTTAGTGATTATGTCCATGGAGATTTTGGAATAGTGTATTTAGGGGATGATGAGCCTTGTAAAGTTGTTGGCAAAGGAAAAGTGTAGCTGAAAATGTAGAATGGCAACACATGGGTGTTGAGAGATGTGATGCATGTTCCCAACTTGAAGAGGAATTTGATTTCTGTAGGGAAGTTAGGGGATGAGGGTTGTACTATAACTCTCACAGCTGAATCTTGGAAGGTGACCAAGGGTGCACTTGTAATGGCCAGAGGTAAGAGAGTAGGTACTCTCTATTTATGTAATTGTGTTACTAAAAATTCTCCTTCTATATTATCTACTTCAGAAGTGGATGCAAAGTTGTGGCACTCTAGGCTCGGCCACATGAGTGAGAAGGGAATGTCAATTCTTAAGTCAAAAGGTAAGCTTTCAAATTTAAAAAGCATAGATCTAGATTTTTGTGAGCACTATGTTTTTGGAAAATAGAAGAGAGTGAGTTTTCTCAAGACTGGATCAACAAAGAAGAAGCATAAGTTACAGCGTATTCACACAGACATGTGGGGACTGGCTCAGGTTGCTTCTATTGGAGGATCACAGTACTATGTTTCGTTCATAGATGATGCTACAAGAAAGGTATGGGTCTATTGTATTAAGAAGAAATCTTATGTATTTAAGACTTTTAAGATTTGGAAAGCTATGGTTGAGAATGAAATAGGCAGAAGATTGAAGTGCCTGAGATCTGACAATGGTGGTGAGTTCTGTAGCTACAAGTTCAACTGGTATTATTATATGCATGGAATCCATAGGCAAAGGATGGTTCCAAGGACACCTCAGCAAAATGGTGTTGTTGAAAGGATGAATAGAATAATAATGGAGTGTGCAAGGTGTATGAGATTGCATGCTAGTTTGCCCTTAGAGTTTTGGGCAGAAGCTGTTGATACTATAGTGTACCTGATTAACAGAGGACCCTCTATAGCTCTGGATGGTGGAATTCCAGAAGAGGCATGGATAGGTAAATAGGTAGATCTCTCATTTCTCAAAGTTTTTGGTTGTGAAGCCTTTATGCATGTTGATAAGGAAAATAGAAAGAAGCTGGATACTAAGTCTATGAGGTGCACATTTATTGGCTATGGCTCAGATGATTTCAGTTTTTAGATTTTGGAATCTAGGAACTAACAAGATAATTAAGAGTCATGATGTTGTTTTCAATGAAAAAGTGATGTATAGTGATCAGCTGAATCAATCTGGGTAGAGCAATGGAGAATTGGATGAGGTGACGGTCCAAAATGAGCTCACAAGAAGAAAAATTAATCACTTGCAGGAAAACACAGAGACCAACGTCAGCCAGGCTGGAACTAACGTCAGTAGGATAGAAACTGATGTCGATCATACAGAGATCGATGTCAGCCAAGTAAGAACCGACGTTGGCCAGGCAGAATCGACATCGACCAGTTATAGGCTTGGAAGTGACCGAGGTTGGTCACTGTCAGAGAATTTGGGCGGATAGTGTGTTATGGATGAGTCTCAGATGCCCATCAGGAGGTCAAAAAGGGTAAGTAAACCTCCAATTTGATATTCTCCTTCAGTATTCTATTTATTGCTAACTGATGGTGGAGAACCAGAGAGTTTTGAAGAAGCAATACAGGTAGAATCCAAGAATCAGTGGGAGCGTGGCATGGTTGAGGAAATGGAGTCCTTGAAAGAGAACCAAACATGGGATTTGGTTAAGTTGCCAATAGGTAAGAAGACACTGAAGAATAGATGGACCTACAGATTGAAGGAAGGTGAGAATAAACAGATGAGATATAAGGCTAGGTTGGTAGTGAAAGGATTTGCACAAAAACTAGGTATTGATTTTGGTGAGATTTTTTCTCCTGTTGTTAAAATGACTTCTATACAGACTGTACTATCTTTAGACTAGAAAAAAAATTCCCTTAATATAATGACAATACCTACAACTTAAAATATGACTTGCGATGAGTATGGAAAGAGTAGAATATTAAAAGACATTGAGGTTGACCCCAATATGCCAAGGTGATATGCTGAGCATAGAATTTGATGGGTAGCAGAGTGGTATCATATTTGCATAAATGATGGGTGCATAGAGATGGATAGAGTAAATTTGGACTGTGCTCAGATTTGATGTGGATGCTGACTAAGAAGATACACATATAAAATTTTCGAACTTACTATGCATAAAGTGAAATCAGAGAAAATATAAATGGTTGGATCATCAATTGATCTGCTAAGGCCATGTTGGGTAAGCCGAATGAAATCATGAATCATGCATACCAAAGACTTAGATCCTTACACATATAATTATCTAATATAATTTCATTCAAATGAAAAAATGAACAAAAATAACTTACATGGTGATGCATAGTAAAAAATGACCTTTTATGTGAGTGGACCATCTATTGATATAGCTTCAATTTACTTATCCAGCTTTAACAAAAAATATTCTTCCTGAATAAATATGGTAGAATTATTAAAAGAAGACTCTCATGGTTCATGGGGTTAGGACCATAAATGGCTATGATACTAGATAATGGAATTAATCAAGTCTTAGCATAATTAATTCATATTTGTAGAGAAATAACTCCATAACACATATTATTTTATCTATATTATTCACAATACGGGAGTACAAATAAATATGAGAGAATGTTCCTCAAGATGAGGAATCAATATTATCCTCATCCTTTTATCTCTCAACCTCTCCTAAAATCTCTCATATTTTTCGTAAGTCTCTTTCACAAGAAATATCTTACAAGTCTTATTTATATATTGCATATATTTAAAATATTAATATAGTTCATACTAAATTTCCTTAATATTATGCATATCCATAATCAAATGAAATCATCCATAACTAGTAAATGACACACATTCAAATACATAATCAATATTATCTCGAACATAATATTCATTTTATTGTCAATGACAAAATAATAGCATCTCATGTCCCCATAACATAACGAGCATGTCATAGTAGGACATGTGTACAATAGTAAATAGGTCCAATAGAAATTACACTATGATAAATTGGGTGTCACATCTTACTCCCATTATATAGACTTCCTCCTAGAAGTCAATAAAATTTAAAGGTCTAGTTTTAAGGATGCTCTAACAATTTGAGGAATCCTGTTGGTTGATCTTTCTAGTATCTCTCTAGTTCAACGATATTATAACTCTACTAACATCTAGCATAGCACACTACAATATGCTAAAATATCCAAGGCATATGATAAGTCAACTCCATCATTAGGTGACTCATGATTCAAGGCATAATTTTAAGTGTTTTTTATTATTATTTGATTTACAATTTATGAGAACACATAATTTAAGATTATTTAGTTTCAATCAAATGTTACTTTAAAATATTTTGAGTATTTATTATAATGTGTCAAGTGTCATGTTTAAGTATAAGGTAAGGATTCATTTTATTTTAATTTAGTTTATTTTAGGGGACCAAGAGAATTTTAATTTCCTTCCTGTTTCATTCATTATATTTCAAAAATGAAGAACAAACACTTCAAGCATATGGAATCTACTAGGTTAACCACATGAGATCATATTAATATAAGGGGTCATTGAGCCATTAGATGATTTTTTTTGGGTTTCAAAATGATGTTTTCACATAAATATTAATTTTAAAAATTAATTTATCATTGTTTCCCAACCCTTCACTTTGGTAAAATAAGAGGACTTCAGATTAATATATCACCTTTACACAAACCATATTTTTTTAATCCATTGGGAGGACTTTAGACACAATATCTATGCCCAACCCTAATCAAGGAGCATATTAGGAGGGATTTGAATGTTATTCTAAGCCAAAACCTAATAAATCAATCTATCATGAGGACTTTGGATGCTCGTCTCAATGCCCAAACCTCAAACACACACACCATTAGGACTTTGGACACTTGTCTCGATGCCCAAATCCTAATCAAATAAATTATTGGGAGGAATTACGACATTTATATCAATGACTCAAATATAATTAGATAAAATATTTGGAGGACTTTGTAAATTCATCCCAATGCCCAAATCTCAATTATACAAACTATTGGGAGGACTTTAGACATTCATTCAGATGCCCAAACCAAAATCACACAACACATCAAGGTGTATCCAAAATCATAACATAACCCATATAAATCACTCCAAAATTTAAGAGGAAACATATGATAATATAAATTTAAAAAGAAAAGGCTAAGGCTCACATCATCCTTATAACCTCTCTATAAGGAGGAAGCGAGATAATGTCTCCAAACTTGCTCAACAAGTAACACAATAAGTCATAAGCTTATCTCATATGAGAATGTTTACAAGATACTTCTAACCTAATACTCCCACACTCAGTCAAGGTGAAAGTTATAGAAAATAGTTCATCATAATAAGACATTTAACAAGTTGAAAATTTCCCAATCCAATCAAGGAATAAACTCAAATTGGCTAAGAAGCCCAACTCAATCCACAAAAGATAAAAACTAAAAAGGTTAATCAACACAATATGATCCAAATAATAAATAATTTAAATTATTTAGACAACCTAATTTAATCCAAAACTAAAGATAAGAAATAAAATTATGATATCCAATATTTAATAAATGTTTAAAATAATAAATGGCTAAACAATGTCAAAATTCATTGCAAGAAAATAATAAAAAGATGATTCCAATCAACAACAAAAAAATTCCCAATCAATAATCAAAATAATTTCAATGTACTCCACATCATGTGGTAAAATATTTAAAACTTAGAATAATAATGAAAATGGTGTCTCTATAAGGACATAAGTGGGGAGTAGGGAGCTAACATTTCAATAACTATAAAATAGCTCTTAAATACACTCACATGGTTTAAAGAATGCATTGAAACTTCAAGTTTTCAAGACAATCACACACTTAACAACATTTAAGTGGCAAGGCTCAAAACATGTTTCCAAAAACAAGATAAAATATTTAATCACATCGAGGCATCAAGATGCTTTGTTTATACAACTTATCTAGCTATGATGAAGCAAGAGAGACAATCCTAGGAAGGTTGATGAATGTAGGCAAATCACCACTAATTATACATTAATCTAGTAAAAATAATGCTTGCTTAAAATCATATAAATTATAATCCACTCAATGGACTTATGATCTTGTCACTTGATGGTGAGAGTATCAATTCATCTTAATTCCAGTTAATTTGTAACTAAAACAAACCCTCTTCCTAAACCAAGGTAACATATGGCATATAATTCCATAAAAAAATCATAACACATAGGAATAAACTTACATAACATACTACACTCCTCAACTATGAGGAGGATTCCTACCATTCAAGGGTGCTATTGATCCTTGAGGGATCTACTAAGATACTATCCCTTAAAATTAGCATTGTTAAGGCATAAAATTACATCAAACATGTGCACACTTGATTAGGTGAGAATAATATAATGCTTATATGAATATCCCCTAATGAATTTAATTATAAATAAAAAGTTCTAACTATCACCAAGGATGCCTGATCTAATTTTATTGAGAGGGTTCTAATAACCTTTGTTCATGAAATTCATGAAATATGCTAGGTACTCACCTACCTAACATGTTACACAACCAAAACTCATAAATATTGGCTGAAGTAATGAATAATATCTATAATAAAGGTATTGATTCTTCCCCCCCTCCAAGGACACATTCTTGTACCAAATGCCCCATCTAAAAAGGGTCCTCAAAATAATATCCCAGATTCTAAGTCTCGTGTCATATCCATTATGGTTACCTATAACTCAATCAGTCTAAGCCCAATTTATTATTATATTCTCAAAAAATTCTATTTAAATAGTGAAACAATTGATGATAGACTTTTTAATAAATTTAAAATGACATCATATAAGGATTAAAGGTACAAGTGACACACTTATATGATGAATAAAATGCCACCATGGTAGAATGCATCCTATGTAAAAAATGAATTATTGAAAATTATGGATGTGCAACACATGCAATCTGCATCAAGCCATACTCATGGATATCCCAAACCTCATATCCCAAACAAAGGTGTGGAATTATTATGAAAATGAGGCACTACAAGCCCCAAAGACCAATACAAGCATTGATTACAATACCATGTGCCATTAAACTATACATGTGTTCATATAACATGCACTATTAAAATAATTCATAGCTTTAGCTCAAATAAAGTATCAAATAATATTGGAAATATTGTCATCAATTTCCTTGTATGGAACATAACACGAGGACTAATAGATGATTCATCACCAAAATATTTAAGCAAAATTAAAATTTACTAGCTAAATATAGTTGTTTTGTAATCCAATAGGAAATATTATTTTTCAAGTAGTTTCAAAACATACTAGTGCCAAAGGACTATGGGGATATTTCAAAGAAAAAAAGGATGCCAATAAATTTAATCATTTAGTCTTTGTCAATACAATTCCATATAAAATTATCAAACCAATCAAGAATTGATATCATACGTTCCCAATAGGTTTGAGATTTTTTCAATTTTAAATTCAAATTTGAGGCTTTAGAAAATGTATCAAAGCAAACCAAAGATTCATATAAAAAATATTAATTCTCTATGAATGTGAGAAAATAGTCATCCAAATAATAACCATTAATAATATGACTTGTCTTATTAGGAAGAGTAATGTCATTTATAATACCTTGCTTACTTATGTTGTCTAAGAGATACCTAGATGTCATCTTAGCCATAACACATAAAATAGTGGGAAATAGGTTAATCTTATCAAAGTGAAAAAATTAAACCTCTTATAATTATGACCATTGATAGACAAATGTGTTGAATATTTTCAAAAAAGAGTTTGAATAATAGAGATAAAATTCTCTAACGCTAATGATTTCAACATTGAGAGAATTAATGACCACTCGATGTGGTCATGGTAATTCTAAAAGTAAATTTTGAAAAATAAAACATGATTACTAGAGGCATAAGCCCATTCTATTCATTTCCAAAAAACAATAATATTATCAAGGATTTATCTAATTTTGATGAAACCTATTTTTTCTAGTGTAAAAATTGTAAGAATAATGTATCAGAGATGGATCACAAGGGATTTAGAAAGAATATTTTAGGAAACATTCAATAATTTTATGTCTCTCCAACTGATAATAAGATTTGGATCCTCTACCTTATAATTATTCTTTAGATACTAAAATATGGGATTAGACACTTGACAATGTCACTTTTACCACCCTTCACCATACATGACTTGTGTGCACACATATGCCTATTATTCACCATTATATCAAATCAACATTATTTTTTTGAGTATAAACCTCCAAATATTCTATTGGTCACCTACAATAACCTCTCAGTCGTGTTCAAAATAACTAATATCTTACTCAGACATCTCTAGATCATCAAACATACATTCTTGTTTCTTGAACACTAACATCAAGGTTAAAACGTTCTATCAACAAAAAGTTTTAATGGTGATGTTAATATTCCTCATTCAATAATGGATATTTTTAAAAAACTAATCACTCCTATGAGTTGGCTCATTCACCTAGCATGTCAATAGCAATATAAATCACCTTAATGGATTCATATAAATACAAATCAAACCTATACTTATTACTTACTTGACACTTATATATAAAGCATATATACACTCTTTATCATTGAGAAAATCTACCATGTTCATCTCAAATTATAAAATAATCACTAGGAGCAATAATTAGCCAAGTTTGAATATTACCATGCTAAGTCAAGAACGAATATTGTCAAGAATCAAAATCTAGATTATAGGAGCAATCATATAGCAAAGGAGCACAGTTACACATTCACATCAAGGGAGATAACTATGTGTGTCTTAAATTACATATTTATAGTATTGGATATATAGGTAGTAGTGAATCATCAATGGGGGTGATTTAGGTACGATCAGTGCATTAAAATTCCCATCTTTCTAAAATTCTCTAATTTCGTAAGTGGATATAGGGATTTAAGGATAAAGAGACTAATTTATATAGTTTTTCACATGATAAAGCATCATGATCACTCACATATATGTATTAAGAGTATGTAAAACTAATTTTAGGGTCATTAAAAGAGATAACATCCCAAGATAGTAATGTTTGCATGTAGTCACTTTTATCAATATTTTCCCCACGCTAGTAGTAGTGACCCTTCACATACATAACTATAGTTCTATATTTGAGAAACTCATAGGCATATTTACAACTCTTTTCTAATATCAAAATTTAGTCATATTTATTTTTTGAACTAGAAAAGCTAAGTATCTTGATATCTTTAGTACTTTCTATATTTTGCATATGCCACTTATCAAATATATTCAATCTTTTACATTTAGATTTATTGTTAATTTTCATAATTTACAATCCAAATTTCATTAAAGTTTCCTTATTTATTAGGGTTTTACAAAATTATAATAAAGCATATTTATGAACCTAAATTTTTATTAAACCATATCTAAAATCACCCCTTAGGATTTCTTCCTACTTTCTAGGGATTTTAGATTTTTTCCTTAGAGTTTCAGACTTGATTTTTGATTTTCTCTAATATTAAAAATTATACATGGATATAATGGATAAAAAAATTCTATTTTTAACTCATTCCATGTTTTTAATCATTTCATACTATTCTACTTTATTTTACATAATTTGGATAACCTATGTAATTAAATAAATCATATATATATATATATATATATATATATATATATATATATATATATATATATATATATATATATATATATATATATATATATATATATATATATATATATATACATACATACATACATTAATAAGGATGAAATTAATAATAAACAATTTCAAGCCTTACTCAACTCATATTATTCAAACATCCAGTTTGAGATTCTTTTTTTTTAATCACCAAATGACAAAGATCATGCATGAATCTATTTTTTCCTCCTCCCCTGAGACCCCATAATGGTACTAACTACCATCCCACCCCCATTACTCACTTATGACTTATTTTGGATTCTTGTGTCCATGTTGTCATTAATTAGAGAGATAGGTTGATTGATCCTATATTAAAAATAACAAGTTATCATAATGTTCCTCCCAAACCCTCTCCACATCTCACATATCCTCTTGAGGGTTGTTAAATGCATGTTTAATCAAAAGTATAAAGGATTTGTACTTATGTAGCCCTTCTAGATTAGACCATCACCATGAAAAAAAATATAAATGAAATGAATCTAAAGATAAGAGAAATAATATTTACACATTCATTGTATAATGTAGAGATTCCTTTTTGATACAACTATGTGTGTTTTTGGATTGAGGTTTCAGATCACACTCAATGTTCCATCATCAAGAAGAGAACAAAATTCTAGATTATTGCATTATCAGGTCTTATATAAGTATCAAATATGTCAAGATAAGGTAAGTTAATGGTTTTTAAGTATGAAATAATATAATAGAAACTTTTAATTAAAAATAAAATACAATATAGTTTAAATAACCTTAAATTATGTGTGTGTGTGTGTGTGGGTGGTGATTATTATTATTATTATTATTATTATATATGGTTGTTATTATTATATAATAATAATAATAATAATAATAATAATAATAATAATAATAATAATAATAATAATAATAATAATAATAACAACCATTTATTATAATAATAATAATATATTGTTATAATATATATATACATATATATAATAACCATATATTATTATTATTATTAGAGAGAGAGATTAATTTATGGTTATTATTATTATATTGAATTTTGAATCTTAATTATAAGTTTATATTATATTATTTTATACTTAAAAACCATGAACTTACTTTATCCTAAAATCTTCCATACTTGTACAAGACCTAATTTTGAAATCATATATTATTTTATTCTCTTTTTGATAATGGATCATTGAGTGTGATTTGAAATGTCAATCTAAAAACACTCTCATACTTGTTTCCAAGAGTCTAAATATTACACAACTTGAAGATATGATTACATATATTGAGAATCCCAAGCATGATAATATCAATTACATTTTTTCCTCCCCATTTCCAAACTTTAGGTCTCTAAATATTTCATCTCAATTATGGATCTGAAAACAACATGTAACTACAACTAATGGTTAAAATAATTTACATAAGATTAACAATAAATCACATGAAACTTTAAGCTATATGATTTAAAAAATGTTTATCATAGTACCTCTTATCCATCATGTAACGAAGTTAAGTACCTATGTGTATAAAATAGAGTGCATGGACATCATATAAATAATTATTGGGTTTTGAAGAATAAATACAAAGTATCATTGATAATGGTGAACCTGCATTATCTACATTGATTAAACAACTACCATATGCAAACACACCTCCTAAAATTAAGAAACCTACTCAAAATATGATTGCATCTTCTAAGGAAAGATTACAAAAAGAACAAGAGGAAAAGAAATGTTGCATATAGAATAATTAAAAAAAAGTTAGGAAAAGAAATGTTACAAAAGGAAAAATTAGAATAATAAATGTTACAAAAGGAAAATTTAGAATAATAAAGGTTACAAAAGGAACAATTGGAACAAGAAAGGTTACAAAAAGAACAATTGGAACAATACAAAAAGAATAATTGAAACAAGAAAGGTTACAAAGATAAAGGTTACAAAATAAAAGTTACAATAATATAAGTTACAAAAAGAAAGGTTGAAAAAGGCATAGGATAATCAAGAAAGTATTCTTAAGAAAACATTTCTCAATAAGTTCAAATTTAAGATATAAATATAAAAAATTTAGTGTCAAAAACATGGTTTGAAAGACATGGAGTATTGATTGCTACAATTAATCCTTTCAATGTGCTTTCTTGTTTGAGATGAGATAGCCACCTACTAAAGGATTATGAAAATAAGATGAAAACATAAGGAGATAGTGGATCTCTTACCTATGATCCCTAGAAGCTCCAAATAAACCTACTAGCTCAAATTTTAATAGAACATAGAAATTTGGTGAGCTTATAAAACTAAATACCCAATCACTTTAGTCTTTATTAAATCCAAAAAATTTCATGATGAAGAGTAAAAATTATTTGTTACTATCAAAAGATTTTTTCATATCCAATTTCATAAACATAATAATTTGGTTTTGAGAATAAATAAGATTGATAAACTCATGGAAAATGAAAAACCCATTAAATTTTTTCTTACATGTAATAAAACCACCTTCTTCCATGGAAATGATTCTAGGCAAGAACTTAATCAACCTATTAGCCAACTCTATAAATGATATTGTCAATGGAATAAGAAAGAGAGACATGCCTATATAAATTAAAATAGATAGCATTTTTTTTTTAATCACAAAAATAAAGGTGGAATTCACCTATTTCATAACACCCTAAATTTAACTTGACTCCTGAACTATAGTTATAACATCACTTCCAACAATAACCCAATACGATTGAAAAAAATAACTAGAAATACATCTAGTTTAGGG
Source organism: Torreya grandis (assembly GCA_037957365.1). NCBI lineage: Eukaryota > Viridiplantae > Streptophyta > Pinopsida > Cupressales > Taxaceae > Torreya > Torreya grandis. The sequence goes on along the minus strand of JARHVA010004866.1, from coordinate 1,235,676 downwards.
GCTCTATTGGGTTTGAGAGAGATTAAATCCAACTTAAATTATTCATTGGTGATAGGAGTAGAAAGGAAAAAACATTATCTAAAATTAAAATCAATGATGGGATATGGAAAAACATCTCATTTCTAACAGGTAACCAGTCTTATAGATATTTGAAGAGAATATCTTTGTAGAATATGTCAGCTTTTGAGTTGATTTATCCTATTTCCACAAAAGTTTCAATATATGGGGTAATGATTTTGGAGATAGTATTAAAATACTCCTCATTACAGTTGTCCTATTAAAAAATACCTTACTCATATCTCCTTATTTTAGCCATCTCACCTTTGATTTCTATTTCCAATGAATTTATTCTTGTAATAGAAACTTTTTCCAAACCCCCATAATATTTTCCTTCTCTCCTTTAAAACCATTTGTCATGTTATTCTTCTAGTTGAATTTTTCAATAGTGAAGAGCTTGTTATGAAGATCCAATGTTTTTTCGTTTAACATCCAAAAATCCTTTCTATTCCAATACTTTAAATAATTATTAACTATACTCAATTTTTGGGTTATCACATACATATCGTAGAATTTTTTTAATTCCACCATTCCTCAATTTTATATTTTAGATAGTCTTATTTAGTCTAAATTATGTCAAATTTAAAATGTCTTCTCTTGGGAGGATAATCAGAGGATGAAGAGAGGCTAGTAGGTAGTGGTCTAAACTAGACACCAATAAATTTTTTGATTCAAAACAAGATCATGTTGTATCCAATATAATATTATAATAAAATTATCTAATATTTTAACTACAAAGGCATTCCCTATTCTTATTTTACACCAAGTGTACATTCATTCTTTTGTATTTACATCAAACATGGCTAAATCCTTTACAAATTGAACAAAGTTTGTGGAATATTTTGAGATTATTGTTGAGCCTCCAAAATTTTCCGAGGAAATGATGGTATTGATTTACCCACACAAAATCAATTTTACATTAGCATATATGCTCCCAATAATTTTTAGAGATATAAAACATAGACTTCGCATATGGCTTGAATTTGGGCCATAGACATTGATACAAATGAAGCTTTGATTTTCTCCTATCTCATGAAATCCAAATGGTTTCCAATTTATACACTCATCTAGTAAAAACCAAAAAATAATGAGAGGGTTCCAAATAACAATGAATCTGCCTATAAAGTATAATGTACTTTTTGTTGTAAAGTTATTAATTCTCCAAACTTCCTTAATGATTTTGATAAAAATATATGCCTTCATATTTATTTTATAAATGAGTAAGATCTAAGGATGTAATCTAAAATAAATTAATTTAGAAACCTATTCTTGTTTAGGGTATTAAGCCCATGCAAATTCCATTAAAGAACTAACATGATGGGGGTTTGAACTTGTTATTGCTATGAATAATGGGCGTATCCCTCTTGGAACTAGAATTTTATTTATTCCTAATTATCATCCCTATATTTTCCATTTCATCATTCATCTTGACTAGATTGGTCTTGATTTTATTTATTGAAGTTTAGATCCATCAACTTGAGTATTATATATGATAATTTTTTTAGTTACCTTTCCAAATGTTGTTTTGTGCATTCACATTCATCTAGTTATATATGGAAAGAATTTTGGGCTTGCATTTGCCTCCTTAATAAAAATTAAGAATAATTTTTAGATTTTTATCTTTATTATTCCTTATTGGTTTAAAATATTTTAAACTATGAATGAGACAAATATTACTAACCATAATATTATTTTAACTAATCTTTTTCATTAAATTTTTCTTATTAATTCAAGATCTCTTCCTCTTCTACTTCTTCATGTTGGTCCTCATGTATATTAGCTAAAGAATTTTGAATTTTCCTATTTTTTCAATCTTGCCCTTGGTTTTGAGTGTTAGGTTGATAAGGTGATTATTTTAGGATTCAGGAATCTTAACTTGTTGTTAATAGGGTTAACATTATAAAAATGAAAATGCACAATGGTGATAATCATATCTATAGTAGGTCAATCAGATGATAACTCAAATATAAACATACACTCAATTTATTATGTTGAGAATAGGCTAAATATAGAAAGTAAAACTAAGCGATGCATGAAAATGACAAAAAATGATATAATTAGCTATTTTTGATGCTAACATAGTGTTAGGTCTATAATAACAATAAAGTAGGCTAGAAGGAGATTCTGAAATAGTTGTTAGATTTTGGATTCAATGCTTTTGAAACTTTGGATGTACTAATGTTAGCCTAAGACAATTGTGTTGATGTTACTGTCTAGTTTTGATGCAAGTGTCCTACATGAAATACCTAATATTAAAGGATGTGACCACTTAGATGCTTCTAGGTTTTATCTTCACCTTCACTCTGGTGCATTCAGATCTAGGTTATGGAATGTTTCTCCTCATGAATTTTTAAAACCCTAGTTCTTTATCTTCATTGTGACCTTGGAGAAAAATGGGTTAGTGGGCACATGGTATCGATACAACCCTAAAGACCTTTATATTCATGAGCATTGCCTACATATCCAATACTTTGAATATGGTCTTAAACTGATGTAATTCTCCCCTATGTTATACCTTATGTGTGAATCATATAATATGTGCAAAACATGTACAATAGTGACATAGATTATAACTTGGAAAATTAGGCTCTTAGGCTACTCCTTTATTATTTTATACCTATAGATGTGATGTACCTATTATTGGTATATAAATAAGAAAGCTTTGTTCAATTTAATTCTTGATAGATTGATTTTGATAAGTTATATTTATCTCTCTTGGTTTGTGCCAAGTATTGTAGGTGAGGAATGAATGAGGTTCGATATTGTATTTATATCAATACCTTTAAATAAGTAAATTTCATTAAATTACATAAATCACCCATTATCATATGTTTTATTTGAAAAATAGATGAATTTAGGGATCTAGATACTTACGTCAAGTCAAGACACTAATGTCAATGCTACTATTTATCCAAGACATTAGTGTCTAGGGAGCATGAAAGTATGGAAATGTTAAAAACTTGTAGATAAGGAAGATAACTACATTTTAAGCATTATAGACAAGATATAAGGCTTAGGTCATCAATAAAAAATTATCCAGACTAAGAAATAGGCTAGGAGGAATAAGGTAGAGAAAATGTGAGACTTGTAGAAGTGGGAAAGGTCTAGAACTAAGAGGAACAACTAAGGTTTGAGTTTTTTAGGTGTATAAGACTTAAGTTCTATATAGTCCATAAATATCATATACACCCCCCCAATATAGTAATGAAATTGCTAGTTTAAAGGAAAATGATGTTTACATGGTGTGCATAGCACACCTTGTCTTTTCATGTGTCTTGAGTGCTTTCCTAGTGATTGACCTATAACTAAGATAATGTTATAATATATAATCAATTTATATAGTCTAAACTTTAAAGTACTTGAAATAAATTGAAAGAGCAAGTTTTAGGAGTAAACTTGTGTGTTGGTGTAATTTCTTTGCCTATTTGCAAGATGATTTAAAAAATATATATCATTGTAAGGTTCTAAAACTAATATTAGTAAAAATATAGAAAAATATTGAAAGTGCATATATCGAAGGAGATAAATAGATATATTGAAACGCACATCCCCCCAAATTTGAAGCAAAAGTGAGTTGTCACTTAGTAGTTGAGATTAACTCAACCATACAACCTAATGATTATCATAACTTGGTGAGTGTAAGTGAGCCAAGTCACCCACACTATTAAACTAGTGAGGTTGGATGATATTATCAATTACAACATAAAAACTTGGAAATATTGAGCGATTTAATCACCTTAACCATACCAAAAGGTGAACCAACTACTGCAATAGATTTTCCCAATATAGTTCATAAAAATCCAATAGGTGGGTGGTGATAGTCTTTGATAATGTTATAAAATCAAAAAATGATATATATTTTTTAATATTAGGTATACATCACATAACATGTGCACTTTATATATGTGTCATGCTGAAATTATGTATAAAATTACTACCAATGTATAGAATTCTACCATAACTATGAATCTAAATCATATAACTATGTACTTTGGCCAATTTAAAAAATTGGGTACGTTTGGAGAACATGCTTCCAAATCATACCCCCAATATACATGGATAAATATGAAACTGATATAAGTAGCAATGTGTAGAACATGTTTCCAAAAAATACCCCCTCTATAATTTGAAGATGCTAAGAATTGAATAGGTTTGGAGAATATGCCTCTATGACATGTCCCCACTAATATGGCTCCTCTTTAAGGTGAGGTAAAAATAGTAGCTAGTAGTTAACTCACCTCAAAAGGATAAGAAAACTATATAATATGTAAATGGAACCATGTATCATATAGAAGGAACATGTCCAGGTAGATATAACATTGAAGCACATATAAAAATTTGATACCATCAAGGCTTAAAAGGGTCACAAAAAGTTGTACCATCATTAAGATCATATATATAACCAATATTAAAGGTTAAATTCAATATGGATGGGGGTATATCTTGAATAAATGGATTCCAAATAAATGGTTTAACAATTTAATTATCTGTGTATGAAAAACCTACCACACTATAAGTTGGAGCTTCTTTCTTGGACAAGGATGTTTCTTGTTTATTTTAATCATTGGTAAGATATGGGATATAAACTAGAAGGACATTATACATTTTCCCTTGCTCATTATAAAAATATGCATTCTGTAACATTGCCATTTGGGATTGTTCTTTCATCTTGATTTGGATCTTTCTTTGGAATATTTAGTATATATTTTGGATAATTTGGAACATTGAAAACATGTATATCATGTGAAGGCTCATCCGAATTTAGTGATGTATCATTTGAATATTGAGGTGGAATTGGTAAATTTTTTTCTTTTTATTTTAGATGATCTTTTAATACCCAATTTTATTTATTAGACATTTTTAATTTGGGATAATTTATCTTTTGTATCTTTATTTTTAATGCAAAAAAATAATCTTTAGGGTGACCATGTAATTTATGATATGCACAATAATATTTATACTTTTGTATAGGATGCATATGAAGTAATTTTATCACATTATTTTTAATCATCTCCCTTAGAATCTCACTTGACCTCTTGGTAGACTTCTATTCACTTATATAATCATTATCATTAGTTGATGTTGGTTTTGGCTTCTAATATTGGTTTTTAATAGGAAAATAATTATTATGCAAAGATGATAACACATGGTTTATAATAGTATAATATAGATTCTTTGTATATGAAATATGATTTTACAATAAACTGATATTTAAATTTAGAGACTGATTTTGATTTTTTAACTCATGTATTAACTTGCTCATACTAGTGATTTGATCTTTTATGGATTCACAAACACAAACCCTTGGCATTTTAAATTAATTACTTTTATTTGAAACTATAGGTTGGGTTACCTTATCCCTTGGATAAGTGATAACTTGGACCCAGTTAGAGGGATGAGAGATATAACCCTCCTTAGGATTAGGAAGATCAAGAGGCTTATTTGTATCCATTTTAAATTTTCTAAAAATTGACATGAGAATAGGATAATAAAGGATTACAAATGCTAGGGAGTAATCAACCATGAGTATAAAATACTTCTAAGGAATTTTAAAATGGATCTATTTTAAGGATAAAATGTGTCAATCAATGAACATTCCACTTTAAAATATATGCACATGAATCTTTTGTGACTAGAGAAAGGTAAAACCTTAGCATAAGGTTTTAGATCTGAAAATCCATTACAACAAGATGTAACCTTGAGAGGCTTGGAATCCCTAAATTATAATTTTTTTACATTCACATGGATTGGGTTCACCAAATGTTTAACCCTAAAAATGGATGTATGAAATCCTAACTTGGTGTTAATAGGGTTAAAAATATAGAAATGATAACACACAAGGGTAATAATTGGATCTACATTAGGCCAATTAGATGTTAAACTTAGATATAAACATACACTTAATTTATTATGTTGAGAATAGGTTAAATATAAAAATTACAACTAAGTTATACATGGAAATCAAAAATAAGTGATGGACATAGTTGGTTTTGATACTAACATAATGTTGGATATAGAATAGGTAGAAAGTGGGATGGAAGGATATTCTATAACAATCATTAGATTTTTGATCTGATGTTTTTAGAGCTCTGAATATTAACTTTAGCCTAGGATGGTTATGTTAAAGCTATTGTCTAGGTTCAATGCAAGTGTCATGTACAAAATACCTAGTATAAAAAGATGTGACCACCTTTATGTTTTTGTGTTTTTTTTCCTTTACTTTGGTGCATTCGAATATGAGTCATGGACTATCACTCCTTATGAATTTGTAAAACCCTAGTTATTAATTTTTGTTATGACCTTAGGCAAAAATGGGTTAGTGGCCACATGATGTTGTGCTAACCCCAAAGACCCCTATATCAATGAGCACTACCTATATATCCAATAATTTGAAGAGGTCAAATTGATGTAGTTATCTTCCACATGTTGGCTTGTGTGTGAATCATACAATATGTGTAAAGCATGTATAATATTGACCTATCTTCTAGCTTAGAAAATTAGGCTCTTGGGCTTCTATTTTAGTATTTCAACCTTGTAGATGTGTTGTACCTATGAATTATATTGAAATAGGGAAGCATTGTTCAATTGAATTCTTGATAGAGTGATTTTTAAAAGTTTTTATGATCTCTCTTGGTCTTTGCAAGGTCTTATAGGTGAAAAATAAATGAGGGTTGATATTGTATTTGAATCAATCCCTTTGGATAAGTAAATCAAATTAAATCACTAAGGCTAACCATTAGGACATATTTCATTTTAAAAATAGATGAGTTTAGGGCATTGGACACTTGCATTGAGTTAAGACACTAATATTGATACTAATGTCCATCCCAGACATTAGTGTCTAGGGTGTAGGAAAGTAGGTAGAGGTTCAAAACTTGAAGAGTTAAAAGATAAGTACATTTTAAGTATTCTAGGAAAGATAGAAGGCCTAGGTCATTAACATAACTCTGGTCAGACTAAGAGATAGTCCAAAGGGCACAAGATATAGTAAATACGATACTTGGGAAAGTGAGAAAGGTCCATAACTAAGAGGAACAACCAAGGTCTAAGTTTACCAAGTGTATAAGGATGAGGTGTTATATAATCCATAAATATTATCTACATTAGTATGTGTTTATTTGACCAAAGAGGCATTAAAATACATGGAATTTCCTTCACCTTTAGGGAGTGATTGCAGGATGGTGAACTTGTTTATCATTCCTATTTCATTTAGCTTATATTTTTTTTTCTTCCACATTTTATTCCTTTTGTGTTCTATGAACCCTTCATTTTCATTTTTTTATTGAATTTTTATGAGGGAATTCCCTTAGGAAATTCTCATGGAAGTGAAAATTTATACATAGAAGGGAAACATTTTCATAATATAAATCTTGCAACCACTCTCTGGATTCAAATTTGAATATTATTACCAAGGGAAATGAATTTTAAAAATATATTTTAACATATATAAAATTATAAACTATCATGAGACATAATTATCTTCATTTTTTGATGAAAATGCAATTTCCCACTTGTTTGAAAAAAATCCTTCCATAATTTAGATGGGAGACCGTACACTTGGGTTGAGATAGGAACTAGGTTTAAGTATTTTGTATTTGAATTAAAACCTTATCTCAAGGTCTCATATACAATCTATCCCACCCCATGAACCAAAGATCAGTTCATAAAATAAAATATCTTTTCTTTTTAAATTAAAAAATGACTTGAAAAAACCCTTGAAGTAGAAGATTTACCTAATTCCTAGGCCTGATATTCAAATTCTTCCCAAACTAATTACTGATATTTTTCACACTAGGCCAATACCCCATACATTTGTAAACCAAGGTACATTATATAAGATGAGGAATAATTTCTTCTATCTATTTGTCATGAACCTCAATGATTGGGGTTTCCTTTGTTGATTGGATAGTTTTATTCCCACTACCATAATGGTTTTTTGTATTATTCCATCCATCCATATTTTCTTCTCCTTTGCTCCTCCTTTCTCCATACATCATTTCTCTTCTCTCCTTCACTTTGGAGGATGCAAGAAGTTGATTGCCAATTGTAACTACCTACATTGTCCATTTTTGTCAAGATTATGTTTTATTGTCGAATTTTACATAATTTTTTTCCACTTATTTAAAATATTTAACACTGGCATATTTTTTAATATGATTTTAGATTGTATATTTTTTATAACCTTGACCAAGAAGCATTTTTTAAAATGTAGGTATGGATTTAGAAATTATTGTCATCTTTTAATGATGTAATAAATTTTTTAAACAATTTTCTTAGTGATTTCTAGTAGATACTAGTTTGGAAAATTGGTGATTGATCACATGAATTGATACTATGGGTTTTTTCAATTGCCTTTTTCGATTTCAGTCCATGTTGGCTATTTTTATTATTTCATTATTTGCATCATGTAATATAAAATGATATATTAATTTCCAATGTTTGAACAATATATGGATGTGTGAGATGCAATTTATTGTTTATGTTGTGTATAATGTAATTAATTATTTTAAAGTATCCCCTCTTCTATCTAAATTTTAGATAAAATGATGAAATAATTCAATAAATATTGAGAAACCTTAATGAAATTTGAGTGATTGATTATTAAGATAGAAAAATACTAATATATAAAGTTTATAAAATAATAACCTATATTGATTCATATTGAATGATTCAAATAACTGAAAACCATGCATAAATAAGTCTCAACTCAGAATTGGAGTTCATATTCAAAATTTAGAACTCTAAAAAATAATAATTCTTGAACTGCTATTTTTAACAACTATTATTTTTAGTAAGTTTCACATACAAGCATGTGAAACTCTAAGTAACTCTAAAAATAAACTAAACACTAAAATCAACCTATCAAATGAATATCAATTGAATTTTAAGCTTGGTTACAAAAATATAATTTCTAAAATTAGAAAAATACTAAAAATAATACTAAAGTATGATTTTGGACCCCATAGATGGTCATTATGGCCTTCAAAAAATATCAATAATGTCCACAAATAGATAGGAAAAGTTATCGATGCATTGAGATTATTGAGATGGTCATTTTGGTATGAAGATGGACTCAAACAGAGCTATGGATCAAAAGTTATTACCTACAAAAGTTTGATCTCTTTTTTTATATAATTATCCTTTAATTGAAAATAACTTAGCTACTGTGAGTTGATCTAAATGTATTGATGTTATTTATTTTTATCAATTTTATTCATTTCCCATTATTTAATACAAGTTTTTTATTCCTATTAGAATCCTTCCTACTGTACCATATACTTGTCATAACTTCCTTGCCTTGTGTTTATTATCTTCTTATTTAGAACATGCATTATCTTTTCTTTCTTCTTTTTTGGCACCTATTGTTGCTAATCTACTTCTTCATCTTCTTCACCTTCACAATATTTTTCATATAAGTCATATAAATATGAAACATTAAATACTAAGGAGATATCAACATTCTATGGTAAACTCACCTCATAAGCATTGTCATTGATTTTGTTCACAATTGTACATGGTGCAATTTTATTGTACTTCAACTTGTTATATGTGATTTTTAGAAATATCTCTTTCTTAAAGTAAACTATCACTAAATATCTTTGTTAAAATAATTTTAACCTTCTTCTGATATTTGTTGTTACTTTATACTTTTCATTACTTTTATATAATTTTCTTCTTACTTCTTATAACTATTTTATATGCTTTACAAATATTTCTACATCATCACTAACTCGTTATGTAGTTGGTAAATATACCAAATCTAAAACACTCATAATATTTATCACATAAACAATCTAAAATACTAATTTTCCTATTGATCTATTCACTAAAGTATTATATACAAATTTAGCTTGTGGTAAATCCAAGTCCCATTACTTGGACTTCTCTCCAACTATACATCTCAATAAATTTCCCAAACTCCTATCTACAACATCTATCTATCCATATATTTGGGGGTCATATGAACTACTAAATTATATCTTAGTTCCCATATTTTTCTATAGAGTTCTCTAAAAATGATGTAGATTTTTTGTGTCCCTATCTGATGTAATGGTTTTTGGAACACCATGCAATCTCACAATATCCTTAAAAAATAGTTCTACAACTCTAGTTGCATAATTGGTTTTATTACATGTAATAAAATAAACCATTTTAGAAAACCTATCTACAACAACAAAAATTGAATTGTTGCCTCACTATGTGTTTGGTAATCCCAACACAAAATCCATTCTCAAATCTAGTCATGGTCCTCTTAGAAGTGGTAATGAAATATACAACCAAGTATTTTGTGCATGTCCTTTTTCCACATTACATATCCTACACCTTGAAACATATATTGTCACATATCTCTTCATATTTGGCCAAAAATACTTCATCTCTGCCAAAGTTGTTATCTTTGTCTTAACAAAATTTAAAACCAAACCACCACTGTGTAATTATTTTATAATATTGTCTCTTAGAGGCCTAATTGGAATACATAATTATTTACCTTTGAAGAGATAACTATCATGCATAAGATATTCATCATAAACAAAAATTGTCTCACCTATTAATGTATTCATGCATTGCTCAACTATCTTTCCAAAATATGGATTAGTATCATATACTTTCTTAATAAATTCAAATCCAACTACGTCACTCACCATATTAGTTATCAACCCCAATCATTTTCTCAAAGAATCAACTCCCTAATTTTGTTTTCTTGATTTGTCCTTCAATACAAAAGTATAAATTTACAAGAAAGGCACCCACTTTGTATGCCTACTATTTAACTTCTTTTGATTGTTCACATACTTCAAAACTTCATGATCAATAAATAGGATAAACTCCTTAGGAACTAGGTAATACCTCCAATGTTGTAATGCTTATATCATGGTATAAAATTCAACATCATATGTAGAATACTTTATTCTTACCGCATTAAATTTATCACTAAAATATGTTATTGGTTTCCCTTCTTGACTCAATATATCATCAATTCCCACAAACAAAATATCAAAATCAACCTCAAATACTTTTCTAAAATATAATAATGTTAAAATAGGATTATTTTAAATTTTATTCTTCAACAACTCAAAGCTTTGTATTTTTGGCGTTGACTATGACAATTCTTTTCCTCTCATAAATTTTTTTATTAGTGCAACAAGACTACTAAAATTCTTAATAAACTTCTATAAAAAGTTTCTAAACCATAGAAACTTCTTACCTATATGATGTTATTTGGATAGGCCACTTAAAAATTACCTTTAATTTTTCTTCATCCATTCTTACACCATTTGATGAAACTACAAATATATAAAAAACCAAAATATTTTGCATAAATTTGCACTTTTTCAAATTTACATAAAGATTTTCTTTTCGTAACAATTATAATACCATTCTCAAATGTCGTAAGTTTTCTTCTTTAGTCTTATTGAATATTAAAACATCATCAAAATAAACAACCACAAACTTACCACTATATTTCATAACACTGTGTTCATCACCCTCATAAATGTGTTGGGTGCATTAGATATTCTGAATAACATCACCCTCCACTCATATAAACCATCTCTAGTCTTGAATACTATTTTTCTCCTTCATGAATCTAACTTTGATAATATCCACTCCTTAGATCAATCTCAGTAGAATATTTTAGTCTTGTAAGAATATCCATCATATAATCTAAATGAGGTATAAGAAACCTATACATGATTATAATTTTATTGGTTTTTATACTATCCACACACATCTTCCACCCTCTATATTTATTTGGAGTTAGCAATGTTGTTGTTGCACAAGGACTCATGTTCTCTCTTGCTACACCCTTCCTCACTAATTCAATAACCTATTTATTTAATTCTGCATATTCTATTGGATTTATATTATAAGTTGTTTGATTAGATAGAGATAATCCTAGAATAAAATCAATATGATGTTGATTATATATCTTTGGTGGTAAACCATATGGTAGCTCATTAAATATAACATCTACATATTCTTTTAACACTACCACTACTTATGTTGGTACTTGCACCCTATGTCTTCTTTCTTCACTACTAATGCATAATAATAACCTTTTATATTCATGTATTTGATAAATTCTTTCTCATTTTGCATACTTTTAGTCTTCCCTTATTCTTTATGAGATAACAAAACTACCTTCATATCAACTTTCCAAAAATAATACGTGTTCTTTGTTCCATCATGAATTACTTTTATATCAAACTGTTACGGCCTTCCCAATATTATATGGCATGAATAAATTATTATAACTATTGTGACATGATATTTAACCCTTATGGAGTACTTTTTAGGCTCTCCCACTCCCAATCATAGTATGGGAATAACCCCAGGTTGTGGGTATCTTATGGTGGGGTTGAATGTCTAGAGAAGGCCAACTTCCTCTTGATAGATCACCTAAACTAATGCTACTGTAGGGAAAAGAATTAAAAATGAGAAAAAGGCCTCCTAATAAATTTAACCAAGTGATGCACCAAATAAAAATGAAATACTCCCATAAGCTTGAACCCACACTAGATTAGTACAAGACAATTCTAGCTCACACAACCTCACAATCTACCTAAGTGCTAGGTAAAACACTAATAAATACATGAAATATCTTGAAAACACCCTAAAGGAGGTTAGAAAGGAGGATAATGGATGAGGAATATTCTCCTTCACAATGCCATCATGCACAACTCACTCAACATAGATCCAAATCAATAGAAAGGTAAAGAAAGTCTATTATTGCATCAAGAGATAGTTATTACAAATGCTTGATATGGTTTAGCTTAATCAAGATGAAAATATTTTACAATATATCATAGAGTCCCCTGCTCTTCAAAATCAAATATTCCTTATGAGGGTCTATCAGAGAGAGAGAGAGAGAGAGAGGAGAGAGAGAGAGAGAGAGAGAGAGAGAGGAGAGAGAGAGAGAGAGAGAGAGAGAGAGAGAGAGAGAGAGAGAGAGAGAGAGAGAGGAGAGAGGAGAGAGAGAGAGAGAGAGAGAGAGAGAGAGAGAGAGAGAGAGAGAGAGAGAGAGAGAGAGAGAGAGAGAGAGAGAGAGAGAGAGATTAAAAATGGGTAATATAGAAAAAGGGTAGAGGAAAGAGTGATCATGCCATCCTAGATCATTAAATGAGCTACCCACCATCTTTTAATGAATTTTCCACCATTTTTTTGATCAAATTAGGGTTAATAATCATAGATAAGATATATTTCATTTGTCCTAGTATCCCCTAAATATTCTCATTGGTTGGGCAATACACTACAAGATAAGAAAGTGTCTTAGGATGATGAGTCATGATCCTGATATGAAGAAAAACCATTAGAGACCTTGAAAATCTATTAAATGCTCTTGATATTTTCTCCAACCATTAGATATCGATCTTAGGACCTTACGTTATCTTCCACATAACCTATTCATGAGAAGAGAATACTCATATATATAATTCTGATAGAGCCCTCACCATGCTTGGTTTGGGTGGCCATAGGTACATGTTTGATGGAGCTATGATTGTGTTAAAGGATGAGACACTCTAACATATCTCATTTATGTCTACATCTGCTCCAACCTAAATATGGATCTTTAATATAGATGGAAAACTAATCTAATTTATTATTTTTAATGTAGATATATAGATTGTATAGAATCATTCCTAAATTGCATTAGGTTTAAACAAACCTATCATTATTCTAAACTTTAATGGTGATAGATATTTGGCATGAACATTCTTGATTGTATGGTTGCATTTTGTTCGATGATATTTGACTGATCTTTAATGGAAATATATCCTTTCAAAACATTACTCTTAGTTTGACCTAAACCATGTTTGACCTCTACTTAAAAAGCTCATGGGTTTTAATTTTAATCTGGGCCATTAATGTTGATCTTGGTTCCTTGAATTTTTGACCTTGTTTTCACCATTAATCTCATAATCTTGGTGAACACATGCCATTGATCTTTATTTTTCTTAATCAAATGTGCACTATTGATCTACTTGAAATGGCTTACACATGCATCATTGATTTACCTGATAGTTACTGTGGTCGTGATACTTGATAACTACACATTTATCTTCATGATTCATTGACTTGTTGACCTTTCACTCACTACTAATCCATTTTGTTATGATGGATCATGCACTATTGATAATATTGGACCCACTAGATTTGTCAATTACTACCACCTTAGATCTTAATATGGGAAATCAAGATCTTTCCACTTGTCAGCCATGCCATTTATCTCAGGATACACTAACCTTTTGATTGCAAGTATCTGATGATCTTTGATGCATGATTTAACATGCTTTGTTGGATCTTTTAGACCCACTGACATCATTGATTGCTCATTCATCCTTGGATCTTGACTTGAGCTTCCACAATTTGGATACTTGTCAACTATGTGTTTATCCTTGGAATATTTGAATTCAAATGTCTATTTCATGAGGCCTAAATTTGAGATCTACATGCATGTCCCACTCTATAAATTCAACTTTGAAGGTATATATCTTGAGATTGAGAACTCATCAAGATACAAAATTTGTAGAGTATGTTTATAGGACTAAAATCATCATGCCCATGTATTCCTTTGTCTCTAGTTGACCTCTCAATTTCATTTATCAAATGTGTAACCAGATTGATATATCTATTTATCTATGATGTTTGATGATGGTCTAGTTCATCTTCTACGCTTACTCAAGTAATTTGATCATTTGGTCAATCAATAAATTTTTTTAGCTGATTTATCTAGGTAGAATCTTGGTATGTGGGCCAAAATTGGCCAACATATTTGGTGGCTCATAGGGAAGCATGCCTACTATGCTTGAGAACTTAGAATAGTTGCCTTGTCTAATCTATTGGGAATAGATTCAGAAATCTTTACTCCCAGATGATATGAAATAATACAAGGCTTCCCCTTTGGATAACTCCTCTTGAAACAAAAAAGAATAAAAATAAAACAACTTTACCCCAGACACTTATTGAAGGAAACACAAAACATAAAATAAATGTGCACAAGGCACTTAGAAGAAAAAAAGAAAACTATTCTAATATGTACAAGGTTATAACTTACAAGTATCTTCCTTCTATATCAAGTGAAAAATATTTATCATCACTCACTTATGGTGGAATAGGATGGAAAACACCTTGCTTTTGAGAGCTTATTATAGGTGAGCTAAGATGCCTGATTGTTGACTCTTTTGTCATGATCTCAAGAGGTTGAAATGAGATAAACACATCTTTAATGTAGACATATTGGTCCATTTTTTCAAGGATTACTCCAAAATAGACTATAGGATCACCTTAAACCTCCTCATCTGATGGCTCCTTTGAACTTGAAGGTTGAGTGTCTAGGCTTAGGCAAAAAAGCTCTAAGTCATCCCAAAAGGCATCTCCCTCTTGGTCATCCAGGATAATGCCAAATTCAACACCATCCTTGATTTTCTTGCTTTAAAAGGAGCCATATGGTAGTTGAGCAAAACATTCAAGGTTTAAAATGTCATGTTCTTATGGCTCTAGATCTGACCAATCTCCTTCATTATTGAAGACATTAGTATTGCCTTCAATAGACAATTCATATTGATATTGGATAAATTCTTCAACCTAATTTACAAGTTCATTTTCATGTTATAGAAGAGGTATATGTTAGTTTATAACTTATATTTGGTACATAAAGTCATGGTATAATTGTTACCATACTGCATCCTAATCCTCTTTTTTCTCTATTTTTCCTCATCTTCATCCTTACCCATACCAAATGAAATCTCTTAGAACAAATCAAGATCCCTTTTGCTATTAGCTACATATTGAATATGCTTCCCTTCAAATATGAAGGCATTAGTAATGCCTTTAGGATCTAATTCATTATTGTCAAAGCCATGCCACAATAGCTAGTCCAAACCTAATTTCTCCTCTTCTAAATGGAGTGGGTTACCTATCATGATATCCTCATCATAAACACTTGTGTTATATTATTCAGGTTCACCTACACTTACAAGCTCTTCTATTCTTTGTAAAACAAGCTCTTTATCCAAGAGGGAGATGGTAGGAGGGTGAAGAAGTTCATGTTGCTTGTAGCTTAGGAGAGTGTCCTCCTAGCTACGGGCTTTGAAGGCTCTCTTTGGTGGCTCTTGGGGGAGGGAGATAGAGTCATGGAAATTTTTTATGGCAAGATAATTGAGATGATCTAACACCTCTTTTTATTAAACTATTTCTTGGACAACCTTAATTAGCATTTCCTCTCTCTTCTTTGTGCCCTCCTTGATTTATTTTCATGAGGAAAAAGCATAAGGTTTGGCCACCTTATCCTTTTCATGAATGGGTGTCAGAGAGGGTGGTTTCAAAAGAGAGGGTATGAAATAGTCAAGGTCATTGGCATAGGAGAAGATCCAAAATGGGATGGCTTCAAGTTCTTCATCTGAATGGTTTTTAGTGACTTGTTTGGCTCTTGATGAGGATTAAACTTGATGAGGTTTACTAGGGGGTTAGGTTTGAGCATAAACAAGAGTAGGAGATGGAAATTGGGGTCTAGGTTGGATGCTCTCATTATTAAGAACAACTGATAGTTATTTTCTTTTCTATCTTGGTCTTGCCTAACCAATCATTCTTCTTGAAGCCTCAATTCCTACTCTTGAACATATCCTTGGTGTTCAAGATTATGTTATTTCCTATAGTAATTTTCTTCCCTATCAACCACTCTTAATTATTTTCAAGATCAAGACATATCTCCCTAATGCTCTTTTCTAGTTGACTAGAGAGAGGTAAATTCTGACAACACTGATACATTGAATCTTGAGGACCACTTGCGGTGAAGCCATGAACATTGCTAACTTGATATGAAGGATAAATAATGAAAGAACATGTATTTTAATCAAATGGGGGATGAAACATATAAAATAATGGTGATTAGGCACCTAGGATGCTTATACCAATTGAATGTTCATAGTGGAGTCACCATTAGTGTTTGTAAATATGCCTCCAAAGGTTGATTTCATTAAAAGGTAACGTTAACCAATAAATTTTCAATGAGATGTAGAATGTAGTCTAATCCCATTAGGCATGCCAAAAACTATTGTGATGTGAGATTGTGCCCTTGTGGAGGAGTTATTCAGTATCCCCCACTCCCAGTCACAATATGGGAATAACCCTAAGCTATGGGTATCCTATGGTGAGGTTGAACCTCTAGAGAAGGCCAACTTCCTCTTGATGGATCACCTAAACTAATGTTACTCTAGGGAAATGGGTTAAAAATGGGGGAAAAGGCTCCTAAAAAATTTAACCAAGTGATACACCAAATAAAAATGAAAGACTTCCATAAGTTTTAACCCACACTAGATCAACATAAGATAATTCTAGCCCACATAACCTCACAATCTAGCTCAGTGCATGTTTCATGGACTAGTTCAGGTAAAACACTAATCTAGACCTACAATAGTTTGAAAACCCCCTAAAGGAGGTTAGAAAGGAAGACAATGGATGAGAAAGATTATCCTTTACAATTCCATCATGCACAACTCACTCAACATAGATCCAAGGCAAGAGATAGGTAAAGAAAGTATATTATTATATCAAGAGGTAGTTATTACAAATGCTTGATAGGGTTTAGTCTAATCAAGATGAACATATTTTGTAATATCTCAGAGAGTCCCCTACTCTTCAAAATCAAAGAGTCCTTGTGAGAGTCTAGAATTTGAGAGAGAGATTATAAATGGTAAAGAATGGGTAATATAGAGAAAGGGAAAGGAGAGAGTGAGCATGACATTCCAGATCATTAAATGAGCTACCACCATCTTTTAATGAATTTTCCACCATCTTTTGATCAAATCTAGGTTAATACATTATAGAAAATATAGCTTTCATTTGTCTCAATAGCCCTCAAATCTTCTCATTGGTTGGTAAATACACTAGAGGACAATAAAGTGTCTTAAGACAATGAGTCATAATCCTACTATGAAGAAAAAACCCTTAGAGACCCTAAAAATATATTAAATGCTCTAGCTACTTTCTCTAACCACCAAATCTCCATCTTGGGACGTTAGACTATCTTCTACTTGACATGTTCATGAGAAGAGAATACTAGTATCTAAAATTTTAATAGATCCCTCACCATGTCTGCTTTAGGTGGCCATATGTACCTATTTATCAAAGCTATTATTATCCAAAGGATGAGACATTCTACCATATCTCATTTATGTTTGCATCTGATCCAACCTGAATATGGATATTTACTATAGATTGAAAACTAATCCAATTTATTTATTTTCATATAGTCATTATATCGATGAAGATCTATAGATTGTATATCCTCATTCTTGAACTACATTGCGTTTAAACAAAATTATCATGCTTATAAACTTTAATGGTGATAGAGCTTTAGCATGAAAAATCTTGATTGTATGACTACATCTACTCAATGGTATTTGATCGAGATCTAATGTAAATATATCCCTTTAAAACATTTCTCTTGGTTCAACCTAAACCATGTTTAACCTCTACTTAAAAAAATCTTGGATTTGAATTTTAATCTTAGCCATTAATCTTGATCGCGGTTCCTTGATTTTTTGACCTTGTTCGAACTATTGATCTCATCTACTTGGTGAATACGTGCCTTTGATATTTGTTTTTATTATTCAAATATGCACCATCTATCTACTTTACACATCTTACACATGCACCATTGATTTACCTAGTATTTATGTTATCTAGGAATTTAACTCAAGAGAGGCTAGTTAGTATGGTGTTAGTTCCAAAATAAAAATAAAATGAAATAAACACACTAATAACATAACATCTCTAGGCCTAGACACTAGGGAGAGATTAGTTAATAAAAAAAAATGATAAGCACAACTAAAAATTAAGGAATCAAATAAAATATTTCTTTCACCTTCCTTGGATGCTCTAAATGTCTTTGTAGTAGTGGCTTGCTCGATTTTGTGCTCATGAAGTCCTTGACAATGGAAGCTTGGCTACCTCCATCTCTCTTTGGAACCTTTAGCTTGTGGCTTGGCTTAGATTGGAATCAATTTGGCATGGTACCACTACTTTATTGAAGCATTTGGAACCAATTTTGCATCATAACTTTGCATCAAAAAAGCTTAGAAATGATGTTGTGAGGCCTCCTATTTATAGATTTTTGGATTTGATAAAAATAAACCTCAACCATAGATCTCAAGATTGAGATGTGTGGTTGAGGATTAATTCAATTTTTGGAATTAAGTTTGTAATTATCCTCATCATGACATTGGTAGAAGGGGAAATTAAGATGCATGGAGGCCTTTGATGAGGCATGAGAGGCATGAATCTTGATATTTGTGGCATTTATGGTCTAGGGATTTCTTCCCAAGAAATGAGGTCACCTGATGATGCAGATATTCAAAATTCATTTCCAAAAATAATTATTCAACAAGTTTCCATGGAATTCTTGATTAGGCCTTGATTTGGGTTAATTAGCTCTAAATCATGATTAAGCACTTTGTGCACAAATTACTCAAATTGATCAGAATGCCTTGTTATTGGTCCAAAATTCAATTAGATTAGAATTGAAAGTCATTGTCAGATGTATTGGAAATGTATTCCCATTTAGGATGTTACCAATAGAAAATAACAAATACACTTGTCTCACACAATAAATTTGATGGAATAGAGCAATCAAGAGAACCCAAGTGCAAAATTGGTATTTTGACTCGAAATGATCTGATCAAAGTTAGTTGGTCCATACATTGCATTTCCCCATTTAGGGATACCCTAGCCAAAATCAGCACTTGAATATGTTAGTTCCACATCATTTAGTGTGTTTTAGTTTTTTTTAGGATAAATTATGTTTTTTGGGTGGAAATTGGCTAAAACCCTGATTGAAGGTTATCGATGGCCAGTTTTAGGTGTCTATAATTTGCCCCTATTTGGGAAGGTGTTTCAAGCTATAAGCATAGTAAAATCTTCTCAAAGAATGAAAAGGTCCTATATGCCTAACATGTAATGATGATAAACTAACTATATTATGCCCCCTTGAGGGAACAGTTGGCACAAGTAGGTTAACAAACAGTCCCTCGATAAGAAGAAAAATGAGGGGACCAAAGATAGGAAAGATGATGGGGTGAAAACATAATGATAGTGAAAAAAGTAGTCAAAATCATTGAGAATGCAAGTGGGATGCTAAAAAATGGTTTGCCCAAAGGCAGTTATAAGCATTGTACCTGATAGTGGCAACATGGTATAATAACACAATGATTTGCCTAAAGGTGGTTATAATCATCGAGAATATGGAGTTGTCCTAGTTAGGACAAACAAACAAGAGAAAAAAATGCCTATGTATAGGCAAAAATATTAAAGTGGTGAGAACATAATGACTTGCCCAAAGGTGGTTATAATCATTGATAAATGTAGGTAGGATGGTGTACAATGATTTGCCCATAGGTATTTATAATAATTGGACCCTAATTATGGAAAACATGATAAAATTGGCTGAGGATGATGATAACATAACACAGAGGGTAATGATGAATTGAAATAACATACTAGTAGGGAGATGCATGTTTGAACTAATAAAGGTTGAAATTCTTTCATGTTTAATTACTCTGTTTGGGATATGATTAGGATGGAATCAAAATGTCAGTGTTAAAGAGATGAGACCATTTCTAAATAAAATTCTTGAATTTGAGGTCTATTGTAGCATGTGATGATAGGATTTATGATATAACACCATAAAGAATTAGCCAAAATATGCACAAAGACTGACTCCCGTAATCTAATAGTTAACAAAAAATAATGCACCAATGATAGAAACCATGATGAAAATGTAAACATATGAATATATATGGATTAGATTATAAGTGTGGACAAGGAATCACCCAATGAAAACTTATAAACTGAATCAAGGCAATAGTGCTAAAAGCAAACAAATAGATAGACAAACAAACAAAATAAGTAGAAACAAACAATGCAATAAAAACCCTACAAATATTGCCCCTAGAAAATAGGTGACAATTGAACAAAAAAGGGGAATAGAAGAAAAGAAAGGGGGTGGTTGAGCTATCTCCATATGCACTAGGCAAGTGGATGCTACCTACATAGTTCCATGGATGTAATATCCAATAAAAAAACTTTAGGCTAAATGTAGTTCTCCCAGGGAATGGGAAGAATGTGATAACTAAGAAAAATAAATAGAATGGATGTGATAGAAGAATAGGAAATGGTCTTGAAAATAACAAGTGAGTGAAATAAAAGGGTCAAAAAGGATGGGGAAACTAAATGACAAGTGATTTTCTTGTAACCTAGTAAGGGTTCCCACAATCCTTAAGGCAAAGAAGTGGTCAATGTTTTTATTCTTTTCTAACATTTTTTTTGAAATGTTTTTGAAATTGATTGAAGTATCTCAACTTAATTAAGAATGATGAGACACTAAATAGTTCAAGCTCATAAAATTATGAGAGTATTCAATCTGAGGTTGCTCGCAAAATGGTGAAAGTGTGTCTTAGGTTGTTCACAAAATGGTGAGAGCATGGCTTAGGTTACTCACAAAATAGTGAGAGCATGGTGGAGAAGGGTGATAGAGATGACCTTAAAAATTATTGAGCACTACCTACATAGTCCCAAAGTAGGACCTCTAGTCACTATAGTTTTGTTGTTATAGCAGAGGAACTTGACTAATGTAGTGTTCAATTCAAGCAAAATAGGCATAACTGGTAAAAAAGCACTTCACATAGGAAGTGGCAAGCTGGCAAGTTGGTAAATAGGATTAATGTTGCCCCTAGTTTGACCATAGGTAGTTATAACCAAGACACAATGGTATAGATCAATGGTGATAATTTGCCCAAAGGTGGTTATAATTAGTAGCAAGACTGGTGGTAAGAAAGGACTAGCAAACAAAGGATGCAACTGCCAAAACTTATGTCACACTATCCTAAAATATGCTCTCTATATTAAGTAATTGAACAAAATGATGAACTAATCAAATACCTTGGTGCTAAAATTACGTAACAAATAACAAAACCCAAGGTCAAAAGGGTTAGGCTTTAGAAGACACTTGGTCGATATAATGGAAGTGGAAAGTGGATATGGCAAAGAGGATAGATAAGTATGGTATTTGTATAAGTAAAAATAGTGATAAAATGGCATAACTAAAATAGTCCTTACAGAAAATACACCTTAATGCTCAAGCATAGTATCGCTTGAGATTAATAATATTCATTAGCCCTAGAAGTTTATTGCCATCTAGGGTGGTAAGCTTATATGCTCCTAATCCATAATATATAGTGATGATTAAAGGCCCTATCTAGTTTGGTTTGAATTTCCCTTTATGCTTCTTCTCAGCCATGGTATTCTTCTAGTTTTCTTCAAGAACAAGATCACCAAGTTCAAATGTTCTATACTTAAAACATTGATTATAGTGGCCTTTGAGTTGTTTCTAATATGCTTAGAGATTGTTGCTTGTGATTTTGCATTTTTAATCAAGTAGATATAGATCTTGCAAGTGAGCTACTCAATAGTCATGATCATCTAGAACATGCTTGAAAGAGATGCATAGTGAAGGCAATTTGACCTCAATGGGAAGGATGGCTTTAGTACCATAAACAAGTGAGTATGGAGTGGCTCTTATGGGGTATGATGATTGGTATGGTATGCCCAAAGGGTAGGGAATATCTGGAGGTGCCAATCATGACTGACATCATTGACAATCTTTTCAAGAATGTTGATAATTGTTTTGTTGGATACCTCAGCTTGGCTATTACCTTGAAGGTAATATACTGCCGAAAAATGTTGCATGATGTTATATTTAATACATAGCTGATCTACATCTTTTTTCTTGAATGATATTCCATTATTAGATATAATGTTAGAGGGGATACCATAATGGTAAATGAGATGGTTAAAGATGAATTTGGAAATTTACTTTCCAATCATGTAAGTGAGGGGTATAGCTTCAACCTACTTAGTGAAATACTCGGTGGCAGTAAAGATATGTTTATGGCCATCAGATGAAGTGGGGTTAATCTTCCCAATGAGGTCAAGTCCCCATGTATAAAATGGTCATAGTGTCAACATTAGTTTTAGAGTTTTTGTTGGGGCATGAATTAGATTAGCATGTCATTGACATTTGTCACACTTATTTACATATGCAGTTGCATCTGCATCCACTATGGGCTAATAATAACTAGTATGCAAGATTTTTTTTGATAGGACTTCCTTGTTAAAATGGGCTCCACATAATCTTTGTAAAATTATCTTAATGCTAGCATAGACTCTACTAAAGTTAAATAATGAAGTAGAGTTCCATCAAAACTACAGTGATAAAGGGTGGATCCAAACAGAGTATAATGAACATAATGATGAATGAAGGCTTTGGTTTGTTTTCAAGAGAGGTTAGGTGGTATAACTTGGTCATGAAGGTAGTTGTAAAGGTCTAAGTACCAAATAGAATTAGGACCAATAATATCACAAATCATAGCAATGGTTAAAGGTTCATGAGCTAGTGCTGACAAATTATCGATGAGGAACTAATACTCTCTAGCTTTATCAGTTTGTCAAATTAGAGAACAAATCATAGCCATGACATCTATAATTATGTTACTATCCCTTGGTATGTGCTAAAATTAAGTATTAACAATTTGTTATTTAAGAGTGTCGACCATGGCTTTATATGGAATGAACTTGTCATCTTTGGTCTAAAAATGATCCATAACCTGATTTATGATTAACTGAGAATCACCATAAATTAGAGATGAGATATATTCCAATGCACTACTTGTCAAAGTCCTACAATGAG
This sequence comes from Torreya grandis, assembly GCA_037957365.1. Taxonomy (NCBI): domain Eukaryota; kingdom Viridiplantae; phylum Streptophyta; class Pinopsida; order Cupressales; family Taxaceae; genus Torreya; species Torreya grandis. The sequence continues at coordinate 1,211,876 of JARHVA010004866.1, read as the reverse complement.
TGTTTCATACTCAGCCATGTTGTTTGTATAAGGAAAGTTGAATCTGAATGATTTAAAGATTAGATCCCCCTATGGTGTAATAAATAATAGGCCTATCCCTAATTTATGTGCAGTGAATGAACCATCAAAATATAGTTTCCAAGGCTACTCCTCAAGGGTTGTGTTAATGATGGCAATGATAGATTCATCAAGAAATTTAAATGTGAGTGGTTGTGTGTTTGTGAGAGGTGCTTCAACAAGTTTATCTGCAAGAACTTGTCCTTTGATTACCTTCTGATTGACATATTCTATGTTAAACTCACTAAGAAGTATGATCTATTTAGCCATTCTACCTTGCAAAGCTATTTTAGATAGTAGATACTTGATCATATCTACTTTTAAAATGACCATGGTATTATTATTCAACATGTAATGGTGCTATTTTTGAGCTACAAAGACCATGGAGAGACAATATTATTTAATAGGTGTATAGTTATGTTCATATGTAACCAAGGTACAACTTAGGTAGTATATAGCATGCTCTTTTCTTTTGTCATCGTGTTGAGCCAAGAGTGCCCCTGAATCATGGTCAGTAGCTGATAGGTATAACAAAAATGGCTTTATTTGCATATGAGGTAATAAAATAGGCAAATTAACAAGATAGTCTTTGAGTTATTGACAAGCTATTTGATAGTGATCATCCTAGTGAAATGCAACTCCTTTCCTCAAAAGGTGTGTAAATGGATGACACTTATCCACTAAATGAGAGACGAAGCATTAGATGGAATGGATCTTACCCTACAAACTATGGAGTTACTTCAAATTGATTGGTGGTGACATCTCAGTTATAGCATAGACTTTAGCCATATCAACTTCAATACCTCTATGATACATGATGAAGCCAAACAATTTGCCTAAAGTTATACCAAACACACATTTCTTTGGATTGAGTCTAACTTTGTACTCCCATAATCTTTTAAATATCTTATGTAGCATTGATGGATGGTCAACCCTGGTCTTGGATTTTCCTAATATGTCATCAACAATATCATGCATCATATCACAAAATATGATAGTCATGGCCCTTAGATATGTAGCTCTATAATTTTAAGGCTAAATGGCATCACTTGATAACACAATGTTCTCTATGGAGTAGTGAATGATGTTTTATGCTAATATTTTGGCATAATTTTGATTTGATTGTATCTTGAAAAGCCATCCATGAGTGAAACCATTTTATAACCTACCATGGAATTGATGATCATGTCAATATTAGGTAATGGAAATCATATTTAGGATAAGCTCTATTGATGTCTCAAAAATTAGTACAAATTTTGATCCCTTCAAGGTTTTTACTAACATGTACAACATTAGATATCTATTTAGAGTAGTCAATAGATCAGATACATCCTGCTTCTAAGATTTTTTCCAACTCATTCTTTACCAATATAATAATGTGAGGATGCATCTTATGTAGATTTTGTTTTATCGATTTAGCATCAGGATTAACCAAAAGATGGTGCATAACCAAGGTGGGGTTTAAACTTGGCATGTTAGAATAGGCCCTTGCAAAAATATCCACAAACTCTCTCAACAGAGCTGAAAAAACATAATGTTCCTCCTTAGTGAGAGATGCTCCTAATTTTATCCATTTCAAGTCTAATAGAGTCTTGATATTTACCTCTTTGTACCTTTAACTAGAAGGGTCGAACCATCTTCTAGGATAGTAGGCAATGAGTTAAACTGTTGGATTATGTCATGGTCCTTAGTTAGGACTTGATCTTCAACTTGTCCTAGGCATGATGAATCGAAGTCCTCTAATGGAAGATTTGGCCATGTAACAAAAATAGTAAAAAATTCTTGGAGAATTTGATCAAATACTTATTGCTACTCAAAGTTAAACTTTGATCCACAAGCAAGTTCATCATTGGTGGTCTCCTGGTCTCAATTAAAAGAATAATGAACACCCTCATCTAATGGCACCTGAAATAGTTTTTCACCACTAGACTAGCCTTTATCTTTATTTTTTCCCTCGTTAAAAAGTGCCTCAAAGAGGTTTTCACTTTGGGATCTCAATGTTTTACTTATTTGTTTTTGGCTAAGGGTGTTCACTCACTCTCCAAAATAGGTTGTAGGATCCAATGTGATTGAGAATCTCAATTTGTGATCTCCCAACAAAGCAATGTCTCTAAAGCCTAAGAAATCATAGAATGCCTCATCATTTTAGAACTCACAATCGATAGACTAGATTCTTGTTGGTCCCAATCTATCAGTTGAGGATAATATAATGGCAATGGATTATGATGAATGGCTAGGGTAAAGATACAAATGCCATTGTTATCAAATATGTTAGTTTCAGCTAGGTTATCAAAGGTAAGGCTATGATCATACTCTGCTTCGCTATCAGCATCATCATCACTAGTCGTTGGTGATGGAGTTTGAATAAAATATGTTGGGTCATCCCCAGGCAGTTTAAATCCAACTCCATAAGGTCTTTCATACTTAGTCATGGAAATTAGCTCGATGGTTCCTTGTTGATTTAATTTGAGGCCTCTTCCTTCATATTTGTGACACTCCATGATCTTATTGGGAATAGGAAACTTTGCATTCTTATAACAATTAGCTTAGTTATCATTGTATAACCATGATTCATCCCCTTCAAGAGGGTTAAGTCCTAGGCTAAATGTTTGTACAAACATGATAGGTTCCTTATCTTTGTTCTTTTGTTACCAATGCATTTGTAGGATGACTTTATGTTGCCAAAAGGTTTTCAGATTCTGATGAAGATTGGAAATATGAAATGTATCATGGATCACATATTCTCCTAGTCCATTATCTAAAATAGTGAAATGATTAAAAGCTTTAGGAGGCGGCATGTGGGAAAGGGAATCCAAGGTATTAGGATCTATACAATTATCTAGTGAAGGATTGATATGTATAGCCTTTCCTTTCTCCTATTTGGAACTTGGATTCATACCATACTGATAATTATAGCTTTAAAATTCAACCTCAAGATGCATGTAGTGCTCATATGGGTGTAAATCTCTTAGAATATTCACTTCCATCCTTGAGTGGGAAATCTTGATACATTGGTGCAGCATTGATGGGATTGCATGAATCCCATGTAACCAAGGCCTGCCTAGAAGCATGCTATATGATAACTCAAGATCAAGCACATGGTAAAATGTATCATGGGTCAAAGGCCCAATGAAAACTAGCAAACTAATGGCCCCTTGTGACTCTCTTTCTTGATTATCTTGAGCTTTGATGGTTATTATTTTTGGCTAGAGATTTGTCATTATGTACCTAAGAATCTTGATGAGCATTAGAGACACTATGTTGAGGCTAGATCCATTGTTTATAGGGACACATTTCACTTTATGCCATCTGATACAAACTTATATGTATAATAGGTTATTATGGAGCAGGATAAGGGAAGACATATCACTTTGGTTAAATGTGACTTGTTGGGTTGGAGCTAGGTGTCCAACCAAAGCTTGAAAGTTATCAGGGGACCTATTAATAGCAATAGTGGATTGGGTCAAAAACTCATTCAAGATGTTTTTGTAGATTATTTACATCTACAAAAAATCTAAAATATAAATTTGTGCTAGTGTCTTCTACAATTATTCCATAATATCAAACTTCTTGTCTTGGTTAGTAGTGAATTGTTTATTTCAAGGCTAAATAGTTGGTTGGATGACATGCAAAGTGATAGATGGTTGTGGGCCTAGGATAGTAATCTTCAATCTCTAAGTTGTGATTTCAAAATTGAGATTAAATACTAGACTAGTATTACTAATTGATGTTATAAATGGTGTGGGACCAGATAATACAAGTCTCGGTTGTTAGTGCGCTTGCATGTGGTCACGTGGTAAGAATGAGTTGTCACTATAAGATCCAAAAGAGGAATTCCTAGTTTTTTGGTTTGCCTATATGCACTCCTAGGTCAAAGAAGGATTATCCATGTGATTTGGCTGAATGTTGTTGTTTAGAAATGGTCTAGGCTGATTAGTACTTTGTCTAAGATTAATAGAGATGGTATTAATGCTACCCCCTATAGTATGACTTACAATCTTATTGTAGTCATATGAAACTACATGGTAGGTTTGTTGGTTGTTACCATTCTAACCTTAGTTTTGTTCATTGTTCTATCATTATGGGTTTTGCTATTGATTGTGTTGGGTCTGTTGGTTCGGCCTTTGATTTTGATACTATTGATGTTGCTACTGCACTGGCCATTGTTATTATTATTGCTATTGATTTTTCTATTATGGAAATGGGTTTTGATAGTTCCTAAGAGTTTTATTAGAAGTGGAAGCACTATTATCCAATTTTATCTCCCCATTCTCTAACATATTCTCAATTAAATGCTTGATTTGGACATATCTTCATAGATTATGCTCATTGACCAGATGATAGTCAAAAAAATTATTTTTATGGTATCAATCATGATAAGGAATACCTTACAGATAATTCTTTGGTATAGACCAAATAATCACATTAGTGGTAGTAAGCTTGTAAAATACATAATCAATAGGTTCTTCTAGGTCACTAAAGACACAACGTACAAGCACGATCTTTTTAGGAGGAGGGGTTTGGAATGATAAAGGATACTATATTTATTATGCAAGTTTTGGTTGTTGTGCTTGTGGCATTATTTGGAGAGGTTGTTGGGTAGGAGTAAGCTAAAAGGGTGGTGCAGATGATGTGTACATAGTTTGAACTGACGAGACTCAGTTATTCTAATTCCCACAACATTCCTATTATGGTTGAATTGCTTCAATATTTCATTGTTATTGGTTTATACCGATTGTGATGCTTGCAATTGGATAGGATGTTGGTCATTTCCCTGATTGGTACCTTGATTTTTATTAATTTAATTAAGCTTGATGACTCCTTTATTGATGAATACCCTCTCAATCAATAAACTTTTATCAATGGTTTCCTTGAATGTATGTGCACATTGTAGTTTTAGATGGTAATCTATCACTATTAAATTTTTTGATAAACACAGCTAATTATTTATCTAGTAAACTATAGGTGAAATGAATTACAAGGGCTCTCCATCACTGTAAATAACTTGAAAAACTCTCACCATCTTTTTTCTATTCTTGTGTTAAGTCCACCAATGAGATCTCATGCTCGAGATTATAGGAAAAGTGCTATGGAAACTTATTGGAAAGATCATCAAAATTTTCTACTGAGTTCTTGGGCAAATTTAAAAATCACTCCAAGGCTTGTATATGCAAACTCCTTGGAAATAACAACAAAAGGTATATGTCACTATATGCCATTGGTTGACATGAGATGAAGAATTCAGTCAAATGAGCCTTAGGGTCACCTTTCCTTTTGTATTTATTGAATTTTGGTGGATTTTATCCTAGGGGAAAAGGTATTTGCAAATAATCCATATTAAATGGATAGAAACATACATCATCTAATTTGAAATTTTTAGTTTGTTTACCAACTTGAATGGTAGTAATGGCATCCTTCATCTTTTGCAATTATTGGGATAGGAAACTAGAAAGAATATTAGTTTGAGAGAGAATTTGGGTTTGGATAGATGGTTGGCAGGTCACAAGTGGAACACTTTGACCAAGGTATGATGGAGATACCTATTGGGGTACATTGGCTGGATTAGGGAATGGACCATGAATACACATACATGGATTATGATGTACTTGAAATTGCACACTTGGTTGTGTAATATTCTGGTTTGGGTTGGTGATAAAGGTTTGATTTAGGGGATTTTATGGTTGGGATGGAGAGATATACCTATGTTTTACCTATTGTGATTGAAAAGGGACATGCTACTGACTAATCAAACCTTGTTGTTGAGTGGGAACTTGTAGACCAAGACCTTGTCTCTAGATTTGTGGCACATTTTGAACCAACGGTTATCTAGTAGGTACCTAAGAAATATGGGGACCTCCTTGTTACATGATTCCCTATGAGGAAATGAAATCAAGTTATAGATTTGACATCTTTCATTGACCAATATTTGCATGTTTTTGACTAGTCATTGCTTGGTTTTGGATTGGCATATTAATCTCTGACTGAAGAGGTATGTTCATTGTTACCTAGCGAGGTGGAACATTTATTGCCCCTAATTGAGGTGGGAATATATTTATCCTTTATTATGTTGATACACTAGACTATGTTTGTGGTTTTGGAATATTACTCGCTACCTGTTGAGGGGGAGTACGATTCACCACATTCTGTCACTAAGATGTGATATTGATCATTGTTTTATTACTTAACCCTATAGGTTGTACACTTGAGGAAGTAGCTGGTTGAGGCAGGGGTGTAGAAACTCCTATTCCCTAGTATGATGAACTATTCATAGGGTTAACTATAGGCACATGTTGTTGGCTTGTTGTTTTCACATTAGTACCACTTTGATTAGGATTGGATGTTATTTGCACATTGTCTACTATGTTTGTCTCACTATTCAGTGTAGAGGTTGAAGACGCTTCTTCAATAATGAACATATGCAGCAAGTTATCTATTGAAATGGTTTGTATGAATGGGTTATAATTTGTATTCTCTTGTCCATTTAACTCTATCAACACTCCTGTTAAATGAACTAGGTCAATGAGAGGCTTACTTACCATATTCATTTGATTGAAATCACATTCTAGATTCGGATATGTTTGATATGCTGTTTTCATTTAGTTAAAGTGCTCTTTCATGATGTTTTTGCCTTGATCAGATATATTAGGATCTTAGTACGTTGTTTGGATTAGAGCCATAGTATTTCTAAAAGAAGCCTATTGATTGTAAATGATATTATGGGGCACTCTTACTAGGCTTGGTAAATTTTCATGGGGGAAGTCTACTAGAAATTTAACCCCTACCTCTATGGCTCTAGCCAAAATCTAATCTTTTTTCTTTAAAAAATGTCACTCAAACAAAAATGGATCATACGTGGAAGATGTATTAGTAGAGTATGACTATTGAAGTACTAGCTTATCCACTATAGGTATCATATCTAGGTATTGCATGGTTTGCTCTTGGTTTTGTTTTGAATAAGGTGGTGTGTTAACCAGATAGTTGGCCAATGGATCTTGTATTTGTGCCCCTTATTGAGTATTATAAGAGGGATAAGAATCCATCTCATAAGCAATATTATCCACATATGGGTCTTGCACCCTTTCTTCCTATGAAACCATATTACTAATCCCTGGATTGTACATGAGTCCACTACGAGTGTAGGAATACATGTTAGGATCCATAGTCAATATTTTTATGATAAAAGGTCAAAGATTTCTACAAACTCTTAAAAGGACAATGTATAAAATAGATGATGTCCAAACTTGGTCTAGATTTGTCAAAAGGATCAAAAGGTTTATGTAAATTTTTGTGAGGAAACAAGCTAGCATGAAGTATCTAACATTTCACTATTCACACAAAGAAAGTAAGTAAATGGTCCTAAAACTTAAAATTCCAAACTCTAAGGTTGAAGTGTTTTAAATCAATCTAATCTAAGAATTTAAAAGTTGCTAGGTCTTTTGGCCAAATGTGGCATCAAAAACTAGGCTCAAACAAGGCATGTGCTAGGACTCTTGGCCAAATGACATCAAAAGCTAGACTTTGAAAATAGATGAAAGTTTTAATCTAACAGATTTGAAATACTTCTAACAAACACTAAGAATTTAATTCTTGGACATGAACTTGATCAACTAGGTATAAGGTATGAAATGAAAGGCACTTTTAGCAATAGTTTATTTTCTCAAAAAAAATGGTATAAAATTCGGTTCTTTTTGAGAAACAAGATAGACAAAAGTGAATTGTATAACCATTTTAGATAAAATATCACAAAAGTACACTCAAATTGGTTTAAAAATATAGGAGAAATTTTTGAACCCTATGCAAGAGGATCTATGAAATAATATTCCAAATATTTTGGGCAACGTAACGACTCAATACTACTCAAAAGGTATGGCAAAAAGGTTTGTTTTAAAAAATCTCTAAGGCAAAGATGCTTTCCTATAATTTTGATAGCATAACACTACCTTTCTTAACTCAAAATGTTGTTGTGCATAGACTCAAAGTGAAAGTGTTTAGCATAAAATGGCTTAAGTTTATCATGTGATGATAATGATTATGAGTCTTAAACGACCTTCAACCCAAATTGGAAATTAAACATAAGTTCCCTCAAGTTTAGTGCAAATGGCGAACCCACTTAACACATCAACCCTATGAACTTATAAATATGTAATTTTAAATTTAGATTATAATTAATTGACTTAAACAACTTTAGTAAAGCTCTAGACTCTTTTGGGTAGCATAACTGCACCAAAGTGGATGATATGACTCTCAAGTTTTTGATAAACTTTTGAACAAGGCAAATTGATGATCTCACGTGAGAAGCATAATGCCTCTTTGTTTAAAGGAAATTTTGGACCATGTGTTTGGTTTAGATTATTTATTTACACCAATTTTTGACTCCAAACAAGAAATTAAACTAGGACAAGACCAACTAATTAATCACCCTTAGTCCTAAACTGACAAAGTTACTTGGTATTTTTGGAATCTGTCAATATCTATCATTTGAGAGCATTTTAAGTGTTCATATAAAAGTAAATGTGCATTATATATTAGGGTTTTTACACCCCCCCTTATCTCAAATAATAGTACTATGATATGGACCTTGAGGTGCACCTTACGCCAATAATACTTCTATGATAAGTGGGGATTTATCTAAGATTTAAAAGTAGGGATTTTAAGTCTATATCACTTGGATTGTTGAAAAAAGGTCTAGTCCTTTTTGCAACCACTACATCCTATTATTCACTCAGTGTAGTGTGATGTCCAAAGTGCCACTATGTCCCGTGTGCAACTCCAAAAGAACTAAAGGAAGTCAATACTAGGAGATGAAACCTTAGGTCAAATCTTCTCTAAAGAACTTACGGGAAGTGATGAAGTCCCCCTCACAAGCCAAGATGCATAAATAAATAAATCACGAAAGTAGAAAGACTTTAAGGTCATTTTCAAGATCACCCAAATTTTGATGAGTTTTAGGGGAGTGCTTTAGACTACTTTTTTTCTAAGCCTTGGACTAGGCTACTTGCAAAAAGAATAGAACTTTTGATTCCAAGAGTTCCTTATAGGGGAAAAATGGAAGAGCATACATGCAACATTCCTCTTTTTGCCAAACAAATTTTTTAGTAAACAAATATTGCAAACAATAATTTACAAGTGTGTTTAGTTTTAAACCCAAAATGAAATATTTGGTGGTGTTCATTTGACCCCTTGGTCTTAGTTACAAATTTTGAAAAATTTCACTAAAAACATCCACATTCTTTGTTAAACACTAAAAAAGGTTCCTAATTGTTTTTTAAGCATGCAAAGGTGATTTAAACATGTTTTGAAAAAATATCAAGCTTGGTCTTGTAGCAAAATTATTAGCATGTCCTTTAGCTTTAAAGCTCTTTTTAGCTTGGAATAATGAACTTTGAAAAAGTAGCTCTCAGGTCTATATTTTTAGAAAAACATAATGATCGATGTTGATTATTACCATTGATGTCAGTTATTCTAGCTAACTGAGATATAACCGATGTCAATTTTTCTAACCAACATTGGTTAAGACAGGTAACTGATGTCAGCATTTCTTGTCAACGTCAGTTACTGTGTAAAATTTTGGCAACTAAAAATGACAAAATAAAGTTAGAAAATTAATTTACAAGAGTTTTAAAGGCTTAAATAAATACTTTAGAGTTGCAAAAGGATCTCCTTCATGTGTAGGATGCATCTAGTCCCATTGGGCATGCCATTATGTGATCTAAAAATTTGACCCAAAAGAGGATGGTTAGTATAGTTTTAGTTCTAAAATGAAAACAAAATGAAATAAACACACTAATAACACAACAACTCTAGGCCTAAACACTAAAGAGAGATTAGTTAATAAAAACAAATGAAAAACACAACTAAAAATCAAGGAATAAAATATAAGAATTTTTTCACCTTCCTTGGATGCTTCAAATGTCTTTGTAGTAGTGGCTTACTCATTTTTGTGCTCATGAAGTCCTTGGCAATGGAAGCTTGGCTACCTCCATCTCTCCTTGGAACCTTTGGCTTGTGGCTTGGCTTAGCTTGGAATCAATTTGATATGGTAACACTATTTCTTGAAGCTTTTGGAACTAATTTGACATTATAACTTTACATCAAAAAAGCTTAGAAATGATGTTGTGAGGCCCCTTATTTATAGATTTTTGAATTTGATCAGAATCAACCTCAACCATCTATCTCAAGATTGAGATGTGTGATTGAGGATTAATTAAATTTTTAGAATTAAGTTTATAATTATCCTCATCATGACATTGGAAGAAGGGGAAATTAAAAGGTATGGAGGGATTTGATGAGGCATGGGAGGCATGAATCTTGATATTTATGGCATTTATGGCCTAGGGATGTCTTCCCAAAAAATGAGGTCACCTGATGATACTGATATTCAAAATTTATTTTCAAAAATAAGTATTCAGCAAGTCTCTATGAAATTCTTGATTAGACCTTTATTTGGGGTAATTAGCTCGTAAGCATGATTAAGCACTTTGTGCACAAATTACTCAAATTGATCAGAATGCCTTGTTATTGGTCCAAAATTCAATTGGATTGAAATTGGAAGTCACTGTCAAATGTGTTGGAATCATATTCCCATTTAGGATGTTACCAAAAACAAATAACAAAGGCACATGTCTCATGTAATAAATTTGATAGAAAAAAGAATCCAGAGCACCCAGGTGTAAAATTGACATTTTGACATGAAATGATCTAGTCAAAGTGAGCTAGCCCATAGATTATATTTCTCAATTTAAGGATACCATAGCCAAAATTGGCACTTGAATATGTCAGTTTCACATCATTTAGCATGCTTTAGTGTTTTAAGGCCAAATTGTGCATTTTGGGTAGAAATTGGCCAAAAGGTTGATTGGAGGTTATCGGTGTTTAGTTTTTGGTATCTACAATTATCATGGTCATGAAACTTGAAAACTACACATTTATCTTTGAGATTCACTAATTTGTTGATCTTTTTCCCTTTGTTAATCTGCTTTGGTATGATGGATCACAAATCATTGATCACTTTGGACCCACTAGCTTTTTCAGTCATCGTGTGCCATTAGATCGTCATATGGGCACCTGAGATCTTGTAAATTTTCAATCACACATTCATCTTAGGATATGCTGACCTTTTGACTATGAGCTCAACATTGACCTTCAGTGCATGATTTAATGCACTCCATTGGATCTTCTGGACCCATTGACATCACTGATTTCTTTCTCGCAGTTGGATGTTGACTCAAGATTCTATGAATTGGACACTTCTCATCCATGTGTTTATTATTGGAACATTCAAATTCAAATAACTATTTCATGAGCCCTAAATTTGATGTCTGCACATATGTCCCACTCTATAAGTTCAACTTTGGAAACTTATATCTTGAGATAGAGAACTCATCAAGATATAAAATTTGAAAAAGATGTTTGTGGGACCCAAATCATCATGCCTATGCATTCATTTGGCTCTAGTTGACCTCCCAAATGTATTTATCAAATGTACAACTAGACTGATTTGTCTATTTCCATATGATTTTTGATGATGGTCTGGTTTATCTTATTTACTTGCTCAAGTCATTTTATCATTTTGTCAATTAGGAACTCTACTTCACTAATCTATCTAAGCATAAGCTTGGTATGTGGACAAAATTTGGCCAATAGTAACATCACACCATATTTCATCCTTGTAAGTTTTACCTATAGAAAATTTGATTAAGCACATTCTATCTACTTTTACTTCATTCCCTTTATTAATTTATGAAATCTAATAAAGATTAAGATGTTTTTCACATTGTAAACCTAGTTTCTTAATTATGTCCTTAAAAATCATATTTCCACAACTACTACCATCTATAATTACTTTTCATATCTTACCTCATGAAATACACTTTGTTCAAAAGATATTTTTTGGTAGCTCTGCATCACCACCTTCTTTAGTCTACACATATTATTTCTTTGGAGCAATCATTATTCTTCTCATCATGAGGCTTTCTCCAATATTTGTTATTATAACTTTAGTATTTTTTGCTTTTATTTCAACTTCAATAAATTCACTCTTGGGAGATCCTTTTACCTCCTTTCTTGATCTTGGTAGTGTGGACATTTAAATGTTCTATGGTCTTCTCCACATCTATAACAAACATAAGCCCTGTGTTGATTTAGAAACCACCCTCTACCACCACCATAGCTTTGTCCTCTATAAAATCCTCTTTCTATTTATTCGTATTGAAACCCTTGTCTATTATTTTCTTGTCTTTTTGCACCACAAGATGATTCTCCTCTAGTGGTGTTAAACCCACCTTTATTTATATTAAATCCACATTGTCCTCATATTGGAGGAGATTATCTTCTTCTTGGCTCAATAGATGTTCTTATAAAATTTTATCTAGTTTTTTTCTTCTACCTTCAAAATTAATTGGTAAGATTTTTCCATGCAAAGTATTCAATGCATGCTTTATTCATTTTTAATAGAAAACATCAAACCATTTACACACCATACAACCATCTATTCTTCTATTTCATCATGATCTACTCATATGGAAAGCTTGTAAAACTCATCTATAGACTCTTGTATACTATGATCTTTCTACATAAAATTTTAGAATCTTTTGTATAGGGTTTTTGCATAATCCACATGAAGAAATTTCTCTCTTTGCTTCTTCTCCATATTTTTCCATGAGTTGATCTTATCTTTACCTTTTTTATGCCTTCTTTCTACAGGTGATCCTACCAAATACTTACACAACCCTTCAATTTTATGCATATAAAATTTACCTTCTTATCTTATCTCATAGTTTTCTATTTGAAAAAATTCTCCATGCGATTCATTCAAGCTATCAACTCCTCTGGTTTTAAATTTCCTCTATAATCTAGAACATCAACCTTGATTCCTTCATTCCTTCCTTCTAAAACTCTAACTATTGTCTCTTCCATTGATGACAATTATTCCTCCTCTTGTGGAATTTTCTCTTCATGATTTTTGTCATCCTTTACATCATCTTCTGCTCTTCTTTGCCATTGATTTGCAACAATCTTGGTTAATTGTTCTACTTTCCTTTGTAACTCTTCCATAGTTCAGTTCACTGAGTGATTCTTCCTCATCCTCTCACCATTTTTTATGCCTCTCAGATTCAAACTTGCTATGATACCAAATAATGAACCTGAATACTATTAAGATAAGCAAATACCAACAGACAAGCATCTCAAATAATTACCTATATTAATTCATATTGAATGATTGAAATAATTACAAACCATGTATAAATAATCTTCAACTAAAAAATAAAGTTGAATGCAAAATTTAGAACTCTAAAAACTAATAAAACTTGACATATTATTTTTAGTAGTTGTTATTTGTAGTAAGTTTCGCATACAAGCATGCGTAACTCTAAAAATATACAAAAATAAATTAAACATTAAAATTAAGCTATCAGAGGAATATCAACTGAAGTTCAAGTCCGATTACAAAAATCTACAATTTTTAAAATTAGAAAAATATGAAAAATAATATAAAATTGAAAATTTTGACATTTAGTCACGTAGAGCCTCCAAAAAATATCCAAAACATCCATAACTGAATACGTTGAGTTATGGCTGCACCAAAATTTTCGAGATAGTTATTTTGATATAAAGATGAGCTCAAATATAACTACAGATAAAAAATTATAACTTCTTTAAAAAAACGAACACATTTCATAACTCAAACATAACTAGCAATCTTTGAATTTTATATTATTTGCTTTTTTTTCCATGATTCACACATAAGCGAACACAATTCACGTCTTTGATAAGCAATGCAATAAAGGTACGTGAAAATGAAAATTTTATGATAGTTACATGTTGTGAATGCAGTGCAATACAGACACGTTTAAATGACATTTCATGAATCTTATATCTTTACTGTTTTTAAATTTCCTTATATTTTAACCAATCAGACTTAAACCAAGTGTTTTTTTTAATTTTAAGCATGATCAAACTGACCACTCAATTGGTTAAGTAGACTTCATTTTTTCTATTTAAATTGTAGGGGAAAATGTTTCCATGTAAATGTTTTCTTTTTATAGAAATTGAGTTCTTTTACTGTTCTTACCCTGTTGATAATTCAATACATTAGACTAAAACAATTGGGGAAATTAGAATAACAGCAGAACAAATTTTTCCAAGGATACCTTATCGTTGAAGGAAGCAGATGATGACTGATGTTTGAAAGGGCTAAAATCGGTAGCAAGCTAAACGATACTTGTCTTACACTCTACTCAAGTTTAATAATATTTGGGAAATTTGAAAATAAACATAACAATCAATATATGTAAATGTTGATTTTTTCTTTGTTCTACCCATTTGTCTTTATTTTATAAATCCAGCTCCGAAATTGACGTGTTTTCGTGAAATAGTGGGAGTCCATCACCTCACATATTTAACGAAACTGAATACTTCTTTATACATAAAAAAGAATGGATCCATGCCTGGTTTGGCGGATTTTTTTTTAATTTTTAATTGTGCGTGTGAAAGAAATTTAAAGCGTGTTTGCGAAGTTTCACAGCACAAACTGATATTTGATTCCTTAACATTTATATAAATTTATTACTTAAATGTATTATGTTTGTTAAGTTTTTTTTCTCTACTGTTTTTATTTCTTTTCCGGTGTCGTATTGGAGACGTTAGATTTTAGTCAATACTGTAATACTTTAATAACAACCTAACAACTATCCAACTACTCTTAATGAAACAAATTGCTCAAGAAAAAACCATGTCATCTACTATAAAATTGGACGAATAGTGATTTGCTCTGATCATAGACACTACATTTTCTTTCCCTTCAAGGATCAGGTATGTACATTAAAACCTTCATTTACACAGTTAATATTATCAAAAACATTGTAATCTATACAAATAAAAAAAATTGTGTACGGGCAATGGAAGAATTTCATTTGGATATTAATATAAAGAAGAACAAACAGTGATCTCTGTTTTAAGGTCGGAATTGGTATATATATATATACGCGATACAAATGAAATCCATTAGATTGTATACACTTGCCTTATTTGAAAATAATTAGTAGAAACCGTGGAACAATTGATCCATAAAGTAAGCAGGCAGGTTTTAGTACATCTGAATTAAGGAGTATAATGGTTGCATTGTTGATTTGCTTTATAGCCTACGGAATCGCAGGTTATACCACACAAACTTAATGACAGTATGATTGATTTCTTTATTGTTGAAAATGATGGAAGCTCATAGGCAGTGGGAGATATGGGGCGGCCTCCTTGTTGCGATGAGAAGGGACTGAAAAAGGGACCCTGGTCTGTAGACGAGGATGACAAACTTACGCAATATATATTCAAGCATGGCCATGGTAAATGGTATAAGCTTCCAATGCTCGCAGGTACATTTATCTATATCTTGTAGACAACGAAAATATAAATCAAACACCATTTAATATCAGCAAAGATATCTTTATATAATATTAGTGTAAATGACTTTAATATTTTTATGTGAAAAACAAAATTTTTATTGAATGGTGTCAATTTAATTATATTAATATATTAAGTTTAAAATAATATTTTTGAAAATAAAAGAGGTTTCAAAATTTATTTTATGATTAAGATATTACAATTTTTCAATTAAATTTAAAAAAGAAAAACAATAAATAATAATAAAATAGATGTTAAATTTAAAATTAAATATACTCATTATATTACAATCTAATATCATTTTTAGATACTATTGTTAAATGTTTAAATAACTCTTAATACTAATTAATCAAAATAAAAAATCTGAGATATATAAAATTTTATTGTTTCTCAATATTTAAGATTTAACATTTTTTTTTCCTAAATTAAAAGTTAAAAGTTTCACATCATAAAAATCTCAAGAAAACAAAACTTTACTGACATAGAATGGCATGAAATTATTTGAACTTCAAAATTACAAATTATATATTGTAAAAAATATATAAAATTTATTAATATTTGTTAAATTTATAAATTTAGTTTAAAATATGTCTTATATTTGGTGATTGTATAATTATATTTACAATTTTTAATTATAAAATATAAATAATAAAACTTTAATTATATATATAATATTTTCTTTTCTTATAAATTATATTTCTATATATATATATATATATATAACCATCACATTTATGATATACATAGACACTTGTCAAATTTAAATATATGATAATAAATATTTAAAAACATATTAAAAATAAAAACTAATAAACTAATTAATCTTGTAAAAAAAAAAAAAAAAACTCTTTTTAAAATCCTTGTGAAAGAATGTATCAATCAAGAAAATAATTCGTTTTTATGATGGATACACACCCACAACTCTTATATTTTTATATAAAAAAGAAAAACTTAAAAGTTTAAATAGGGGTGACTTGTTAGTTTAATTTTTAAATAAATTTGAGATTTACTTTAAAGCTTAATACTATATCTTTCTTTTTATATAAATATATATAAGAGACTTTTAAATTAAATAATTTAATTTTATATATTTTTATACATGTATAATAATTTATTATAATGACACCCTAAAGGTTCCATATTATATTTCTTAGAATTTATTATAACGGTACCTATGATTTAAGATTCTCTTATCTAAAAATCTGGATTTTAATATATTATTTTCTGAGTTGGAGAGGGTTCAAAATTAATTTAATAAAAATAATATTAAATATTAAGTTAAAAATAAAATTGATAAATAAAAAATAAAAAATATTTTTATTATGTTAATAAATTTTTAAAGTATTAAAAATTAAATATATTTGACATTTTAAATGATCGATAATTTATGATAAATCATATATATATATATATATATATATATATATATATATAATATTATATTTAATTCAAAGGGATTAGAAGCTTTATTCTAAAACTATAAAAGTATTTATCTAGTAAATAAAATTTAAAATTTAGATAAATAAAATTCAAAATTTTCAAAAATAACAGAAAGATAATATCAACTGTCATATGGCAGTAGTGAGCCTCACCTGAATGTGCAAATGATTATGGTATTGGATTTTCCTTATGTAGAGCCTTTTGTTTGGACGATTCAGTTTCTCAAAAATGATCCTTGATTATATTATTAGTTTTTGTTCATCATCATCATTCAAAAAAAATAGTGAAATGGCTGTCAGGCCGTCGTAGATTATTTATATAAAAGTAGTCAATTTATCCTAGATGATTGACATAACCTGTTAGTAGTTGAAAATGTAGGGATGCTTTTTTTTGGGCGTGTGTATTGATATAACGTGAGAATTAATTATGATGCAGGCTTACGGAGATGTGGTAAAAGCTGCAGATTACGATGGATAAATTATTTGAGACCCGGTATCAAACGAGGAAGTTTTTCACATGAAGAAGAAGAAAAAATATTACTCAACCATTGCAGGCTCGGAAACAAGTAATTCCACCAAAACCTTCAACACATCTCATATCTTAACGTTGTTGGAAATTTTGTTGACATGGATGATATTGTTCAGGTGGTCTGAAATAGCTAAACAACTACCAGGACGAACCGACAATGATATAAAGAACCATTGGAATACACGTCTGAAGAGGCGACTCAAAGAAACCATGAAACACATGTTTTTTTCTGCTCCATTATCTTTCTACTTTGCTTCTCTCGGGGCCGAGGCACAAATAGGCAGACACTTGTTGAGCCTTGCTGCAAATGAAAATAATAATCTTGACCTTCATCTGCTAACATCTGAATTCCAATTCCATGAGGGAGCAAAAACAAGTTCTACGGTATCAACTTTTTTGGCAGGACAAGAGCAGCAACATTTACTACCTGTTAATGCTCAAACATTAGAACAAAATTTTATCAAAGATGCTCAAGTGGGACAAAGTTCAGTAAACTTCAATTCCGAAATGCTCAAACAAAGTGATAATAATAGTTTTCAATGTTTAGATCATTACTCCAATTCACTCTCAGCTTTGACATCAAGCGCCAATAATGGCATTTATCTAAACCCGCTACACACTTCTCATCCTATAGATGAAAATTTGCTCCAAGAGGTTCAAGTAATGAGATCTTGTTCCGTAAACTTTAATCCTGAATTGCTTACTCAAGGTGGTCATAATAATTCGCAGTGGGCAGATCACAATTCTCATTCACTTTCAGCCTTGGTATCAAGCGCCTTTAATTGCCATGTTGAAGCATCACCACATAAATCTTTATCTTCTATGGCAAAAACACATGAATATGGAGCATCAGTTCCCTCAGAGACATTGCTAGATTTTACAGAATTCTCAAATAACTCAATGGCTATGACAGGAAGTCCAATGTGGTCAGATTTCATTACTGAAGATGGCGAAGACAACGGAAGAATTATACAAAATCCATTGGTCAGTAGCCCAGGATATGAATACATCAATACACACCAACAATAGGGTCTGTGTGAGAGAGAAATGTAAAGTAGGATCAAAAGTTATATGGTCCATGGAAAACGGTCTTGATTCCTTGTGAAAGTTTGTTATGTGTAATAAATGTTTGAGTTTAATAATCATTCGTAATCTAAAATCACAAGATTTATATTAAAAAATATTAAATATAAAAAAATTGTGATTGATTATCACAATAAAATCAACAAGATAAACTATCTTACTCGTAAAAATTCAATTTTTAACTTCCAAATGAAATCGATAGAGATGGGGGCGCTTCTGAAAGGATTAGTGTTAGGACCGCTTTTTTCTGGTCACTATCTTCTAAAAACGGAGTTGGCAATAATGTTCCCTTGCTTCTGCTATTGTGTTATGAAAAACAAATGTGCTATGGGACCTATCTACAGGAGATGAGTTCTAATTTATTAGGCTCTGAGGCCGGAACAAAGTATCAAGAGTATGAGCAAATTTTTATGGATGTAAATTAATTCATCTAGAAATACGATAACATTTAATAATATAATGATAGTTTCGATTATGTGTGTGTTTAATTATAATTTATTTTAGTATGTAAATAATTTTTTATATTTATTTGTAATTTTTATGTGCATGAGAATAATCATGTTTATTTATGATTTATATGTACATGTGAATAATCTCTTATATGTTATATAATCTACAATTTAGTGAATGGTTGTTAGTTTAATTAATAAAGATGCTTGACTCACAAAGAGTTTATCACGGATCAATTTTTAATGATAGTAAAATTTGTCACCATATAAAGGATGAGGTTGGGATCATTCCCTAGACAAATTTGTTAAAATGGATACAACTCAAACCTTGATTCTTAGCCTAAGATTACCACATAAAATAGTGAAAAAAAACAATAACCTAATTATTAATCCTAAACTGAACTTAAATTATTATAAATAATAAAGACAATAAAAAGGATGGGTGCACCATGATTTAAAGAAGATTGAAAAAATAGGAAAAAGTGTATAGGGCACTTTCAATAGATACAAGGAATATTAGCGGCACTTCTAACATAGTGAATAAGAGACATGAAAATAAGAGTAAAAATGCCTAAGGTTGTAAAAAAAAGGGAGGAAATGATTAAAAGTTGAAATAAAGCAACAATACCACTTAACCTGGAACAAGAATGGCCAAATAAACAATCACATTAAAAGTACATGGAATAACACTACATCAATACCTTGGGACCTTTTTTGTCTATCTATATTTTTCTCCAATAAAAAGTGTGCGTTGACATGTGAGCATGCACTTCAAACTAAAAATATTATATAGTTATAGTTTTGGATCTTTGTGGTGATAGATTTGATGAATCCCATAAAAAATGCATGAATTTCAAGAGACAATAAAATTACATACACAAATTTTAAGAAGCCAAAAAATATATAATTCTATTATTCTCCAAAATCAATACATAAGTGTCTTTAAATAAATTACAACTCAAAGATAGAGTTTTCATGTACAATTGAAAAAGTTATTAAAGTTAAAAGCTTACTAGATATAATCAAGCTTTTTTTAGTAGATGTTAAAGCTTGGATAAGACTATGAACCTTGCCTTATTCTTTACATGTATAAATAATTCTTGAGGTTAACTTACAACTCAAGTTCATGTTCGGATACAAAAATTTTAAAATCTAAAAAATATTGGAAATAATATTATAATCCATTTCTAGCCTTTAGATGGTCAATTTTGTCAATAAAAATTTATAAAAACAAATGCTAATTTCCTAAATTAGATTATGACAATATGGAGCACTCTAAAACCATTGTTTTTAAAACAAAGGGTTCAATCAAATCCTAGAATAAAAAAGTATGGCCTTCTCAAGATAGGTTCCTGCATCATTCTCCTCTGGTTGAAAATAACTTAGTGACTGCAAGTTGTTATGAGTGATTTTTTTAATTTATCCTTTTCCAACTTGTTTAATTCCCATTCTAAAATACAAATGTTGTATTCCTTCTGAAATCCTTCTTGCTATACCAAATACTTGGTATAGATACATTGCCTTGTATTCATTGTCTTTGTGTCTAAAACATGTATTATCCTTTATTTCTTCTTCATTCTTACATGCTACATCCATTCACTTCTTCATCTTATCACCCTTCATTATCCTCTTTATGAATCACATATAAATCACAAACATTAAATACTAGATAAATATTTAAATTATGTAGCACTTACTCTGTACTTTGTTTTATTTATAAATTTGCACATACCAATATTATTATACTTTATCCTTTTCTATGATCCTTAGGGTAATATTTCATTTCTAAGGTACACCATAACTAACTCTCCTTCAAACAAAATTTCCCTTTTTCTTACATATGATTACACATTATAAATGTCATTACTTTCATATCTATTTCTCCTTGCTTCTTCTTATAGCTATTGTATATGCTCTACAAATTCTTCTACATTATCATTAATCCATTATATAATTTGTAAAAATTCTAAATCTAGAAAATTTTCATTATTTTTTCCACAAATAAATTGGAATATTATTTTTCATGTTGGCCTATTTGCTAAACTATTTTATGCTAACTCACTTTGTGTTAGTACCAATTCCCATCATCTAGGATTTTATCCAACAATATATATCAGTGAATTTACTAAATTATTAATTAATACATCCCTCTATCCATTGGTTTCAGGGTGGTATACACTACTAGATTATAGTTTAGTTCCCAAATTCTTCTATATATCCTCCAAAATTGACTTGGAAGTTTTTTATTCCTATTTGAAGTAATGCTTTTTAGAGAACCATAGAATTTAACAGCATCATTGAAAAACATATTTATCACTCTACTAGAATCATTGGTTTTATTTCACACCATAAAATAAACCATCTAGAATAACATATCTAAAAAAAATAAAAAAATGAATCATTACCTCTTTTTGTTCTTATCATCTCCATCACAAAATCCTTACTTAAATTTATCTATAACCCTTTTGGCACTAGAAATGGCATGCACAATCATGTGTTTTGTGCATGGCGTTTATCTACTTGAACTATTTTGCATCTATAAACATACCTTTCTATATATCTCTTTAGCCACATCCAAATTATAATTTCTTCCACTAAAGCTATTGTCTTATTTTTACCAAAGTGTCAACCCAAACAAGAACTATAAAGTTCTCTTGTAATATTTTCTCTTAGAGACCCAAATAAATTACACATCTTAATTTCCTTATAAAGATAAGCATCATGTATAACATAGTCATCATGAAGAGAACCTGTCTCACCATATAATGGATTTCTACATTCTTCAAAAATATTCAAAAAATATGGATTAAAATCTTACAATTCCATGATTGCATTAAATCCTACTATTTTACTCAAGATAACAGTTAACAATGCCAGGTGCATGATCTAAACATAAAAAAATTGATTAATATTTCTTTATTATAATTCAAAATAAAAGTATATCCCTAAAGAAATAGACCCACTTTGCATGTCTATTATTTGACTTTTTTTGAGTGTTCACATACCTTAAGGCTTCAAGGTTTGTAAATAGAATAAACTCCGTAGTCACCAAGTAATGTGACCAATGACTTAGTGCTTATACAATGGAATAAGATTCAACATCATACATATAATATTTATTCCTTATCCCATTTAACTAATTAATGTAATATTATATTTGTCTTTATTCATGACTCTATACTGCACCAACACCCACATGTGAAGTATCAATCCACCTCAAACAATTGTTATAATATAGTAATTTTAAAACAAATGTTTTTCAGCCTTATTCTCTATAAATATGAAATAATTTTTACTACCCTTGTGCATAAAAAAGCTTTTCCCCTTACAAAATCCATTACTAGTGCAAAAATACTACTAAAATTATGAATGAACCATCTATAAAATGTTTATAAACCATGGAAACTTATTAAATATAATATAATTATTTGAGTAGGACACTTAAGAAAATCCTTTATCTTTTTTTAATCCATTCTTACACTATTTTATGAAATGACAAATCCCAAAAATACCAAACTCTTTTACATAAACTTTCACTTCTTTAAATTTGGAATGATCTTTCCCTTTATTATCATTTACAATACCATTATAAAATTTTTCAAGTGATCTTATTTACTCTTATTAAATATAAAAATATCATCAAAATAGACTACTATAAACTTCTCATCATAACATAGTAGCACTTTGTTAATTATCCTCACAAATGTGTTGAGTGCATTGGATAATTTGAATGACATATCCAACTAGTAATATAAACGATCTTTAATATTATATTGTGTCTTTCATTCATGTCTATCTCGAATATAAATTTGATATTAGCTACTTCTCAGATCACTCTTAGTAAATTATGTCTCTCATGTAAGAACATCCATTATGCCATCTAAGTAAGGTGTAGGAGATATGTATTTGATAGTGATATTTGTTTTATCTCCCTACTATCTACACATATCCTATATGTTCTATATTTTTATGGAGTTAACAATGTAGGGGTTGCACATTATCTTTTGATATCCCTCACTTCACCCTTCCTCACTAATTTAGTGACCTATCTATTCAAGTTTTTGATGCAAAAAAATAGGCTAATTTATGGAGGCCATAACTTTTGACCCGTAGATGTGTTTGAGCTCTTCAACATGCCAAAATGAGCATATCAAAAATTTAGTTTCTGCACTAAGACATGCTTTCTAATTAGAGGCATTTTCAATATTTTTTGGAGGCCAAACATGTCCATCTGAGGGTCCAAAATTATAGTTTATTGATTTTTTTGAGATTTTTCTATTTTTAAAAATTGTATATTTTTACGACCAGATGTGAACTTCAATTTAAATTCATAAAATAGGCTAATTTTAGTGCTTAGAGTATTTTGGGAGATTTTTAGAGATGTGAATGCTTGTATACGAAACTTACTAAAGATAACAACTACTAAAAATAAAAGTTTTTTTAGATTTTAGTTTTTTAAAATTTTTGCATGTCAACTCTAACTCTGATTTGAGGATTATTTAAACATGTTTTGGGTTGTAATTAATTCAATTCAATCAATATGAATCAATTCTAAGTTATTGTTTCAAATCTTGGCCTATTGGTAATTTTATTGTCTTGATAGTTTTTTGGGTCATTAGTTTTCATGTTCTATTGGGATCATCCTATAATATACTTGATTAAGAAGTGTTTATATGGAATTAAATAAATTTTATTCTAAATTTATGTATTTGGTGGTAAACCATATTGAAACTCATCAGGTATAAAATCAACATATTCCTCCAGTAATTTTTTTACTTTTGTTGATATTCTAACTATCTCTATTTTACTTTCATTTCTATTATGGCATAACATAACTTTATCATATTCATTTACATGATACCATTTTAGAGACAATTATTTTTCTATTTTCCATTATTCCTTAATAGGTAATATAACTACCTTTGAACCATACTTAAAACACATGGCATGTATTTGTTAGGATAACATTAGACCATATTTCATCCTGATAAGTCTTTCCTATGGACAATTAATTAAGCATACCTTATCAATACAAACTTTATTTCCATTTTTAAACATGAAATATGATAAATATAAGGATGATTTTCACATTGTAAACATAATTTCTATAACATTTCTATAGAAACCATATTTTCACTTCATGAATACTAAATCTACATCATCTTAAAATGTATGTAGTTAGAATAATATTTGTGGGCAATTGTAAGTCAAGAATATCCTACACCTTTTATTTCCTTATAGTAATCATTTTCTTATCATTATCAAATTATCTCCTATATTTGTTTCATCTTTTGAATTGTGTTCCTTGATCTCGACCTCAACCAAATTTACCCCTTTTTGTTCCTATATCCTCCTATCTTGTGAGTGATGGTTTTCAAACTATAGTTATATGTGTTCTTCTTCACCACATTTTTAGTAAAAAGAAGGTCGATGTGGATATTTTAATCCTCTATATACACCATAGCCTTTTCTTATTTTAAATCCTCTTCCTATTTGCTGATTTTGAAAGCCTTTTATAGTATATTTTTGTTTCTCTACTCCACACGATGTTTTACTTCTTTTGGGATTAAATCCACTTCATACCCTTACTAGAGATTATTTTCCTCTCTTCAACTCAACTAATCTCTAAAAATCATGTCTATATTTATTATATTCTACATTCAAATCTAATATATAGGCATATCCATGATATTAATCCTATGCATAATTAACTTAACTTGAATATAAAACTGTAAAAAAATTACACCTTACATTCATATGATACTTTATTTCATGCTCTTATTGAATCAACATCTTGTAAAATTCATCTATGCAGTCTTGTACACTATTCTCCTTTTGCCTCAAGATCCAAAATATTATGTGGAGAGGTTGTGCTAAATTCATAGGTAGGAATTTATCTCTCATTTTCCTCTCTATATTATTTTAGGCATTGATCTTCTCCTTACTCTTCATTTATCTTTATTTTTTTAAATGGTCCACCATACCATTGCATGAATTTTCAAATTTGTGCACACAAATTTTAATTTCTTCTCCTCTAACATAATTTTACATTTAACAAGATTGTCTATACTATTCAATAAGTCTATCAACTCCTCTTTTTTAAAAATTTCTAATAATTTGAGACATCCAACTTTATTCCTTCATTATTTCCTTATAATGCCCTAATGATATTTTATTCAATTGAATATGGTTGATCTTGTTCTTCATCCTCTTGTTGAATATCTTGTTCCTACTCATTTTATTCCTCTTTTTAATATCTTTTTTTCCTTTATATTTAATGTGTAATAATTTTGGTGATGCATTCCACTTTATTTTATAGATGTTTCATATTATCATTCATCTATGCAAATTCTCCTCATCCTATTTCCATCTTTATTAAACTTATTATTAACAAAATAAAAATAATAATAATAATAATAAAAATAAATATCTAAAATATATTTCAACATTATAATAATTCACACAAAACATTACCTTGAAATTTATACCCACAATTGAACTTGATTTGATACTAGATGATGAATCCCCAAAAATGTAGTAATTCTAAAAGACATAATAAAATTACAGAGATATTTATTGAGCAACTAAAAAAAAATTATAATTATTAATCATTCTTAAAAATAATTACATAAGATTATTTAAATAAATTACAAACCAAAAATAGTTTATACATTGACAACTAAAAAAGATATTAAAAATAAAATCTTAATAGAGTTGAAATAACTTACTATTTTTTATAGATGCTAAATATTGGATATGACTACCAATTATTGCTTATTGTATAAATGCTTAATTAAATTTTATGGTGAATTCAAACTCAAAGCCATGATCATATACAAAAATATTAAATATTAAAATTCTATTTTTTTTAAATGCATTTTTTGGCCTTTAGATGGTCAATTTCAACAAAGAAATTTTATCAAATTGAATGCTAATCAATTAAAGAAGGTTATGAATCAATGGGTCTATTTCTACCTTTGTTGTTTAAAAAAGATTTCAATCATCCTTATATATAAAAATTTACGGCCTTTGAAAGATAGGATCCCATATTAAGGTCCTTCAACTCTTAGAACATGTAGATCCACTTGTATTTTATATACAAACATGGGTGAGTATAAAATAATAATAAATAGAAAAATACATTACTATTAAAATGAAATACATCCTTGAGCCTTATTATCATATAATTGTTGAAGATATAAGTATCATGTAGACTTAATATTCCCACCAGGTATGTACCTCCAAATATGATAAAAAAATAAATCATCAAGAATTAGAGTTAGGAACCAAATCATGCATGTACATCTAAATCTAAATAAAATATGACATACTTAAAATTAATGTTAGGAACCTAATCATGCCTAAATTTTCAATTTTATTAAGAATATAAAGCATAGAGAAAATAAATTATGAACCCAATAAAACATGAAACTCAAATTTTGTTACACACACACACACACACACACACACACACACACACACACACACACACACACGTGTGTGTGTGTGTGTGTGTGTAGACACTATTTTGTGGATTATATAACACCTTAGTCTTGTACACTTGGCAAACTCAGATCTTGTTTGTTCCTCTCATTTTTGGACCTTTCTTACTTTTTCATGTGTTACATCTACTCTATCATGTGATCTTGGGACTATCTCTTAGTCCAACTAGTATTATGTTGATCACCCAAACCTTATATCTTGCCAAAAATATTTAAAACCTACTTATCTTCCACCTCTACAAATTTTAAGTATATAGCTACTTTCATGCTCCCTAGACACTAACATCTAGGACAAATACCTATGTTTATATTACTATCCTAACCTAACTCAAGTGTTTAGTTCCCTAAAGTCATTCAATTTATAAATGAAACATATCCTAATGGCTAGCCTAATTGATTTAATGTAAGTTAATTCTCCAAAGGGATTGATATAGATACAAATCAACCATCATTCATTCACAACCTATAAACTTCTTACTTACTGATTAGAAAAATTATAAAAGGCAATTAGTCAAGCACTCAAGTGAGCAAAGATTCCCTATTTTCTTCTATTTCCATATAATTCATAGGGACATCACACACATAAGTCTAAAGCATTAAAAGAGAAGCCTAAGGGTTATGTTTTCAAATCTAAAAGATAGTTTTTTATTATACTTTCTTTGCATATATTGCATTATTCACACACAACCCAACATGTAGGGAAGAACTACATTAGTTTGAGGTCCTCTTTAGAGTATTATCTATATAATAATTGGTCACTAATAAAGGGGTTTTTGGGGTTAGCTTGACACCGTGTGTCCACTAACCCATTTTTCCCTAGGGTCACTATGAAGATGAAGAACTAGGGTTTTACACATTCATGAGGAGTTATAGTCTATGATCTAGATTTGAATACACCAAAGTGAAGGCAAAGTCAAACCTAAAAGCATCTAGGTGGTCACATCTTTTTATAATAGGTATTATTTACATGACACTTACATCATGTTTAGACAATAGAGTAGATGCAACTACCCCTGTCTGACACTAGTGTCTGTGGCTCCAAAAGTCTCAAATATATAATCTAACAATTGTTCCAAAATATTCTTTCAGTCTATTTCTTGCATGTTCTAGATCTAGAGTTATGTTAGCATCAGAAGCAACTAAATATATTATTTATTTATCATTTCCATATCTATCATAATTATACTTTACATTTTTAGCCTATTTCAGTTTAATAAATTTAGTATACATCATATTTGAGTTTAGCATTTAACTTCTCTAATATATATCTGATTTTCACCCTTCTAAATTATATATCTAATTATTAGATAGACCCCTACATCATAGATATGTCACAATACAAATTTATCAATATTTTACATTGTCAAAATACATTATGCTATTTTATCATTGAAAATAGGATAGACCCCTACATTTGATTGTTTTATCATGGAAAACAAGATTTTTTTCAATCTGTATAACACATTGATTATCAAAATACAAAGTAATATCACAAATTTGTGCAAAATCAAGCTCAAATAAAAGAGTTTTAATCTAAACTACTTCATTTCCTTCTTATTTTGCTTCTTTATATTCTTCTCCACAAGAAGATAATGATGTAGATGTTTCTTTTTTCTACTCCATGTAATAGGGCTTGATCCAAGTTAAAAAGCATAGCCTACAGTAGATTTTTGGTCATCTATATCACCACCCCAATCTGAATCTTTAAATCCAATCAAAGAAATTGAGGAATTATAACTATAGTGTATGCCATAGTAAATTATTCCACAAATGTATTAAACAATTCTCTTTGTTTCCAACCAATGACTTTCTTTTGGTTCCTTCATAAATCTAGACCATATTGACTACAAAATAAATGTCTGATCTAGAATAGGTTATATAAGCCAAGCTACCAACAAGTTGTCTATATAAAGTGGTTTATACCCTCTTAGAAGTACATTCTTTAGTAAGCTTAATCCAAATTAGAAAGGAGTAGGGCAATCTTGGCTTGCATTGAATCATTTAAAACTTTTCTAAAAGATCCAAAGAATATTTTGAGTGAGAGATAAATAATCCATCATGAAGCCTAATAATTTGTAAGCCAAGAAAATAATTTAGCTCACCCAAATCACTCTTATGAAATGCACTTGTAAGATATAATTTCAAATCATTAATTAGCCCAATATTTGGTCTAACAATGAGTAAATCATCTACATATACTATAACAAGAATAATTTCATTTTGAACTCTCTTCACATAAAGATTCAAATTGGATATACATTTCCGAAACCCATGAAGTTGAAAGTACCTGTTAATATTTTCATTCCATGTTTTTGGTACTTGTTTAAGACCATAAAGTGATTTATCTAATATGAAAACAAGGTTAGGTTGATTTTTATCTACAAAACAAGGTGTGTACTTTACTAATTATTCTACTATTATCTAATTATTATATAGACCCATACATCATAGACCCTTATTTCCCTCCACTCAGCTTATTATAAGATCAATATTATTGGGTTCTTAGAGTTCTCAGCATAGGGCACCTATATCACTTACACATTTTTCTACTAGATGGGTTCCTAAGATCCCTAAAGTTCATAGGACACTACAGTTAGTACCACATATTCCTAACACTACTACATATGCATATATAGATACAAATCACTCAGTACAACATATTATGGGATCATAGTTTCCCTTTCACAAAAAACACATGATCAAAGTTCCCTTATTTGACACAGGTCACAGTGGTAGTGATTCTCCCATGAGACTCATCAGTTAGTATGGTTCCTACCCTCTTGTACATACTTTATTTATCTCTTTCCCATTTTACATAGTTCATTTTCATGTTCATTATACACAACTTATATCCAGAAAATCCAAAAACAATATAACATGTTAAAAACACAAAATCATTCAAACATTACTTAGAAAACCACAAAATTTATAGATCGTATGCATTTGATATGTTTACATTTATTATACTTGCTAAACACTATATATGCCAGCTATCTTATTATAGTCAATTTTATAATACATACATAGTTCACTTATTCTTATTGAGTGTTTGTAGATTGATTATAGGACTCAAGTATACTACATTGATCTAAACTTGTTATCATCTACTCACTAAGGGAATATACACCAATTCATGGTTATTTATTTGACACATTATCCCAAATGGGGGCATCTTGTACATAGTTTATATTACTAATATCTATCCTTACATTATCCACATTATAATTTTATCAAATTTATATCTATATATTGATCATTTCTATTCATACTAAGATTTTTTTTACTATTACTACTTTAGACTCAGCACATGTACATCTTCACTCTTACATAAATTTGTACTACATTCATGCATACTTTTATTTCTAGCTTACCTAGTTTTAACTTGATTATATTTTGTATGCTTATTATATTTGAGGGAATTTAAATATGCCATTATTATTTGGATCCACACCATTTCTATTCACTTTATGTATGCCTTGGACATGTGCCCATGTCCCATATGTGTGCTCTATTAATTGTGTATGTGGACATTTGAACATATTTCTATGTGTCTCTAAGGCAACTTGATTATTGCTTGCATATGTGGAAATTTGAACATGTCCTTATATGTCATATTTTCTTAGATTTAGTGATATGTGCCCATGTCCTTATATGTCTTCTTCCCCAAATTTAATGACATGTGCCCATGTCCCTTGTATTATGGCCCCTTGGCCTACTTTATGTGCTTCATGCATTGTGTATAAATGCTTTCTTGTATGCCTCATGGTCATGACACTTGTCATTTCTTATTACACACATGAGTTCTTAATGCTATGTGGGAACTCATGCATCTACCCTTCCTACTTGGGTGTTGTGGTGGACATCATGTCGCATCCCCTAGGTAGCTACTTATATCTACACAAATTTGTTTTTATATACATTTATTACATCTATCTTGGCACCCTTGTGAAATTATAGACATGAAATACATATTACATTACATATTTCTACTTAGATTATCTTACATTATGATGTTATGTTTACACATTATATTAGATTATCACACAGTTATCATATATGTTATGACTAACACACATTTTATAGAGCCTTTTATTTTTAGAATAGTTCTTACATAGGTAAAATAACTATCCTAAAAATAAGGGGCATTTAAAAAGTTTGGACACAAAGATTAGGATCCTATATTACATTCAAAGAACATTTTTTTAACATATAGGCTCAATTTAAGGAAATCAAACATAGGTAAACACAGAGGAATAATAGGGAATCAAAAAGTAGTATAATGATATAAATTTTATACTAGATAAACATTAGCACCCAAATAGGGAAACTAACACCACATGGTGCTACTGTTTACGATGTGGCACTACTATCTAATAGCCCCAGTTTTAGGATAATTCAATTTGGCTAGAATAGTACACTAGGTATAATCATAGTTACACATTTGATAGTTATGTTTAGGGTTTACTCAGATTCCCACTAGCTTAGCTCAGATACATATCATTTACTCAGATTGGGGTAATCATGCTTGGCATGATCATCCCGATATCTAGTTTAGATACTCAAATATAGTTATTATAACTTAGTATAGAATCAATATACATAGATATCAGATTAGGGGCATCTATGTGACATAATGTTTCCATATGATCAAATACACACAAGTTGATTAGATGGAATGGAAAATTCCATGTCATTCTCTACACTATATAAACTTGACACCATATTTCATTTAACTCTAGTTTCATGCCTTACTCATCTATAGTGTTTGGCATCCTTGAGTGGCCTAGATCCACCTAATGTACCCAAGTGGCTACAAAGATGAAATACATAGTGAGATATACTTAGTTAGATATTTATAGCACTTTACACGATTCAATTTTAGATGCATCTACTACACATGGGTGGGAAATGATAGAATCATATCCTACTTGAGTTATTGAGCCACCAACATGAGAGGTTTCAACACACTATCAGTCTATTATATGTTTTTCACAAGTCATAATGGACCAAAAAAGGGTGGGAAATGATGAATTAAAAACTAAATTGAGTTCTTGAGCCACCCATAAATGAGTATTGATAAAGCTATCAATTCAGTCCAAGATATTTAATGATTTCATCACTATACAAGTATACACATAATTTGTCACCAGGTTCATGTACCCAATGAGGTGTATTCTTTAATTTCCTATTTTCCATTTCATTACTTAATTTCAATTAGTTATTTCTTTATTCAGCATAGTATTTTGATTTTGATATCCTTAAGTAAGGATTGATTTATGCATATTCCATTTTTAGGTCATGCTTTTGATCATGCTTCACTTATGAAAACCTAAATTCACATACTCAGACTTAGCTTCATAGGCTTCACTTCCTAGATAAATCTAGGTATCCTTCATTTTCTGTTCTACTATTCATTTTTATTTATTACATTTATATCATAAAGGGGAAGTATATGTAATCACATAAAAGTGGTATTTGAGTGCTAAGAGTGCTACTTGATACAACCTATTCCTAGCTTATCCCTAGACCTATCATAGAGCCTATTATCACACTTTGAAAACCTTTTTGTGGACCACAAGCATCTATAATTAGCTTAAAATTAGTCTCACACCCTCATTTATTGATCCTCTCCCTTTGTGCATAACACTCTACCAGTTGGACATTAACACCACATTAAGGACACTACATCCTTGTGGCACTAGTGTACCCAAAATGGTGCTAATATATTTTTCCCTATTTTTGACAAACAAATATATTTTCAAAAGTAAAACCCTCCTAAGGTTAGCATAATAATATTTTACTATTCACACAAGCTACATAACACTATAAATACATGAATTTTAGACCTCTAGCAATTAGATGAAAATTAGACACAAAATATCTAACAAACATGAAACAAGTTGAGAAAAATCAAGGTTATTAATCCATATTATACCCTACTTATACATACTACCATCTACAGCTACTCAAAGCTCAAATTTTCTAGATTTCCAATCTCAAGCACACTCAAGACATGTAAGACCAATATCATTCTAGCATAATTTGCACTTGCACTAGCACTTAGGTAGGGAAAAATGCATTGAGCTTGATCCCTCCTTAGAGTATTGATATGTAGGCAAATATCTTCACATCAGGGTGTTGAGGATGTCTAGCTTATCCTACTAACAAACACACTTTTCAGTTCATACCTTACAAGTAAGGAAGATTAGGGTTTGCATCATAAATTAACTACTACATGCAAAATATAGATTTTCAAACTTATTACATATATGAATACAATCCAAAAACATAGGCACATGTGGATCCAAATATTCAAAGTAGTCATGCAAAGAGGACACTAATGCAATTTTTAGGACACTAGAGCCACATGATACTATTGTCCAAATGTGACACTACTATCTAGGAAGGGTTCTAATATAGGAATTTAGTTGATGATACTCATACCTATTGATATTTTATTTTATATCACTTAGATCTTCTGTATCAAATGTTTTTTCAAATAATTCTTTATTTACTAATTTATTAGCAATTTTAATAAAGTAAAAGCTAATCAAAATATATAAAAAATAAGTTGTTATTTTATGCATATTAATTCACTCATTTAGACTACTCAACACTTTAATCAAACATAAGATTTACATTAGTAAAATCCTAAAAGGTTAAAACACACACATATAGATGTTAGGGATAGGAAAAGGTGACCATATGGATACTGACCCTATTTTACACATAGGTCACTATCAACCACTATATGTTGGTATTGACAATCGATATTGATACAAATATAATGAAATAGACCCAACATAAACAAAGATATATCTCATGAACTATATGAATCATAGTTCTGCTTCAATATGTTTTCCACTATCATAACATAGTCACATTAGATAGTCAATCAAAAAAGGTAATTAATTATCCCTTTATTTTAATTATTATATGTTTATAAATACATTCCTTCTAAACATATTCTCTATATAAAACTAATTCAAATCAAAGCATATATATTGAAGACCACAAAATGTTATAGACTTACAATAAAATATTTAAAGGAATGTTTAGGGTTATGAACATCTAAGGAAGACCCCCACCCAAAATGTATTGACCAAAAAGAAAAAAACCAAAGAAAATAAAAGTAAAGGGCTTGAACTATTTACATTAATTTCATATAACAATGCCCACAATAAGGAAATCTATCAATTTTTTTGTAAAGTATTTATGCAATATAACTAAGTGAGCCAATAAAATTAGATAATGGAGAGATGAAATCCAATCATCCTTGATATCAAAACTCTTTGAAAAATCAAAGAACCTTCCCTTAACAATCTCAATATCACCATACAATTAAAAAACTAAGCAAAGCAATTAAAACACATAAAAGAGAGGAGATGGCATACATACGGGAAATACTTGATACCACCGTGCCATATAATGCTTTCCAAGAATGTCGAAAGAGGAGATATGTGTTTAGTATTAAGGATTCCCACACATGTCACTAAAATCTTCCTAATCAATAAAAATATCCCCCTCAATATTTGGGTGGATATTTTCAAGAATATTATAATATATATTCCCATCTCCCTACATAAAATTTCAATTAACATCATAATTGGAATTTTAGGGGTGCATATCCATATCAATTAAGGTTATAAACATGTCTCTAGTAGAGGAGGGGTCATAATTTTTAGGGAATATCACTATGAGATGAGACCCACCCCAACACTGATGAGATGGTTTATAACTCTTATGCTATATGTGAATGAAAACATAGTTATAAAAATTAATGAACCCAAAAACTATCAAGACAATAAATTATTAATAGGCACAAAGATTCTAAAAATAATAATTTGTACTGATTCATATTGAATGAATTAAAATAATTACAAACCCAAACCATATATAAATAAGTCTCAACTTGGAGTTTAGAGTTGACATGTAAAAATTCAAAAAATTTAAAATCTAAAAAAAATGTTTATTTTTAATAGCTGCTATTTATAGTAAGTTTCACATGAAAGTGCATGTAGCTCTAAAAATCTCATAAATTATTATAAATGATAAAATTAACCTATCATATGAAATTTAACTAATTTTGACGTCCAAACCTAAAAATATACAATTTTAAAAAATATAAAAATCTCAAAAAAAAATCAAATTATAATTTTAGACCTTCAGATGATCACATATGGCCTCTAAAAAATATCAAAAATATCCTTAAGCCAATAGAATTACTTAGAAAAAATTAAAGATGGTTGTTTTGGAATGTGAAAGAGCTCAAATAGAGCTATGGGTCAAAATTTATGGCCTCCAAAAGGTTGACCTATTTTTTCTACATCATTCTCATCTAGTTGAAAACAACTCAGCTTTTGCAAGTTGGCCTGATTATACTGCTGCCATTTTTTTATCATTATTTTTGATCTCCAATTCTATAATCCAAGTGTTTTATTCTTTCTACAATCCATCCCACTGTACCAAATACCTATTATAATTACTTTGACTTGTACTTATTATCTTCATATCAAAAACCTACACTATCTTTTCCTTCTTCTTTGGAACTTATTGCTCCCAAATTACTTCTTCATATTCATCACCTTCACCATATTATCCATGAATTAATATAAATTTGAAACTTTAAATACTAGAGAGATATCAAAATCTTGTGGTAAACTCACCTCAAGCATTATCATTGATTTTTTTCACAATTATGCATGGTTCAATTTTCTTGTACTTCAACTTGTTGTACATGCATTTTGAAAATATTTATTTCCTTAAGTAAACTATTATCACTTAAATTTTTACCCTTTGAGGATATTTCTTAGCTCTCCTCATCCAATTGGCACAATTGAAACACCTCTAGGTTGTGATTAGCTTAAAAATGAGGTGAATCTATAGATAGGGCTAGCTCCCTTGATGTACCACTTTTGGATCACTATTACACCTATTATTTCAAGGAAAAGGGAGAAAAAAATGAAATTAAACTATTCTAAAGGTGGTGATACACCAAACTAATTTATGACTACTAACTAGCCACATGTCCCACATGAGACCAAGAGACTAACTAGGCATACACTTCTCTAATCTGAATCTTCTCAAACCAATATTTCATTCTGAGGTTGTGATGAATGTTTAGGTTATGAGTAATACATAAGAGGAATAAAAAGGCACTATTTGAATATAATAACTCACTCAACCTTGACATTTCATAGAACACTTCAGATGACCTACAAGAAGAAACTTTCAAGATGTAAATAGGTCAGAGAATGAGACAACAATACTAAGGAAACAATAGTCATCACTAAGAAATATCAATAATTCAAGTGAAAACACTATGAAGATTCATATAAGAGGTAAAAATTAGTATTATTTATTGATCCATGATATGAAAATGAGGAGGGCTTTGTCATACTCAGGTGGAACATATATTACAAAGGCCAAAATGGCTAGTTCTTAGAGAGAGAGAGAGAGAGAGAGAGAGAGAGAGAGAGAGAGAGAGAGAGAGAGAGAAGTCTAAAGGTCATAATTACAAGTTTAAATATGATAAAGAGAGTTACATGTGTATGTGAATATTATTTGAAATTGATCATGAAAAATCATAAGCGCAAGTGTCAATTTAAGGCATGAAACTATTGAAATGTGGCATAAAATTCCCTTTGCTAGCTCAAAAAATTGTCTTCATCATTCACCCTTATTTGAACATCGCAAAACTAACTATGGATAGGTATAATTATTTAAATGAGAGGAAGGGTTTTATACATTCTTCTCCATGCATTTGGTTTCATTCCTAATCACCTAGATTCTTCCAAAAGTGAGCCATCACTACCTATAGTCAAAGAAATTCCTTATTTTAGTCACCCCTCACACTTGGCCTCAAATATGGTTGTGTTTTTCCATGAAAATCCATGAAATTTATTGGATTACACTTGGAAATACCCTTCATTCCCTTAGAATACTCAGGTAGACCCTAAAAATCCATCCACTTGAAGTTCTCACACTTCTCACTATCATGCTCACTATGCCAGTTCTGGCTGGCTAAGATGAGATCTCTTATTGATGTATCTAGGAGTTATTATAAATCATTAAATTTACATTTATAGTTATATTAATTACTAAAATCACTCCCAAAGTTGATTTCATCTCTTGAAAACTCCTAGAACCTGTACAATGCACAATACTATAAAAAATACCCTATTTTTTTACTCCATCCATATAATTTCATATAGTCCAAAAGGATGGGGAGTATCCTAAGACATTATCCTAAAAAATATAATAATAATTATAGTAAAACTATGACATTTAAGTGCACTAACTGCTCCATCTTCTCAAACTGGTCACTAGCAAGGGTTTTGGTGAGTTTAGGCCTGTTTTACCCTCTTAAGCTTTGTTCATAAGGATTTTTTATTAAAATAACAACTAAATTCCAAAAAATTATTATTCAGGACCATATATAACTTTTCCTATCTCCTTGATTATCCATACAAATTTTCCAAGAAGATATGAGCTTCCAAATTTGCCCACTCGAGCTCTTTTTTCCATTCCTTGCAAACTTGAATTGGTCCTAACCCAAAAATTGATTTCCTTGTGACTTATATGCATAATAAAATATTTTAAACACTTTAAATAACCTCATAAACATGTTTAAATGGATTATAATTCTCATCTCATGGTATAAGTGAAAATGACACTCCATTTGGCTTCTAGGCCTAACCATGCCTAATAAGCCTACATGCAACCTTGAACATTTAGAGCACCTTATTTAGTTTCATTATTATGTGAAATGTATATAAATTTTTTTCATTCATCTTTAAAAATCACCCTAAAACTCTCCAATCACTCCTTCTCATCTCTTCTTCTCATTCACCAACTAGGCCTAGTGGTAGCGTGCTTGGTTGAGTTATGTGTAGGAGACTTTTGACCATTTTGAGAGGTTTGAGTTTGTTTGAGTGCTTAATATAACCAATTAATTTTACATACACATAAAAATTAATTCCTTTAGGTATACATGGCCTCCTATCAATTTTCTTACCCATTTTGGCATCATTTGCTTATCTTGCCAAAATCCTAATTTTCTTGACTGGCTAACCTATGAGATAAAAAAAATGAGGTATATCCCTCTTCCAAAAGTAAAAAATAAGGTTTTATATGTTTTATTAGGTCATTATTAACCTATGTACCAAATTTGGGTTCTTTATTAGGTCATTATACCTTCCAATAATGTAAAAACCTAAGATAGACTTGGAGAAAGGTACTGCTTGCAAGGGTTTCATCATATGGATAGTGGACTATGTTACGTAACCCTTTATTTGGTTCTTTTTTATTGTATGTGGGTTTATAAATTGAATAAAAACCTTAAATAATGTTTTCCAAGACAATTCACCACCTGAATCCTCTACATGCTTCTTTATGAATGTTTAACTCAACATAGCCCTGAATGTTCTCTATCTTATAATAGGGGCCCACCTGTACGTTACCTTACATAGTTCAGGATTTAAAAAAATTGCATAAGATTCCTTGAATATTTACATGGTAATTCATATACTTTATTATTAATCACACACTTTGAAGTTGGATTACTCTCAATACCAGTCATATGTATTTGAATGTGTTTTCTATGTTTCTTCTACAGAGATGACCCCTGTAGATGTTCATGCACATTTGAACCCTAGGTATATTGTTTGAATACCTTATTAATATGTTTATGAAAACATTAATCTATGAATATACCAATACAATTCATATTTATATCTTTCAACCATTTTTCTCTAGCTTACTATCACCTCTCAGTCAGTTGTAAGTGAGCACTTTCGAGTGAAGGGACCCCTGTAGGTGTATATGAGACTTGAAACACTACATATAAACATTATCCTAATGATATTATTTTTCATTGGTACATAATTTAATTAATAAGGACATTAAAATCATGAGATTACACCTTATATCATCTTAGGATATCAAGGTCACTTTGGGTCTCCAAAGCTATAGATATTACTATCTAAAATTAGTGTTCAATAGTGCATATTGGAGCTCTTCAACAACTAATTTACACTAACCATCCTCCCAAAAAACTTTTCATATCTATTTTAATATGTGGGTGATACAAGTTATGGTCATTTATATGTATCATAACTTTTTTAGACCTTATTATATGACATCTATGGAAAGGCCTAAACCTCTGTTATCATCTTTTAGGGGCTTATTCCCTAAACACAGTCATTGAATCTTGATCATGGTTATTCAATTATATATATACCAGAATAAAATTTCAAATATACCTATAATTAAATTAAATTCAAACTATTACCTCATAAATAATTCCATCTCATGATCCAACACTTCACTATGATACTTTGGTTCTCTGTTAACACCACCTGTAGGTGGACATTCCACTATGCAAGTAGTATATGTAAGTGTGGACAATGAGAATGAGATGTAAATATTAAATTTAATAGTATAATTATGTAAAATATTAAAACTAAAATATTTTCACTAACGATAACCTTGATCAGCTCAAATTCTACCTCTTGATATGATTGATTTCCATGAACACACCTGTAGGTGTATGTTAATGGCAGGAGACTGTGAGTTCAGGTAGTAAAAATGAATATGAACTTATAACCAACTCCTTGATATTAAAAATGAATAAAAATATGGATTATAATATCAAATATCTTTAGGAAAATTTCTACACCTCATTTCAACATTTGAAACCTTCTGTAAGCACCTAGTTGATTGTGTATGACAGTCATAGAGTAGATTAATTATATGGTAATTGTGACTGAAATTCCATGAAGATTGATCTAACAAAAGATATTTAAAGGTTATGTGACTAGTATTAAATTAAAAAAAATAATCCAACTTATAATCACCTTTATAAACCATTATCAAATCATGAATATCTGAAAATGATGGAAACATACATATAACATAGAATGGTGCCTTCTCTTACAACTTAAGATACTTGGATTATCCAAACATATTGAAATACTAAACCAAACATGGATAAAATTATGTTAATATTTACATGTCATTTTGAGTCAATTCTAATAGCTATATTATACTAAATCATCCAAACAAGAGCAAAACCTATAGGGTGCATGAAATGGTGAGTAAAAAAAACATAGTCAACTGGTTAGAGATGATTCATAAAGCATAGTTGAAAAATACTCAAAATATTGTTATGAAAATTAATATATCTTAGTTTAATTTCACCTCTCAAAGGTTTTTGACCTATAATTTCTCCAATTGGCCATACCAAGTACAAACCTGTTGACTATTTCTATGTGTCTAGAAGGATGAAGAAGGAGAAGAATAGTTCTAGACCTTTTTTAGCACTTATAGAGAATGTAAAGTGCTGAGATGAGTATGAATAATTTTAATAGTCATGTCAAAACCTTTTTGCACATCTCACGCTCCCTTATGGGTCATACAAGTGTCAAACTCCTCTTTTTTAGTTAGTTTCTTGATTTACAGTTAGATAACCTACAAGATTCAAATGGGATTGACATTCCTTTAGGCGATATGACTTATTGGATGTTTTAAATAATACTAAGACACTTGGACACCTTGAAAACTATTCCACTTGTATTTATGACCCCTAAATGGCTATTAAGTGACTCAAAATGACATATTTACTAATTAGACCATGACTAAGGCTAAAAAGGCATTAAATAGACTATAACATACCCCATAAAAAATATTAGACACCTAAAACCTCTAAATATCAAGTTTTTACCTATAGGGGTCTTGATTTAACCTTCAAGGTCAAATGTGGTCATCAAATTGGTGATTCATAGGGGTAGTATGACTGTTATACTAAAGATTAGTAGCCTTATCCTATCCATGGGCTTAGGGAATAATCTAAACTCTAAAAGAAAACAAGAATACCTAAGACTTGAAAATAAGGCTTTGACCAAGACAAGACAACTAATTACCTCAACCACATAAAACAAAGGACACACACAAAGTAAAGCAACCACAATAATAAGGCATGCACATGTGCTCAAAGAAATTAGGGAAATTAGAAAATAAACAATTATTCACAAAAAAATTAAGAATACTTCCTTTCTAGGATCAAAAGGAAAGTTTCTTGAATTTTATTCTTCGTGAGATGAGTCATAGTGCCAAGCCTTTTACTTCTTGAATTGGATGCTTGATAAACCAGGCATATTTTTTTGGCACTTCACTTGTTAATCTCTCAAGTAGATCATGTTCAAATAGGTCTCCAATGTAAATGTATTCCTCTTGTCTTTGTACACAAACCTCATACTGCTGCCCATTATTCATCTCATGATCAAATAACATCTTCTTTGTAGGCATGATTTCAAGAGTAGTTTCTTGTTCCTTTGAAGTTTGAGGCCAATAGAAGATTATTTTAACCTTCAAAATATGAGGTGAAATTTACACTAGCTCATTTATGACATTTTGAAAAATGTCATCTTGCTTATCATCACTTGCATTCAACTTTAAGGAAGTTGTAGACCCCTTGAGAGACTCAAACTCATTGCAAATGCTTACAAACTACTATGACAAGTCCTTATCTTCTCTTTGATGAACATCATGAAGGGGAACAAAAATAGAAGATCTTTCATCCTCTTATTTATAATCCAAAAGGACTTATCTAATATTTCTTCTTTTACACAAGGAAGGCATCCTTCATTATCAACAAAACAAGAAGACTCAACATAAGGACTCATTTCTTCTTCAAAATTTAGAAACTCTTGAAGACTCTCAGGTTGTATATCAACTATTATAATCTGATTTTGGTTCTCAAGGGATGAAATATCCTCATTTTCCTTCTCTTTCTTGATGATGCCAAGACTAGGCATCTTGTAATTAGGTGACTTAGCCCAATGAGGCTGCTAAGGAGATATATTTTCTTCAAGTAAAAGTTATAAATTATTCTCAACCAAATTGTCCTCTTTAGGCTCCCATACTATAGGTCCATCAAGGAAAAGGGTGATGGGGTGAAGACAAGATGAACTAGTTGGTGGAGGTGGCATATAGAACTCAATATCAGACTAAGAATGAATTGTAGGGGATCCTTTTGGGAGTTCTTGAGGAAGGGGAGGTAGACGTTTGCTAAATAACTTATTTTTCTTCCTTTCATTTGGTATTCTCTTCATTGAAATCTAATTTAGCTTGAAGACTCTCTTGAGGAAGGTTAGATAGGTTTTGTTTAGTCATAGGATATTCTTTTAGTTCTAAACCTTCCATCACACCTTTACTCAACAATTTCATTGTCAACTCTAACTCTTCAATTTTATTGGCTAGGTTCTCTTGGAAAATTCTCTCTTGAATTTGATAGGCATCTTCATGAGGATAATGAGATAAGAGGGTTGGCATGGAAAACAATAAGTATCTTGAGGAAGGGTGGGATGGGATTTCATAGGATCAAGCTCTTTCTCAACTTCACACTTTTTTATCAAGGATTTTATGCCCTTTCTTTTCCCATGATTC
This sequence comes from Torreya grandis, assembly GCA_037957365.1. Lineage (NCBI taxonomy): Eukaryota > Viridiplantae > Streptophyta > Pinopsida > Cupressales > Taxaceae > Torreya > Torreya grandis. The sequence continues at coordinate 1,169,974 of JARHVA010004866.1, read as the reverse complement.
CACTACCTTATTCCATCTTATAATGTTAGTATTAGGAGTCTCTTCATGAGGTGGTGATGTAATAGTAGATGGAAATGAGGGCTTAGATTCCACTTCTTTTACTGATGAAAAATATTGATGGATCTACTTATTGGATAACTCAATCTACCTATCAATATTTTCTTCAAAAACCATGTTTGTCTTTCCAAATCTCTCTTCTAGTTGATTAAGAAAAGGATAAATTTGATAAGCTTGATTGGGTTCATGAGTAGGGGTCAAGTAGAATTGATAGAAATCTTGGGGAAGTAGATATGAGGGCTAATAGACATGGTGAGGATGTTCCTCATGAATTCCTATCTTATCTTCTAAGGATGAAACCAAACCACTCACATCTATCATCTCACTTGTGAGCCTTTACAAATTTGCTCTCTCAATAGGTACCCATTCTCTCTTAACCAGATCCAATGCATTTCTCACATTATGAAAAGAATTACTAGGAGCATATTGGCCATGTCCCCTTTATGGGTCAAGATCCACCATGTACCTCTCATATCCCAAGATATTTTGCTTGAAACTTGAAAGGCACTAAGCTGAGAAGTGGCTAGGCTAACTAGGAGAAGCAAGATATTTAGGAAGCTGATTATAGGGATGATAAAACTCATAAAAAGGATGATAACAATCATGTTGGAGTTGATCAAGGTCATAACAAGGTTGATATGAAAAGCCATAGGCTTGGGATACCTCATCAACTTGTGTAAAACAATACTCAACACCAAAAATAGCCATGGGACTTCATTAATAATAAAGAACATATGGAATGACTATCAATAATATTCAAAAGGAATACCTAGGATGCTTGACTAGTTGATGTAATTAGGGGTCACCATTGATGTTTAGATAAATGCCTCCAAAGGTTGATGTGTTGAAAGACAACACCAAAAATCTTCTAACTTCTTAGACTAATTGTCCTATTAGGTTTGCAAAAAACTATTGTCACTTGAATTTGCACCCTTTGAGGAGATGTCTCAACTCTCCTCATCCAAGTGTCATAATTGGAACACCTCTAGGTTGTGGGTAGCCTAAGAATGAAGTGAATCTTTAGATAGGTATAAATCCCTTGATGTACCACTTTTGTATCACTAATACACCTATGTTTACAAGGAAAAGGGAGAAAAACCTGAAAGTAAACTATCCTAAAGGTGGTGATACACAAAATTGATTGATGAATACTAACTAGCTACATGTCACACATGAGACCAAGAGACTAACTAGGCATATAGTTTTCTAATTTGAATCTTCTCACATCAGTATTTCATTATGAGGTTGTGATGAATTTTTAGGCTATGAGGAATATATAAGAGGCCTAAAATGGCACTATTTGAATATACTAACTTACTCAACCTTGACACTTCATAGAACACTTCATATGACCTGTAATAAGAAGCTTTCAAGATACAAATAAGTGAGAGAATGAGACACCAATGCTAGGAAACAACAATCATCACTAAGAAATATCAATAATTCAAGTGAATACAATATGAATAGTCATAGAAGAGGTAAAAATTAGTAGTATTTATTGATCCATTGTATGCAAATGAGTAGGGCTTCACCATACTCAGGTGGAACATATCGTACAAAGGCCAAAATGGCTAGTTCTTATAGAATTTGAGAGAGAGAGAGAGAGAGAGGAGAAGAAAGAAGTATAAAGGTCACAAGGATAAGTGTCAAGCTAATAAACTAAGTTAAGTGTGCATGAGATTAGAATGTGAAACTGATAATGTAAAACTAGAAAGCACAAGTGTCAATCCAAGGCATGAAACTTTTGAAATGTGGCATGAAATTCCATTTGTTGGCTAAAAAAATTATCTTCATAATTCACCCTTATTTTAATGTCCAAAAACTTACTAGGGATATGTCTAATGATTTTACTGAGAGGGAGGGGTTGAAAACATGCTTCTTTATGCATTGGTTGCATTCCTAATCACCTATATTCCTTTGAAAGTGAGCCATCACTATTTGCAATCAAAGAAACTCCTTTTTTAGTCTTCCCTCATGATTGGCCTCAAAATTGGCTTTATTTTTCCATAAAAATCTATGCAAAGGAGTGGATGACAATTGGAAAGATCCTCCATGGCCTTAGACTATTAAGGTAGACCTTAGAAATCCATCCACTTGAAGTTTTAACCCTTCTCACTATACTAGTTCTAATTGGTTGAGATGAAAACTTTTGTTGAGGCACATAGGATTTGTTATAAATAATGAAATATACATTAATAGTTATCTTAAGTCTTAAAATCACTCCCAAAGTTGATTTCATCTCTTGAAACCTCCTAGAACTTGAATAATGCAAAAAAATATAAAAAAATACCCTATTTTGTAATCCATATATATAATTTCGTATATTACAAAAGGATGGGAATTATATTTATAGAGTTTCATAAAACATACATTCATTAGTCTGGGCAAACTATGCCATCACTACTCCATCTTCTCAAACTGGTCACTAGCAAGGGTTTTGGCGAGTGTAGGCCTATTTTACCATCTTAAAATTTGGTCATAAGGATTTTACATTAAAATCTCAACTCAATTCCATAAAATTATAGTTTGGGACCCTATATAACTTGTCTTATATCCTTGAGTCTCCATATAAAGTGTCTAAGAAGATATGAGCTTCCAACTTTGCCCACTCGATCTCTTTTCTCCATTACTTACAAACTTGAATTGGTCCTAAGCCAAAAATGGATTTCCTTGTGACTTATCTGAGTTAAACAAGCTTTGACACAATTATAATGACCTCATAGACATTTATAAATGGATTATAATGTTAATCTCATGGTAGAAGTGAAAATGACTCTCCATTTAGCTTCTAGGCCTAACCATGCCTAATAAGCTTGCTTACAACCTTGAGTTTTAGATCACTCTATTGAGTTTAATAATTGTTTGAAAGATCTCTTATAATTTTTTTGATGTCATTAATCTTCCCAAGTCACCCTAAAACCCTCTAATTACTCCTTGTAATCTCTTCTTCTCACTCACCAACTAGGCCTATTGGGAGCTTGCTTCGTTGAGTTGTGTATAGGAGAATTTTGACAATTTTGATATGTTTGAGTTTTTATGAGTGATTAATATCACCAATTAACCTTCCATACACCTCAAAATACATTCCTTTAGGTTTCTATGTCCTCCTATCAAGTTTCTTACCCATTTTGGCATCATTTGCTTGTCTTGCCAAAATCCTAATTTTATTGACTGGATAACCTTTGAGACAAAATAATGAGGTATATAACTCTTACAAAAATAAAAAATAATGTTTTAATCCACACCAAATTTGTTTTATTTATCAGGTTATTAGACCTTCTAATGGCATAAAATCCTAAGACAAATGTGGAGAAAGGTATTGTCTGCAGGGGTTTCATCATATGGACTATGCACTGTATTACATAACACTTTATTTTATTTTATTGTGTTATATGAGGGTTTACAAATTACATAACAACCTTAACCAAGGTTTTATAAGCCAATTCATCACGCCAATCCTCTTCATGCTTATTTATGAATGCCTAGCTCAACTTAGAGTTGAATGTTCTCTATCTCAGAATATGGGCCCAACTGTAGGCTAACTTGGATTGTTTAGGTTTTAAAAACATTGCATAATATTCCTTAAATATTTCCATGGTCATTTCATATCTTTTATTTTTAATCTCACACTTTGAATTTGTATTACTCTCAATACTAGTCATAGGTAGTTGATTATGTTTTCTATGTTTCTTCTGCAAAGATGACCCCTAGAGATGTTCATGCATGTTTGAAACCTAGGTATAGAGTTTGAAGAAATTATAAATATGTTTCTTACCACACTAATATATGTATATAATAATCTAATCTATATTTATGTCTTCAAATTTTTTTTCTCTAGCTTATTGTCACCTCTCAATCAGTTATAAGTGAGCACTTTTGAGTGAAGGGACCCCTGTAGGTGTATATGAGACTTGAAACACTGCATATGAACATTATCCTAATTATATTAATGTTAATTGGTACATAATTCAATAAATAAGGCCATTAAAATAATTATAGTATGCCTTATAACATCTTAGGATGTCAAGGTCACTTTGGGTCTCCAAACCATGTAGAAATTACTGTTTGAAATTAGTGTTCAAGAGTGCATATTAGAGCTCTTTAACAACTAGCTTCCACTAATCCTCCACCCTATAAAATTTGTATATCTATTGTATAATGTGGGGGATAAAATTTATGGTCATTTATATGTATCATAAATTTTTATGACCTTGTTATATGATCTCTATGGAAAGGCCTAGACCTTTGTTTTCATCTTTTAGGGGCTTATTCCCTAAACATAGTCATTGAATCTTAATCATGGTTATTCACTTATATCTTCCAAAATAACATTTCAAATAGGTATATAATATAATTTAATTAACACTAGGACTTCATAAATAGTTCCATCTCATGATCCAACACTTCAATATGACACTTTAGTTCTCTATTAACACCACCTATAGGTGGACATTACACTGTGTAAGTTGTATATGTAAGTGTGGACAATAAGCATGAGGTTTACATATTAAATTGATTCTTATACCTATATCAAAGATTAAAAATAAAATATTTTCACTAAAAATAACCTTGATTAGCTCAAATTCTCCCTTTGGATATGATTGATTTCCATGAAGATACATGTAGGTGTATGTTAATGGCAAGAGACTATGAGTTTAGGTAGTGAACATGAATCCAACCTTGTAACCAAATCATTGATATTAAAAAGGGATAAAGATATGGATGATAACACAAAATATCTTTAGTCAAAATTCTCCACCTCATTTCAACATTTGAAACCTTTTGTAGGCAACTAGCTGACTATGTATGATAGTCACTAAGTAAACTAACTGTATAGTGCATGTGACTGTAATTCCATGAATATTGATTTAGGTAAAGAGATTTTGTTAGTGTAGGTTTTTATTTTTCCCTATTATTTAATTAGGGAATATTATATATTTGTGTATACATGGAGTTTTCCTACATTCGTGGGATAGGCTAGCTTATGTGGAGATGTGTGTCATAGATGTGTCATAGGTGTCATAAGAATGTCATAAGTAACTCTTTTGATCAGCTATTCTGGGTATGGGAGTTACTTATCTATTTTTAGCACCTTGTCACCACCTTTCATGGAGGAGTTACAGTCTATTATTGGGGTGATTTGACCACCTTTTGTGGAGGAGTTACTTACGTGCTCTCCTATATGTATTCTTCACTTTGGCCATCTTAAGTTAATCGAATATTAGGTTTTGCTCCTATTTGTCTTTTGCAAATTATCTCTTTCAGGGATTTCACTTTTCTTTAGCTTCTTTGTGGTGTGCATCCACTTCATCTCATGTGATCACTTGACCATTGCATTTGCATTATTCGGACCCTGGCAACAACTCCGATATGGTATCAGAGCCACCTGGTAATCATGTGTCTAGTTATGCTATTAGTTTATTTTGAAAATGTGAGGAGTGAAGTTCTCTTTATGTTCTTTTTCTTATTTCTAGATCTGATCTGAAAAGCCTTTCAATATCATTTCTTGTGTTGCATTTATCTTTCCTGTGGACTGCCTTCATGGTGTTTGGATTTGCAAGTTTTTTTTAAACTACTATGCACATCTGCTATGTCAAAATCGCATTTCAGATCTAAGGCGTAGCTGGTGGAAAAGTGGCACCTTTTTTTGATAGCTCTACACTTGGCATCCTCTATAGTTTTTGTTTCTTTTCTCCAGTATTGGCGTCACATTTTGACACATGGCGTTGGCTTTTTTGATGTTCATTTGACCTGTGTTGAAGGAGAAAAGGACCACTTTTAGCTGTTGGGCGTTGGAATCTCAAAGGAGTGAAGGCTGTGTGGAAGAATTATGTGGAAGAAGGGCGAAGGGAGTGGAGATTGGTATAGGGCATGAGAGAGGAGCCTCTCATTGATGTCCTTGCTAGACATCCGCTGACAGTAGCAACAAACAACAAAAATCAGACCTTTTTTGGTTTTAAGCACCCCAATATTTCCAACTCCCCATTTGGTGGGTCCACTCTCTACTAAGCAAAATTGGTAAAATCTAATTTTGTCTAATTTCCTCATAATTATTCTAATCTTTTATTCATAAATCAATCATTTGATTTTTTGAATTAAAGTCAAATTGGAAAATTAGCATTTAAAAAAGCAATTTAAAGGTTTTAAAAACTTGTATCATCGACCTACGAAGACGAAGGGTGAGGCTTGGATTGGTAGGAGGCCAATTCCCCCTCAAAAAGACCTCTTTTAGATTCGTCACTCTGTGCCAAGTCCAATGAGTGGTTGGAAGGCCACTTTCTCTCTCAAAATAGGCATTTTAAAATGTTTTAGTGCTATTTTTTGCAAATATTACTAGTTTATGAGAAATTAAAACTTTAAAATATTACAAATGGTAGCTTAGATTCGAGTGCCATCTTTTACAAAAATGCTTAGTTTTTAATTTTACACAACTTAGGCTAGATAATTGTCAAAAATGTACTACTTTATAAAGTGCCAAAAATTTGGGTCTCCTAGGACGCATTTTCGGCTGGGTCCGACATCCTATTTGTTTGGGTTATTAGATTGACTTGCACAAATTGATCTAAGACACATTTTTAGCTAAGTCCAATGTATTTTGAGTGTGCACTTTCATATTTAGGGGGGGCTCAACATTTTGGGGGGGGGTATGATTGTCTTTCAGCCTTTGTTTACTTCTGTTATCTTTCTCCTTTCTGCATACTTTCACAATCTTGAAATTAACACAAATTCACCAAAATTTATCTTAAAATGGATTCTTTTCAAATTCAACCCATAACACCCTTCAACTATCATGAATGGAAGGTCAAAATGTCAATCATTCTTAGAAGCAAAGGGTTGTATAGGATCACCATGGGTACTGAAGTAGAACCCAACATTGATGCTGAAAAGGTCAAGTGGTACAACCGTAGTGATGAAGCCTATGGATTACTAAGCTTGTTCGTGTCTCTAGAACTTCTCTTCCATTTATAAATTGCCAAGACTCCCAAAGACATATGGGACACCTTAGAAGTCTTATTTGTGACGCTTGATGAGATGAGAGGTCATGAGCTTGAAAATGAACTCATAAGTCTAAGTCCTAGCTACTTTGACACCCTACAAGACTTATTCAATAAGTTTAAGGCCCTCAAATTGTCTTTGAAATAATGTGAGATAGAGAAGAAAGATGATCAACTCATCCTTTCTATTCTCGCTAAGTTAGGTCCAAGCTAATCAGTCTTTGTCTCCACTTTCCATGCCACAAAAGTGCCCTTAGCGCTACATGGAAAATGTCTTCTTTGGATTCATTCATTGCCGACTTGACTAGGGAGCAAGATAAACTAATCCAAATGGGCACAATGAAGTCTACTCAACCCCAAGCTTTGATAGTTGGAAATGGTAAGGATAAGACTTCAACAAAGGAGAAGAAGAAAAAGAACAAGGACCAAGAAAAGAAGAAAGAAAACAACAATCCTACCAAAAACAACACTGAGTCTTCCTCCTCTAATGCTAAACCTAAGAAGGAGAAGGTTAATCATGCCTATTGTAAGAATATAGGGCATGATGAACACAAATACATGAAGAAACAAATAGATCACCTAACTCATCTTCTAGAGAAGCACAACATAGGTGTTCCTGAGTCCATCAAGCAGAATTCATCTACCCAAGATTCTACTAAGGCAAAAGGCAAGGGCAAAGAGAAAGAAAAGGGCAAGGCCCTTGTAGTAACTACAACTTCTACATCATCATGGGTCATTGATTCAGGTGCTTCTCACCACATGGGCTCTTTACTAGTTGAGTTTTCATCTTTAGAGCCTTGTAGCATGACTTCAATTAGTTTGGGTGATGACACATCAGTTTCTATTGTAGGGAGAGGGTTAGTTGAAATGGAAGGAGGAACGTTCAATAATGTTCTAAGTGTTCCTTCTCTTTCAACCAATCTCCTATTAGTGTACCAAATCACTCACATTGGTTAGGGCATGAGAGTTGAGTTTTTACCAAATTCAGTGGCTATCAGGGATTTGCATAGTGATACTATAGTGGCAGTGGGTAGGACAGATCACCAAGCAAGGTTATACACCTCACATTTTGCACCAAATTCTTCTCTAATAGCATTGTTGACTCATTTAGATGAAGTTAGCAAATTATGGCATGAGTGGTTTGGCCACCTTAACTGCCACTACCTTAAACAACTTTGAAAAAATGACATTGTCATTGGCTTGCCTCCTGTCTAATTCTCAAAAGGACTTTGCGAGGGGTGCTCCCTTGGGAAGCATCCCGAAGCAAATTTTGACAAAGGCAAAGCTTGGAGGGCTTCATAACCTTTGGAGTTAGTCCACAGTGATGTATCAGGACCCTTTCCCAAACCATCTTTCACAAGGGCCAAGTACATCCTCACTTTCATTGATGATTTCTCTAGGTACACTTGGATATATTTTCTCAAACAAAAGTCTGAAGTGTTTGAAAATTTTCTAGACTTCAAGGCTCTTATTGAGAAACAAAGTGAGAAATCCATCAAGGTTATTCAAATTGATAATGGAGGGGAGTATGTTAGCAATAGGTTTGAGCAATTTTGCACCACAAATAGGATTGATTTGTAGTGCACAATCACTTATAGTCCCTCATAGAATGGGGTTACAGAACACAAAAATAGGTTCTTAAAAGAGATGGGTAGCTGTATGATTCACTCCAAATCCTTAGCACCATAGTACTAGGCCGAAGACATCAATTATTCTTGCTACATTCAAAATAGGGTTCCTCACAAAGCTTTGAAAGGGATAACACCCTTTGAAGCTTGGCATAAAAATAAACTTGATGTTGAGCACCTTAGGGTTTTTGAATCCCCAGCCATGGCCTACATACCGAAGAAGAAATGCAAAGCTATGGAATGTCAGTCCAAGCCTTGCATCTTTGTAGGATATCTAAATGGTGTTAAGGGGTATTGCCTTCTAGATCTGACCACTCATGAGTTGTTCATTGAGAGAAGTGTCCACTTTCAGGGGAGTCCTAGAGACTCAACACTTGACACTTATTCTTCCTCATTAGATCTACTTCTTCATGATGATTCCTCAGATTCAGATCAACCACAGTAGGTTCTTAAGCTACAAACATCTTCTTCTTCTTCTTCAAGTTTAGATAGTGAGGACAGTGATGCAAAGTCATCTACCTCTAGTCAGTCAGAGGATGAGGAATTAGCACCTGACTCGCCCACTTCTGGGCCACTTTGGGCTAGACAGACACTTGAGAGTGCTAGCACTTGGGAAAGAGATCCTGTAGATGACAGATGCACTAGGGGGGATTATCAAAGAGATCCACATGCCTTCTTTGCTTTAGTTTCGAATCCACAAACTTTTTGAGAGGCATCAGGGGTACCTGAGTGGGATAATGCTATGGAGGAAGAATATTCTTCCTTAATCAAAAATCACACTTGGGACTTGAATTCACTTCCTAAGAGAAGGAAGATGGTTTAATGTAGGTGGATATATCGGACCAAGTTTGCATCAGATGGGTCGGTTGATAAGTACAAGGCATGATTGGTCACCAAGGGTTTATCATAGGTGGCAGGCATTGACTACTCAGAGACCTTTGCACCCATTAAAAATATGACTTCTATCTGACTCACCTTGGCTATTACTGCAACACATGGTTGGGATGTGCACCAGATGGATGTGAAGAGTGCCTTTCTTCATGGAGACCTAGAGGAGGAGATCTACATGGAGCAGCCGCCAAGATTTATTTAGGATTCTTCCTTAGTATGTAGACTTAGGAAATCTATCTATGGCCTTAAACAGGCCCTCTATGCTTGGTATGCCAAGATGGATTCCTTCCTTCTCACAGCAGGTTTCACTAGGTGCCATTCTGACCCCAATGTCTACTTCTTGCGGTAGGATGATTCGCTCCTGATTTTGGTTCTATATGTTGATGACCTTTTGATCACCAAGAGTTTTTCATCATCTATTACAACAGTGAAGGCATCTCTCCAGGATAGATTTGGCATGACAGACTTGGGTTTGTTACACTACTTCCTTGGCATCAAGATCTCATAGTTAGATTCAGGGATTTCTCTTACACATCCTTAGTATGCTCTTGACTTATTGGCTCGGTTTCACATGGTTGATTGCAAGCCATCTCTGACTCCCTTTCTATTAGGAGTCAAGATTGAGGCTGACTATTTTTCACCACTGGTTGATGCCACTCAGTATCGACAACTTGTTGGTTGTCTCATCTACTTGACTCACACCATGCCTGACATATCATATGCAATGGGACTTGTCTCCAGATTTATGTAGGAACCTCATGAGCTACATTGGAAAGCAGATAAGAGGATCTTGAATTACATACAGGGTTCACATAGATATAAGATTCATTATATATTTGGCATAGAGGTTGACTTGGTTAGATATACAGATTCAGACTGGGTTGGCTATTCGCAGACTTGCAAGTCCACTTTTGGCTACAATTTCTCTCTAGGATTTGGTCCTATTAGTTGGTCTAGTAAGAAGCAAAATGCTATTGCTATATCATCCACAGAGGCAGAGAACAGGGGAGCTATTAATGTAGCTACTGAGGCTATTTGGCTTCAAGGGATTCTTTCTCAGTTTGGCATTCCCATCCGGTATCCCACCATCATTTTTTGTGACAACTAGAGTACCATCCAGATTTGTATGAATCCATTTCAGCACCAACAGACCAAGCACATAGAGATTCACATGCACTTCATTCGAGAGCTTATTCATATTCAGGTCATCGACTTGATATTTTTCTAGACTTTAGAGTAAGTTGCAGACACTTCACCAAATCTTTCACCGAAAGCAAGTTTATTAATCTACGAGCTCTTCTTGGGGTGTGGTCCACATCTGCAGTAGCATCATCTTTGGGGGGGCCACTAGTTTCTTCATTTCTTTTATGTCTCTCTTTTTTGGGGGAGTTTTTTCCTATGAGTTTTCTCCTTTTCTCTATCTTATGGGAGATTGCATTTTTACATGGGTACCTCATCAGGCCTAGTTGCCAGGACCCATTTTATATTTCCACACTGCCACCTAAGCTATACTTATGGGGGGGTGTTAGTGTAGGTTTTTAATTTTCCCTATTATTTAATTAGGGAATATTATATATTTGTGCATACATGGAGTTTTCTTACATTCATGGGATAGGCTAGCTTATGTAGAGATGTGTGTCATAGATGTGTCATAGGTGTCATAAGAATGTCATAAGTAACTCCTTTGACTGGCTATTCTGGGTATGGGAGTTACTTCTCTATTCTTAGCACCTTGTCACCACCTTTCATGGAGGAGTTACAGTCTATTCTTGGGGTGCTTTGACCACCTTTTGTGAAGGAGTTACTTACGTGCTCTCCTATATGTATTATTCACTTTGGCCATCTTAGGTTAATCAAGTATTTGGTTTTGCTCATATTTGTCTTTTGCAAATTATCTCTTTTAGGGATTTCACTTTGCTTTAGCTTCTTTGTGGTGTGCACCCGCTTCATCTTGTGTGATAACTTGACCATTGCATTGATTTTATTTGGACCCTGGCAACAACTTTGATAGATTTAAAGGTTATGGGACTAATATGGAATTTAAAAAATGTAAACTAACCTATCATTACCTTCATAAACCATTATAAAATCATGAAGATTTGAAAATGGTGGAACCATTTCTATAACACAGAATGGTGCCTTCTCTTACAACTTAAGATATTTGGATTATCCAAACACATTAAAAAAACATGGATCACATGATGTGAATATGTCCATGTATTATAGAGTCAATTGTATGGAATCATCTAAATAAGATCAAAACCTACATGGTGCATGAAACAGTGAACAAAAAAACATAGTAAACTTATTAGAGATGATTCATAAATCACAGCTGACCAAAATTTGAAATATTATTATAAAAATTAATATCTCTAAGTGTAAATTCACCTCCCAAATGTGTTTGACTTGGAATCTCTCTAATTGAATGTACCAAGTACAAACCTGTTGACTGGTTATGTGTGTCTAAAAGGGTGAAGAAGGATCAAAACAATTTTGAACCATTTGTAGTAGTTCCAAAGAATTTTAAGCACTCATATGAGTATGAGGAAGATTAAGAGTCAACTCAAAACCTTTTCCCACATGTCACACTCCCTTATGGATTGTACAAGTGTTAAACTTATCTTTTTTAGTTGGTTTCTTGATTTTTAGTTAGATAACCTGCAAGATTCAGATGGGACTAACATTCCTAATAGGTATTCTATCTTCTTGGACATTTTAAAGAAGACTAAGGCACCTGTAAACCTTTAAAACCATGCCAATTGCATTTATGATCCCTAAATAGCTACTAAGTGATTCAAAATGACATATTTACTAATTAGACCATAACTAAAGCTAAAAAGGCATCAAATTACATAAAATGGACTATAACATGCCCTATGATGAAATATTAGATCCCTAAAAACTTTAAAGATCAATTTTTTACCTATAAGGGTCCCAATCTGACCTACAAGGTCAAATTTGGTCAACATAAACCATTATCAACTCTCCTTCAAATACTTTGGATCTTCTTCTAAGATCTTTTGCTACTTTATATTTCTCATTACTTTCCTCCAACTTTCTTCTTACTCCTTGTTGAAACTACTGCATATGCTCTACAAATGCTTTTGCATCATCACTAATTTGTTCACTAAAATCTTGTAGACAAACTTAGCTTATGGTAAAGCCAAGTCCCATTGATTGGGCTTCTCTCCCACTATGTATCTCAACAAATTTACCAAGATCATATTCACAACTTTTAATTTATCCATCTATTTGTGGGGGATATGTACTACTAAATTGTAGCATAGTACCCATATTGTTCCACAAAGTCCTTCAAAAATGACTTAGAAATTTTGTGTCCCTAACTGAAGTAATAGTTTTTAGAATGTCATACAATCTCATAATATCCTTAAAAAATAATTCTGCAACTCTAGTGAAATCATTGGTTTTCTTAAATGGAATGAATTGAACCAATTTAGAAAATCTATCTATAACAACAAAAATTGAATCATTACCTCTTTGTGTGTTTGGTAATCCAAACACAAAATCCATACTCAAATCTATCCATGGTCCTCTTGAAACTAATAATGGAATGTATATGCCAATATTCTATGTATGTCCTTTATCCACCTGACACATCGTACATCTTGAAACATACCTTGCCACATCTCTCTTCATCTATGGCCAAAAATATTTTTCCTCCACCAATGTTATTGTCTTAATCCTACCAAAATTTTTAGCCAATCCTGCACTATGTAATTCTCTTATTATATTGTCTTTTAGAGACCCAACTAGAATGCATAATTGTTTCCCTTTGAAGAGATAACCTTCCTATATAAGATACTCATCATGAATAGTATTTGTCTCACCTATTAATGGATTCTTGTATAGTTGAAATATCTTTCCAAAATATGGATCAATATCATATAATTCTTTGATAGCTTTAATTCCAACTACTTCACTCACTATAGTAGTTAATAATTATACTCTCTTTCTCAATGCATCAACTACTTGATTCTATTTCCTTGATTTATGCTTCAACACAAAAGTATACCCATACAAGAAGTAAACCCACTTGGCATGTCCACTATTTAAATTATTTTGTGTATTCACATACATCAAAGACTTATGATCTATAAATAGGATAAACTCCTTAGGCACCAAGTAATGCCTCCAATGTCTTAATGCTTGTACAATTGCATAAAGTTCAACATCATAGGTAGAATACTTTGTTCTTACCTCATTCAGTTTCTCACTAAAATATGCTTTTGGATTTCTTTCTTGACTCAACACAACACCAATTCCCTTAAATGAAGCATCAAAATCAATGTAGAACACTTTGATAAAATCTAGTAATGCCAAAATTTGTCATTATGTAATATTCTTCTTCAAAAATTTAAAGCTTTCTATGGCTGCTCTAGTCCATGCAAATTCTTTCCCTCCCATGTAATATGTTATTGGTGACACAATACCACCAAAAATTTTAATAAATTTTTTATTAAAATTTTCTAAACAATGGAAAATTCTTACCTTTGTAATTATTTTTAGAATAGGCCCCTCAACAATTGCCTTTATTTTTTCTTCATCCATTCTCACACCATCTACTGAAACTACAAAACCCAAAAATACTAAACCATTCTGCATAAACCCGTACTTCTTCAAATTTATATACAATGTCTCCTTTCTTAACAAATCTAGTACCATTCTCAAATGTTGTAAGTGTTCTTCTTTAGTCTTACTGAATATCAAAATATCATCAAAATAAATAACCACAAACTTAGCAATATATTCCCCTAGCATTGTATTCATCACCCTCATAAATGTGATAGGTGCATTAGATAATTCGAAGGGCATCACCATCCACTCACATAAGCCATCCTTAGTCTTGAATGAAAATTTCCACTCATATCTTTCATGAATTTGAATATGAAAATAACCACTCCTTAGATCAATTTTGGTAAAATATTTTTCTCCTACAAGCACATCCATCATATAATCTAAACGAGCTATAGAAAACCTATACATAATTGTAATTTCATTAATCGCTCTACTATCCACACACATTATCCATCCTCTATATTTTTTTGGAGTTAGCAAAGTTGCTGTTACACATGGACTCATACTCTCCCTTATCACCTTTTTTTCTTAGCAATTTAGTAACCTTTTTATTTAATTATATATGCTTTATTGGACTCATCCTATATACTTCTTGATTGGGTAGAGCTGATCTTGGAACCAAATCAATGTGATGCTGAACATTTCTCTTCAGTGATAAACCATCTAGTAACTCATTAGAATTAACATCTACATAATATTTCAACACTCTTGCTACTTCTATTGGTATTTACACCATTTCTATGTCTTCATTCTTTATTACTAATACATAACAATAACCTACCACCTTCATATCTTGGATAATTTTTTTAGTAGAAAGCATGTTTTCTATTTTCTCTTCCTCTTTAAGAGGTAACAAAACTACATTTGCACCACTTTTCCAAAAAGTGTACATTTTATTTGCCCCATCATGAATTATTTTCCTATTAAATTGCCATGGTCTTCTCAATAACACATGGCATACATCTATCTGAATAACATCACACCATATTTCATCTTTATAATGTTTTCCTATAGAAAACTTGATTAAGCACCTTTTAACTAATATAACTTGAATCCATTTCTGAAACTAAAATTTTATAAGGATTAAGATGATTTTCACATTGTAAATTTAGTTTCTCTATCATTTCTTTAGAAACCATATTTTCACAACTACCACCATATGTAATTACTTTGCATACCTTTCCACCTAAAGTAAATATTGTTTGAAAAATATTTAATCACAAACATGCATCACCTCCTTTATTCTGTACTTGTTCCTTCCTTGGAGTGATCATGGTTCTTCTCATAATGAGATTCTCTCCAACATCTATAGGTGCAACTTCAGTATTTTGCTCTTTTATCTCAACCTTGACTAGATTCACTCTTGGGAAATATTCTTGCCTCCTTTATTGAACTTGAGAGTGTGGATAATCAAATAATTTTTGCCCTTATTCTCCACATCTATAATAGATATAGGATCTATGTTAATTAAAAAACTATCCTCTATCACCATTGTAACCTCATCCTCGCTGAAACCCTCTTCCTCTTTGTTGGTATTGAAACCCTTGCTTATTATAATCTTACCTTTTACACGACATGATGATTCACCTCTATTGGTATTAGACCCACCTGTGGTGGTATTAAACCCACCTTGTCCCCTATTTGGAGGGGATCCACCTCTTCTTGGACCAAGAGACATTATTCTAAAATTCTATGTATTTTATTTTTCTTCTACCTTCAAAGCTAATTAATAAGCCTCTTCCATGCAAAGTATTCTATGCATGCTTATTTCATCTTGAATAGTAGATTTCAAAGCATTACATACCTTATAGCCATCTTCTCTTATGTTTCATCATGCTCTACTCATATGGAAAGTTTATAAAACTCATTTGTATAATCTTGTATAATATGATCTTTTTGCTTCAAATTCTAAAAGCTTTTATATAAGGTTTGTGCATAATACATAAGAAGATATTTCCCCCTCGGCTTCTTCTCCATATTTTTCCAAGTATTAAACTTCTCTTTACCTTTTCTTTATCTCTCTTTCTACAAGGGATCCCACCAAATCATTACATGACCTTTCAATTTCATGCATGCAAACTTTACCTTCTTGTCTTCTCTCATAGTCTTCCACTCGAATAATTTATCCATGTTATTCATCCAATATATAAACTCCTCTAGTTTTAAATTACCTCCATAATCTAGAACATCAAATTTGATTCCTTCATTTCTTATTTCAAAATCATGAACCATCCTCTCTTCCATCGATGGTGGTTGCTTTTGTTTTTCTTCTTCTTACTAAACTTCTTCATCATGATCTATGTCCTCCTCATCACTACCTTGTCTTCTTATTTGATTGATGGTAACCTCAGTTAATTATTCCACTTGCTTCTATAGCTCTTGTATAGTCTAGTTCATTTTTTTAATACCTCATTTTCCTCTCACTATGTCTTACTCCTCCAAGATTCAAACTTGATTTAATACTAGATAATGAATCTTCATAACTATCAAGACAATAAATTATCAATAGGGCAAAACTTTTAAAAATAATAACTTATATTGATTCATATTAAATGAAATGAAATAATTAAAAACCCAAACCATGCTTAAATAAGCCTTAATTCATAATTTAGAGTTGACATGCAAAAATTTGAAAAAACTAAAATCTATAAAACCATTTATTTTTACTAGTTATTTATAGTAAGTTTCACATGCAAGCACGTGCAACTCTAAAAATCTCCCAAAATATTCTAAATGATAAAATTAACCTATCAGATGAAATTTAATTGAATTTAATGTTTGAACCTAAAAATATAAAATTTTAAAAATATAAAAATATTAAAAAATAATTAAATTATAATTTTGGACCCTCAGATGATCACATATGGCCTATGAAGAAGATTAACACAAGACCACTTTTAGTAAAAATTGGAGAACCTTTACATATGTGAAGATGCCTTTCAACCTCTCTAATATAGGGTCCACCTTACAATGAGCTATGGACATAGATTTCCAAGGCCTAATCAATAAAATCATCCTCTTTTACTCTAATGATTTGACTATGTTATCCAAGAAAATGGAAGATCACTTTGATCATTTGGAGAAAAAATTTCAAATTTTTTAAGAATTTGGGGTGTCTCTCAACCCCAAAAAGTGTGTCTTAGACATCCCATAGAGAAATATATTGTGATACATGGTATCCAAAGAGGGTATCTCTATTAACCCAAAAAGAGTGAATGCCATCATGGATTTGACCTTATCAGTCAACAAGAAAGGGTTCCAATCTTTCTTAGGTAAGATCAATCTCATCAGCGGATTCATATCCAACTTTATAGGGCTTGTGAGACCAATTACATTGATTCTAAATAAGGATTAGACTTTTAAGTGTACCCCAGAAAGGAGAATAACATTTAATAAGATCAAAGATGCAATATCTATGGCCTTTAAACTGGTTAATATTAACTTCTTGAAAGATTTATTCATGTACATTTATGGGAGTGAACATAGCTTGGAAACTATGTTAACTCAAAAGGAAGATGAAGGGAATGGAAAGCACCTAATTTCTTTCTATTAAAGAAGCTTATGTAGGTACAAGATTAGATATAATTTCATTTAAAAGCAATCTTTTTCCATTGTCAAGGGCCTCAAGAACATCAGGCACTTGGTAGTGGGAGGTAAGATAATGGTATATGTGGTGCATCCCAACATCTGAGAGTACATAATGAAAGGATAAATAACCAAAAAGAGGGCCAATTTTATCACCAACATCCTAGTATATGAAATTTAAGTTCAGGCCAAACATGGTTATACAAGGAAAAGAACTTTTTGAGTATTTGGCCTAGTGTACCCCGATAAAGGAGCAAGATACACCAAAAATAGTTTTAATGAATCAGTATGAACTATAAGATCCTAGGTTGATGATAGAACCCACATCATATGAATTGGCTGATATTTGAATGATCTCCTCACACATAAAATAATATTCTACAGGTTGCAAGGCACTAGCTACACATTAATCTAGGGAGTCATTTTCAAAAAAGAACTTCGATGGGGATCTACTGTGATCCATTGATAGCCACTAGGTTGGCAAAACTCTATAAGATGTGCATTTCACCCCTTTAAGCATACATTTCTTGATAAAAAATAATAACTAATATCATGCATATTGGATATTATTAGCCAACTATGTTTTTTGATAGTTACCAAGTGATTAATAAATGCCATCAATGTTATTTCTTCATGTGTAGGTGAAATAATTCAGCCATGCCATTAAATCTACTTGTGGCTAATGAACCTTTCACATAATGGGGCTTATATTTTATTAGGCTGATAAATCTTATATCTATCATAGCCACATGTGGATACTCATTACCACCAACTAATTTACAAGGTGGACTGAAGTATCCCCTTTGAAAGAGACAATTGAGAATGTGGTCCTAAACTTCTTAGAGAAATTGGTCACAAGGTTTGACCACCTGATAATGTGAAGGCCTTTCTCAATTCCAAGATTTCATAATTTACACTCAGGAATCACATTTTTTGAAAGACATCATCCAATTACTACCTGTAAGGGAATGGGTTGGTCGAATCAACCAATAAGAACCTCATAAGGTTGATCAAGAGGAATAACACTAATCGATAGTGGGAGTGGCATATGCATGTCAAAATAGCTCTATGGGCCAACCAAATTACTCCCAAATAAATTTTAAATACATCCTTATATGAACTAGTATATGGAAAGGAAGTGGTGATACCCATATTAGCGGAGATTCCCACTTTACAGCTTTTAAAAGTGGTCAAAATAGTGGAGAATATAGTGATAGAGGCTAGGTTGGTGGAATTAACTAGCCTCCAAAAAGTGAGAGAATGATCCAATAATGCTAAGGTCACTCGACCATAGGTGGTCAAGAGATGGTTTGATAAGATGACATCTGATCTAGGCTTCAATCTAGGGGACTTGGTTCTCAACTATGATGAAAGGGACACAAAGCTAGGTCAACATGTGAATTTCAATTCCCTATGGAAAGGGCATTTTTGCATCATTAGTGATAGGCAGAGTAATGCATTTGAGTTAGAAGATGAATAGGCAATCCCTTAGAGATTCTAATTAATGGAATACACTTGAAACCCTTTTAC
This sequence comes from Torreya grandis, assembly GCA_037957365.1. Lineage (NCBI taxonomy): Eukaryota > Viridiplantae > Streptophyta > Pinopsida > Cupressales > Taxaceae > Torreya > Torreya grandis. Next base: position 1,150,692 of record JARHVA010004866.1, on the reverse strand, counting down.
TAACTTATCAGCCTTCCTTGTACATAATTAGTTAGTTTCCTCTCTTTGTTATTATTTTCCCTTTTCTTGCTCTTTCTTTTCAAAAATAAGTACCGTTGGCACAATTGTTCATCCCATTGCCAAGTTTCCACACCTTAGCTCCCTTAATTTTAAATCATCCATTGATTGATTGTTATTTACCCCACTCCCCTTGCCATTAATGTCAAATGATCCCAATTTCATGATATCCCATGAGGATTATTGTAAATCTATTGTGAGACATTTTTCAAGCATGTGTGATACCATTAAAATTTATAGGGGTGTCCAAATTTAAAAATTGCAAGATGATCATGCTAGAATGGGTGGCCTATAAATACTACTCTCCTAAATGAGCCAAACACTTAAATGCCTTAAGAATTCCAAGAGCACCAAGATAAAATAGAGCATCTCGAGCAAATAATTGTATATGAAATAGAGAACAAGAGTTGATATCCAATGCTTTATTTGAAACAAAAATAAGAATATACCAAAAGAGCTATAAAATGGAGATTTATACATCCTTGTTAAGTAGTGGATATCCAAGGAATCACATAATGCATGGATTAGGTGGTCATGGAGACCTTCCACCATAATTTATAAGAAGTAAATCTTATGAATTTTCCCTCACATAGCTAAAACCTAAAGTGTCAAATGTCAAGAGCATTTTAAAAGGCAATTTTAGGGACCCCACATTGGTCATAGACTCTGTAGATGGGATCTTTGATCCCAAATTGGTAAAAAATACAAATAAGCTAAGGGAGGGGACCCACACTTGAATTCTTGAAAAGTTTAAAATAATGACTTCAAGTCATTTGGCTATAGGATTTAGAGCTCCACATTGGATCAATACATAATGCCTCTCATGCACCCATTTCTAAAGATCATTTCCCTATGTTCAAAGAGATATAATGCTAACATTGGTGTTATTATAGGCAATAACCACTTGAAAGTAGACATTACTATCGACATAATAATTGAGATGCTCTAACTCCCAAGTGACCCCAACGTAGACATATATAGAATGGAGAGCTTATAGAATGTTTGGGACACTTGTACCCTAAAGTATAAGTTCATCAACACACCTCTCCATGAAAATTACATGGAGGTGCCTCTTCTACCCATTTTTATTTTGAGCTTTATGGCATAGGACATGAAATATGCCCTTTCCATGCTATCATTTATCTTCAAGATGGGCTCAGACACCAATGTCCATGATTTCCAATTGGGTTTAGTCTTCCTTTTGAAGATAATAAATATGGATAAATCTTACAAGATGGAATTTATAGATGCCATTGCTAATGATATTTACAGTCAGCTAGCAAATTTATCAGTGTAGAATACCTTTAAGTATTCCTCCTTCCTTCTCTACCTCATCCTATATTAGATATCCATATTATTTTCTCCATATTTCACCTTTAATGCCACTAAAATAAACATGTATCCTCACATGATCATCCTCATCTCTATGTTAACCCACATCTTGTTAGCCACATAGGATTATTTAAAAATTTTAGAGTGCTTCCTATCCTTGGTCCTAATTGACCTCATCTCAGAGCCCATTAATTTTAGAATGATAGACCACCAGCGATCATGGTTCACTGGTAGTAAAATTTTGGTCATCTTATTCTTTAAATCCCATTTTATGTTCATCAGGGTCCACAAATTTAAGGAGGATCCCTTCTAGCTAATGTGCTTATTCATGAATAGGACCCTGGTCCTAGATCTAGCTCACCAGCTCAATATGGTAGACTTAGTTTATGGCAAAAGCTACAAGAAGAAGGCCCTATATGATTACCCCTTCTCAAAATTGGGCATTATAGTGGTGAAGAGGTTGCAAGGGCATTTACTTGTGCTAAAACTGGTAGAGCTTGGCCTAGACCAGATCAACAACCAGTGGAACTATGACTAGTTGGCCACATAGATGATCTAAAGATCACTATGCCCTTCAACCATGATCCATGACCATACTTAAATGATCAAAGGTCACCTACAGTGGATGACATCAAATATTATGTGGATCTATCCAAGATCCCTTTGAACACCCACAAGATGTGGGAGTCCTTTGGTAAGCTAGTTTGGGATTTTGATATCATAAATAAAATTTCAAAGGGTCTAAGTACAAAATTCATCTAGAGGGGCTAGAGATAGGATAAAATAGATGCCTATTGGAAATATAGGTAGGAAATCAGATTACTAGGATCAATCCTTACATTCTTCACATTCTAGTTTTAGTAATGTTATATCCTGATATTGATCATTGCTACTCACACTTAGATTTTTGTTGACTATTAGTACTTTATACTCAATATATGTACATCCTCACTCTTACATATATTTGTACTACATTCATGCATACTTTCATTTCTAGCTTACCTAGTTTAGACTTGATTTTATTTTTAATGCTTATTCTATTCAATGGCATTTACATATGCCATTATTATTTGGATCTACACCATTTATATTCAAAGTATGTATGCCTTAGACATGTGCCCATGTATATTTTGTGTGCATTACTAATTTTGTATGTGGACATTTGAACATCTTTCTATGTGGCTCTAAGGTAAATTTCTTGTTGCTTGCATATGTGGATATATGAACATGTCATTGTATGTATTCTTTATTCAGATTTAGTGACATGTGTCCATGTCATTGTATATCTTCTTTCATAAGATTTAGTGACATGTTCCCAAATCCCTTATATTATGGACCCTTGGTCTACTTTATGTGCCTCATGTGTTTTGTATGCATCATGGTCATGACACTTATCATTTCTTATTACACATACTAGCTCTTGATGCTATGAGGTAAATCATTCATCTACCCTTCCTACTTGGGTGTTATGATGGACATCATGCCCCATCCCCCTAGGTAGCTACTCAATTCTACAAAAAAATGATTTTATATACATTGATTACATCTATCTTAACACCTTTATGCAATTCTAGACATGAAATACATATTACATTACATATTTTTAATTAAATGATCATACATTCTAATGTTATGTTTAAAAATTATATTAGATTATCACACAATTATCATATGTACTCTAAATAACACACATTTTATATAGCCTTTGCTTTTTAGGATAGTTTTTGCATAGGTTAAACAAATACCCTAAAACAGGGGTCATTCACAAGGGTTTGTCACAGAGATTAGGATTCTATATTACATTCACATAATAGTTTTCAACATATAGGCTCAATTTAAGGAAATCAAACCTGGGTAAACATAGAGGGAAAATAGGGAATTAAAAAGTAGTATAATGATATGAATTTTAGACTAGATATACATTAGTACCCAAATAGGGATACTATCACTACATGGTGCTACTATCCAAGATGTGGCACTACTATCCAATAACCCTAATTTTAATATATTTTAGATTGGTCAAAATAGTACACTAAGTATAATATATGTTTTCATAGATCTAGTTACATGTTTCACAATTATGTTCAAAGTTTACTTAGATTCACACTAGTTTATCTCAAATTCATATCATTTACTCAAATTGGGGGAATCATGCTCGATATGATCATCCCCATATCTAGTTTAGATACTCAAATATAGTTATTACAACTTAATCTAGAATCAATACACATAGATATCAGATTGGGGGCATATGTGTGACACAATGTTTCAATATGCTCAATTACACATAGGTTGATTCAATGGAATGGAAAATTCTATGTCATTCTCTATGATATATACACTTGAAATCATATTTCAATTTATCACTAGTTTCATGCCTTACATCATCTATAGTGGTTGGCATTCTTGATCAGCCTAGAACCACCTAATGTAACCAAGTGGCCATGGAGCTAACATACATAGTTAGATATACTTAGTTAGATATTACATCACTTTACAAAATTTAGTTTTAGATGCATCTACTACACTTGGGTTAGAAATGATGGAGTGATAGCCTACTTTATTTCTTGATCCACCCACATGAGAGGTTTTGACAACTATTAGTCCAATCCAAGTTGTTCACAAGTCATGATCCACCAAATAGGGGTGGGTAATGATGAAGTCAAAACTAGATTGAGTTCTTGAGCCACACACACATGAGGATTGAGCAAGCTATCAACTTAGTCCAAGATATTAAATGTTTTCATTACTATATGCAATCATACACATAGGTTTTCACCAGGTTCATGCATTGGTTCATCTACCCAATGAGTTGTATGCCTTCTTTTTCTCTTTATTATCTCGCTACTAAATTTTAATCAGTTACATCTTTATTTAGCATAATATTTTGATATTGATATCTCTTAAGGACTAATTTATGCACATTCTTTTTTTAGTTCATGCTTTAGATCGTGCTTCACTTACGTAGACCCAACTTTACATACTTAGACTCAGCTTCACAAAATTCACTTCCTTGGTAAATCCAGGTATGTTTCATTTTCTTTTGTACTAGTCATTTTGCCTTGTTGCATTTATAACATAAAGGGGAGGTATATGTAATCACATAAAAGTGGTATTTGAGTGCTAAGAGTGCTACTTGATACAACCTATTCCTAGCTTATCCCTAGACCTATTATATAGCCTATTATCACACTTTACCAACCTTTGTGCAGATAACAAGCATCCCTAGTTAGCTTAAAAGTAGTCTCACGCCCTCATTTCTTGATCATGTCCCTTTCTGCCTAGCAGTCTACTAGCTTGATATTAGTACCACATTAAGGACACTAGATGTCCCCAAAATGTTGCTAATTTCCTTTTCCCTATTTTTGACAAATGACTATATTTCAAAATTAAAACCCTCCTAAAGTTAGCATAATCATCTTTTATTATTTACACAAGCTACATAACACTATAAATACATGACTTTTAGATCTCTAGCCAATAGATGAATATTAGATGCAAAATATCTATCAAACATGAAATAAGTTGAGCAAAATCAAGGTTATTAATCCATATTCTACCCTACTTCTACATACTATCATCTACAACTACCCTAAGCTATAATTTTCTAGATTTCTAATCTCAAGCACACTCAAGACATTCAAGATCACTATCATTCTAGCATCACTTACACTTGTACTAGCACTTAGGTGGAAATAACTACATTGAGATTGATCCCTCCTTAGAGTATTGGTATGTAGGTAAATCTCTTCACATCAAGGTGTTAAGGATGTCTAGCCTATCCTACTAATGAACACACTTTTTAGCTCATGCCTTACTTATAAAGAGGATTAGGGTTTACATCATAAATTAACTAATACATTCAAAATATAGAGCTTCAAACTTATTTCATTTAGGAATACAATACAAAAACATAGGCACATGTGAACCCAAATATTCAAAGTAGTCATGCAAAGAGGACACTAATGCCATTTTCAAGACACTAGAGCCACATGATGCTACTATCCAAAAGTGTCACTACTATATAGGAGGGGTTATGATATAGGCATCCATTTGATGATACTCAAATCTAATCACATTTTAGTTTCTAAAACTTAGATCTTTTGTATCGAGTGTTTTTTCAAATAAGTCTTTATTTACACATTTATTAGCAATTTTAAGAAAGTTATATCTATTCAAAATGTGTAACAAATTAGTGGTTATTTTATGCATATTATTTCATTTATTTAGACTAATCAACACTTTAATCAAATATAATATTTACTTTAGTAAAACCCTAAAAGGTTAAAACACACACATATAGATGTTAGGGATAGGAAAAGGTGACCATATGGTCATTGACCCTATTTTCCACATAGGTCACTATCAACCACTACATGTTGGTTTTGATTATTGATACTAATACAAAGCTAATGAAACTAACCCTACATAAACAAAAATATATCTCATTAACTATATGAATCAATTTTTTACTTCAATATATTTTCCACTATCATAACATAGTCACAATTAGATAGTCAATTAAGAAAATAAATTATCCCTTTATTTTAATTATTATATGTTTACAAAATAAATTCCTTCTAAACATCTTTTCTATATAAAACTAATTCAAACAAAGCATAGATTTAGAAGACCAAAGGAAGTTATAGAATTACAATAAAATATTTAAAGGAATGTCTAGGATTATGAACAACCAAGGAAGATCCCCACCCAAAACATATTGACCAAAAATACAAAAACCAAAGAAAATAAAAGTAAAGGCATTAAACTATTAACATTTATTTCATAGAATAATACCCACAATAAGTCAAAATTTTATTGCAAGAGTATCTATGAAATATAACTAAGTGGGACAATAAAATTAGACAATGGAAAATTAAAATCCAATCATCTTTGATATCAAAAATCTTTTAAAAATAAAATAGACTTCCCTTAACAATCTCAATATCACCAGACAATTCAAAAACTAAGTAGATCAATTAAAAAACATAAAAATGAGGAGATGACATACCTATGAGAAATCCTTGATACCACCATGCCATAGACTATTTTATAAGAATGTCAAAAGAGGAGACATGTGATTAGTATTAAGGCTTCCCACACATGTCAACAACATCTTCTTATTCAATGAAAACATCCTCCTCAAAATTTGGGTGGATATTTCCATGGATATTATAATGTATATTCCCATATCCCTATGTAAAATTACAATTAACATCATGATTATAATTTTAGGGGTGCACATCCATATCAATTAAGGTTCTAAACATGCCCCTAGTATATAAGGGGTCATAATTTTAGGGAATACCACTATGAGATGAGACCCACACCAACATTGATGAGATGGTTTACAACTCTTATGCTATATGTGAATGAAAGCATAGTTATAAAAATTAATGAACCCAAAAACTATCAAGACATTAAAATATTGATAGGCAAAACTTATGAAAAAAATAATTTTTATTAAATGACTTGAAATCATTAAAAACCTAAAAGAGGTTTAAATAATCCTCAACTCAAAATTTAGAGTTGACTTGTGAAATTTTGAAAAAACTAAAATCTAAAAAAATGTCTATTTTTTAACAACTACTGATTATAGTAAGTTTTGCATTCAAGTGTGCATAGCTCTAAAAATCTCCCAAAATATTCTAAATTCTAAAATTCACTTATAGAATGAAATTCAACTAAAGTTGATGTCTGAACCTAAAAATATATAATGTTTAAAAATAGAAAAATCCCCAAAAAATAATTAAATTGTAGTTTTGGATCCTTAGATGATCATGTATGGCCTCTAAAAAATATACAAAACATTCCTAAGAAGATAAAACTCCTTATGAAAGTAATAGAATTTTTGAGATAGTAGTTTTAGCATGTGGAGGAGCTCAAATAGAGATATGGGTCAAAAGTTATGACCTCAATAAGGTTGGCCTCTTTTTTCTACATCATTCTCCTCTAGTTGAAAACAACTCAACTCCTATGAGTTGGCCTCATTATACTACTACCATTTTTATTTATCAATATTTTTAGCTCCCATTTTGTAATCCAAGTATTGTCTCTTTGTTGCAATCCTTCTCACTATACCAAATACCTATTATAATTCCCTTGCCTTGTACTTATTATCTTCATATCCAAAACCTCCACTATCTTTTACTTCTTCTTTGGAACTTGTTCCTCCCACTTTATTTATTCATCTTCATCACCTTCACCATCTTATCCATAGAATTAATATAAATCTAAATCATTAAATACTAAATAAATATCAAAATTCTATGGTAAACTCACCTCATAAGAATTATCATTGATTTTCTTCACAATTTTGCATGGTTCAATTTTCTTGTATTTCAACTTGTACATTCCTTTTAGAAATATTTATTTCCTCAAGTAAACCATTACCAAATCTCATTTATCAAATACTTTATATCTGGTTTTGACATCTATTATTTATTTATATTTCTCGTAACTTTCTTTCAAATTTATTCTTACTCACAATTGTTGCATATGTTCTACAAATTCTTCTCCATCATCACTAATTTCATCTACAATTGGTAATTGTACCAAATCTAAAATACTCATAGAATTTATCCCATAAACAATTTGAAATAGTGATTTTATTATTGATCTATTCACTAAACTATTATCTACAAACTCAATTTATTGTAAAGCTAAGTCCTATTTCTTGGGCTTCTCTCCCACTATGCATCTCAACAAATTTCCCAAGCTCCTATTCAAAACATCTATCTGTCCATCTATTTGTGGGTGATATGTACTACTAAATTGTAACTTAATACCAATATTCTCCACAAAGTCCTCCAAAAATGTCTTAGAAATTTAGTGTCCCTATCTGAAGTAATAGTTTTTGGAACACAAAACAATCTCACAATATCCTTAAAAAATAATTCTACAACTATAGTGGCATCATTGGTTTTCTTACATGCAATGAAATGAACCATTTTAGAAAATCCATCTATAACAACAAAAATTGAATCATTACCTCTCTCTGTGTTTGGTAATCCTAACACAAAATCCATACTCAAACCTATCCACGGTTGCTCTTGGAACCACTAATGTCATGTATAGCCCATTATTTTGTTCATGTCCTTTAGTCACGTGACATATCTTGCACCTTAAAAAATACCTTGCCACATCTCTCTTCATCTTTAGGAAAAAAATACTTTTCCTCCACCAAAGGTATTGTCTTCATCTTACCAACATGTCCAGTCAATCCTCCACTATGTAATTTTATTATTATATTGTCTTGTAGAGACCCAACTCGAATGCACAATTTTTTCCCTTTGAAGAGATAAAATTCCTGTATAAGATACTCATCATGAATAGTATCTATCTCACTTGTTAATGGATTCCTACACTATTCAACTATCTTGCCAAAATATGGATCAATATCATATAATTCTTTGATAGCTTCAAATCCTACTACTTCACTCACCATAGTAGTTAATAATTCTACTCTCCTGCTCAATGCATCAGCTATGTGATTTTATTTTTTTGATTTATGCTTCAACATAAAAGTATACCCATGAAAGAAAGAAACCCACTTTGCATGCCTACTATTTAACTTCTTTTTTGTATTCACATACTTCAAAGTCTCATGATATGTGAATAGGATAGACTCCTTGGGCACCATGTAATGCCTTCAATGTCTTAATTCTTGTACAATTACATAAAGTTAAACATCATAGGTAGAATAATTTGTTCTTACCTCATTCAATTTCTCACTAAAATATGCTATTAGTTTTCCTTCTTAACTAAACACAACACCAATTCCTACAAATGAAGTATCACAATCAAACTCAAACACTTTACTAAAATATAGTAATGCTAAAATTGGTATTTATATAATCTTATTCTTAAAAAATTCAAAGCTTTTTGTGGCTTCTCTATTCCATGCTATTTCTTTCTCTCTCATGTAATGTGTTATTTGTGACACAATACCAATAAAATATTTAATAATTTTTTATAAAAAGTTGTGAAACCATGGAAAATTTTTACCTATGAAATTCTTTTTGCAATAGGCCACTCAACTGTTGCCTTTATTTTCTATTCATTCATTCTCACACCATCTATTAGAAATACAAATCCCAAAAATACCAAATTGTTCTACATAAACTTGCACTTCTTCAAATTTACATACAACGTCTCCTTTCTTAACAAATCTAGTACCATTCTAAAATGTTGTAAGTGTTCTTCTTTAGTCTTACTGAATATCAAAATATCATCAAAAAGAACAAGCAAAAACTTGCCATTATATTCTCATAGCATTATATTCATCACCCTCATAAATGTGATAAGTGCATTAGATAATCTGAAGGGCATCACCATCCACTCATATAAGCTATTCCTAGTCTTGAATGTAGTTTTTGACTCATCTCCTTCATTAATTTGAATCTGATAATAAGCACTTAGATCAATCTTGGTAAAATATTTTGCTCTTGCAAGCACATCGATCATATTATCTAAATGAGGTATAGAAAACCTATACTTGATTGTAATTTCATTAATTGCTCTACTATCCACACACATTCTCCATCCTCCATATTTATTTGGAGTTATAAAAGATGGTGTTGCAGATGGACTCATACTCTCCCTTATTTCTGTCATTCTTATCAATTCAGTAACCTATTTATGTAATTTTGCATATTCTATTGGACTCGTCCTATATGTTGCTTGATTGGATAGATATGATCCTAGAATAAAATCAATGTGATGTTAAATATCTTTCTTCGGTGGTAAACCATTTGGTAATTCATCAAGCATAACATCTACATAATCTTTCAAAACTCTTGCTACTTTTGTTGGTATTTTCACTATTTCTATATCTTCATTATTTATTACTAATACATAACAACAACCTACCACCTTCATATTTTGGATAAATTCTTTAGTAAAGAGCATGATTTTTGTCGTATCTTCCTCTTTAAGAGTTAACAATACTACATTTATACCACTTTTTCAAAAATTGTACGTGTACTTTGCTCCATCATAAATTAATTTCTTGTCAAATTGCCAGGATCTTGCCAATAACACATGGCATGCATCTATTGGAATAAAATCACACCATATTTCATCATTATAACTTTTTTCTATAAAAAACTTGACTAAGCACCTTTTATCTACTTTAACTTCATTCACTTTTTTAAACCATGAAATTTGATAAGGATTAGGATGCTTTTCACATTAAAAATTTAGGTTCTCTATCATTTCTTTAGAAACCATATTTTCACAACTACATCCATCTATAATTAATTTGCATACATTTTCACATAAAGTATATTTAATTAAAAAAATGTTTGATCACAATCATGCATCACCACTTTCTTTATTATGTACTTATTCCTTCATTAGAGTGATCATGGTTCTTCTCATCATGAGATTCTCTCCAACATCTTTAAGTGCAAATTTAGTATTTTCCTTTTTTTTTAATCTCAACCTCGACTAGATTCACTCTTGGGTGATCTTGTTTCCTCCTTTCTTGATCTTAATAGTGTAGACACTCAAATGCTTTGTGCCCTTCTTCTCCACATATATAATAGACATAATGTCTACATTTATTTGGAAACCATCCTCTAGTACCACTATAACCTTGTCCTCTCTGAAACCCTCTTCCTCATTGTTGGTATTGAAATCCTTACTTATTATCATCTTGTCTTTCTACACCACATGATGACTCACCTCTATTAGTATTAGACCTACCTCTGGTGGTATTAAATTCAATTCATCTCCTATTTGTAAGGGATCTACCTCTTCTTACACCAAGAGACATTCTTCTAAAGTTCTATCTATTTTGTTTATCTTCTGCCTTCAAAGCTAATTGATAGCCTCCTACATGTAAAGCATTCTATGCATTCTTATTTCATCTTGAATAGTAAATTTCAAACCATTTACATAACTTGAATCCATCTTCTCTTCTATTTCATCATGCTATACTCATATGGAACATTTATAAAACTCATATGTATATTATTTTATACTATGATCTTTTTGCCTTAAATTTTGAAATCTTATGTATAGGGTTTGTGCATAATCCACATGAAGAAATTTTTGCCTCAGCTTCTTCTCCATATTTTTCCACATATTAATATTCTCTTTACCTTTTCTCTATCTCTCTTTTTGTCGGTGATCTGACCAAATCATTGCATGACCTTTCAATTTTGGGAATGCAAACTTTACCTTATTATTTTCTCTCATAGTCTTCCACTCGAAGAATTTCTCCATGTTATTCATCCAATTTATCAACTCCTTTAGTTTTAAGCTGCCTCTATAATATAGAACATCAACCTTAATTCCTTCATTTCTTCTTTCTAAATCCCAAACCATCCTGTCTTTTATTGATGGTGGTCGTTCTTGTTATTCTTCTTGCTAAACTTCTTCATCATGATATGTGTCCTCCTCATCACCACCTTATTTTCTTCTCTGATTGGTGATAACCTCTGTTAATTGTTTCATGTATCTATGTAGCTCTTGTATAGTTTGGTTCATCTATGTAATACATCCTCACCATCTCACCATGCCTTATTTCTCCAAGATTCAAACTTGCTTTGATACCAGACAATGAACCTAAAAACTATCAAGATAATATATTATCAATAGGCAAAGATTCTAAAGACAATAAATTGTATTGATTCATATTGAATGACATGAAATAATTACAGACACAAACCATGCTTAAATAAGAATCAATGTGGAATTTAGAGTTGACATCTAAAATTTTGAAAAAACTAAAATCTAAAAAAAGGTTTATTTTTAGCAGTTGCTATTTATAATAAGTTCACATGTAAGTGTGCATAGCTCTAAAAATCTTCTAAAATATTCTAATTCTAAAATTAACCTTTTAGATGAAATTCAACTAAAGTTGATGTTTATACCAAAAAATATAAATTTTTTAAAAATAGAAAAATCTTGAAAAAATAATTAACTGGCAAATTTGGACCCTCAAATGATCACATATGGCTTCCAAATGATATCAACACAAGACCACTTTTATTACAAAGTGGGGAACCTTCGCATATGTGAAGATGCCTTTCAACCTATCTAATGTAGGGGAAACCTTCCAATGAGCCATGGAAATAGCCTTACAAGGCCTAATCAACAAAATCATCCTCATTTACCTGGGTGATTTGATTGTATTATCCAAGAAAAGAGAAGATCACTTCAATCATTTGGAGAAATGTTTTAAAGAATGTCAAGAATTTAGGGTGTCTCTCAACCCCAAAGAGTATGTCTTTAGTGTCCCATAGGGAAAGATACTAGGTTACATGGTATCCAAAGAGGGTATCTTTATTGATCCAGAAAGAGTGAATGCCATTACGGATTTGACCTTACTAGTTAATAATAAAGGGGTCCAATCTTTCTTAGGAAAGGTCAATTTCATCAGCCTATTAATATCCAACTTCATAGGGATGGTGAGACCAATTATATTGATACTAAAGAAGGATTATCCTTTTAAGTCTACCCCTAAAGGGAGAATAACATTTAATAATATCAAGGATGCAATATCTATGGCCTTTGTGCTGGTTAATCTTAACTTCTTGAAAGATTTCCTCATGTACATTTATGGGAGTGAACATAGCTTGCAAACTATGTTACTCAAAAAGAAGATGAAGGGAAGGGTGAGTACCCAATTATGTTATATTCAATAACCCTATGTAATTACAATACTAGATATAATTTTTTTGAAAAAAAAGCTTTTTCCATCATCAATGGCCTCAATAAGCTCAAGCACTTAGTGGCAGGAAGTAAGATAATTGTATATGTGGTGCATTCCACCATCTAAGAGTACATAATGGAAGGATAAATCATTGAAAGAGGGCCAATTGGATCACCAAGATCCTAGAATTTCACATTGAAGTCAGGCCAAACAAGGTTATACAAGGAGGAAGAACTTGTGAGTATCTGGCCTAGTGTGCAGATGCCTTGACGGAGGAGCAAGATATACTAAAAATGGTTTTAATGAATTAGTATGAAACTGGTAGATCATGGGTTGATCATAAAAATTGCTTCATGTGAACTATATGATATGTAGATAGTCTCTACACACATAAAATAAAATTTTATAGGTTGTAAAGAGCTAACTACACATTAATATTGGGAGTCCTTTTCAAAAGGAACTTCAACGGGGATCTACTCTGACGCATTGTTAACCACCAAGTTGGCAAAATTATATAGGATCTGCATTTCACCCCTTTGAGTAGACATTTATTAGTAAAAATAACTATAACTAATATCATACACACTAGATAATATGGGTTGAATATGTTTTTTGATTGTTACCAAGTAGTTAATAAATGCCACCAATGTCAGTTCTTCATAGGTAGGTGAAAGAATTCAGCCATGCCATTAAATCTAATTGTGCTTGATAAGCCTTTTCCATAGTAGGGATTAGATTTTATTGGGATGATAAATATTATATCTAGTTCAAGCCACAAGTAGATACTCATGGACACTGATTACTTGAAAAAGTGGACTGAAGCATCCCCTTTGAAAGAGGCAACTGAGAATGTGGTCCTTAACTTCTTAGAGGAACTAGTTGTATGGTTTGGCCCCTCAAAAATGATCATATCTAATAATGTGAAGGCCTTCTTTAGTTCCAAGATTTCAAAAATTTTACTCAAGAATGGCATTTTCTAGAAGATGTCATCTAACTAATATGCACAAGGGAATGGGTTGGTCAAATCAACCAATAATAGCCTCATAAGGTTGATCAAGAGGATGGGCATTGATTGATAGTGGGAGTGGTATGTGCACCTCAAAATGAATCCTAAATATATTTTAAATACATCCTTGTATAAACTAGTGTATAGAAAATAAGTGGTCATACCCATATTAACAGAGATTCTCACTTTATAGCTTTTGAAAGTAGTCAAAATAATAGAAAATAGAGCGATAAAGGCCAGGTTGATAGAACTACTCAACCTCTAAGAAATGAGAGAATGAGCCAATAATGCTAAGGTCACCTTATATAAAGTGGTCAAGAGATGGTTTGATAAGAAGGCATATTATCCAGGCTTCAATTCAAGGGAATTAGTTTTAAAATATGATGAAAGGGCCACAAAGTTGGGTCAACATGTGAAGTTTGATTCCCTATGGAAAGGGCACTTTTGCATCATCAGTGATAGGTAGGGTAATGCATTTGAGTTGGAAGATGAATTAGGCAATACCTTAGAGATTTCAATTAATTTAATCCACTTAAATCCCTTTAACTAACTTATCAGCCTTCCTTGTATATAGTTAGTTTCCCCTCTTTTTAGTATTTTCCCTTTTCTTTCTATTTCTTCTCAAAAATAAGTACTCTTGCCGTAAGTTGTTCATCCCATTTCCAAGTGTCAACACCTTAGCTCCCTTAATTTTGAATCATCTATTGATGGATGGCTATCTACCCCACTCCCCTTGCTATTAATATCAAATTCTCCCAATTGCATGATCTCACATGATAATTACCATAAATCTCTTATGAGACATTCTTCAAGCATGTTTGTTCCAATTAAAATTTATTGGGGTGCCCAAATTTAAAAATTACAAGATGATCATGCTAGAAGGGGTGGCTTATAAATATCACTCTCTTGAATGAGCCAAACACTTAACTTCCTTAAGAATTCTAAGAGTACCAAGCTAAAATAAAGCATCTTGAGTAAAGAATTGAGCAAAGAATTGTGCATGAAATAGAGAACATGAGTCGGTATCTAATGCTTTCATTGGAATAGAAAGAATATTATACCAAAAGAGCTATAAAATGGATAATATACATCCTCATTTGGTAGTGTACATCCAAGGAATCACAAAATGCATGGATCAAGTGGTCATGGAGACCTTCCACCATAAGTTAAGGGGAGTAAATCTTATGCATTCACCTTCACATAGTGAAACCCAAAGTGTCAAATGTCAATAGCATCAAAAAAGGCCATTGTAGGGACCCCACATTGGTCCTAGACTTTTCAAATGGGATATTTGATCCCAAATTGGAAAATAATACAAAGAACTTGAGGGAGAGTACCCACACCTACATTCTTGAAAAAGTTTAAAATAACAACTTTGAGTCATTCAGTTATAGGATTTTTTGATTCACACTGGCTCAATACATGGTGCCTCTCATGCACCAATTCCTAGAGATCATTTCCCTATGTGTAGAGAGATATGATGCCAACACTGGCATTATTATAGGAAACAACCACCTAAAGTAGACATTAGTGATGATGGAAGAAGGGAAATGGTTTGACTCCCATGTGACCCCAACATAGACATCTATAGTATGAAGATCTTATAGAATGTATGAGACACTCATACCCTAAAGTAGAAATTTGTCAAAATAGCTTTCCATAGAATTTACATGGGAGTGCCTCCTCTACCAATCACTATTTTGAGCTTTATAGTATAGGACATGAAAGATACCCTTTTCATGCTAGCATTTATCTTTGGGATGGACTCAGACACCAATGCCTATGATTTTTAATTGGGTATAATCTTCCTTTTAAAGATAGTAAGGAAGGAGAAAGATTACAAGATGGAATTTGTGGATGCCATTACTGATGTTATTCACAGTTAGTTGGTAAATTTCTTAGCATAGAATACTTTTAGGTATTCCTCCTTCCTCCTCCACCTCATCCTATATTAAAGTTTCATATTTTTTTCCACATATTTCATCTCCAATGCCACTTGGACAACACATATCCTCACATGATCATCCCCATCTCCATGTGGATCCACATCCTACCAACCATATAGGATTATTACAAATGTTTAGAGTGCTTCATATCTAGGTCCTAATCGACCTCAACTAGGAGGCTATCACTTTTAGAATCATTGGCTATTAAATATTATGGCTCAACAATGGTAGAATTCTAGTTGACTAGTTTTTCAGAGCCCATTTCATGTTCATCAGAGTCCATGAATTTAAGGAGAATCCCTTCTATCTCCCATGCCTACTCATGAATAGGACCCTATCCCTAGAGCTAAATCACCAACTCAATGTCTTAGACTTAGTTTATGGCATATGCTATAAGAAAAAGGCCCTATATGATGTCCCCTTATTCAGAAGGAGAATTATATTAGTGAATAAGTTATAAGAGCATTTACTTGTGCTAAAACTAGTAGATCTTAGCCTAAACTAGATCAACAACTAGTAGAACTATGACCCGATCAACCACATAGCCACTCTAAATACCACTACCCACTTTAACCATGATCCATGGCCATACTTCAATGAGCTAATATTGCCCGTAATGGATAGCATAAACTATTATGTGGATCTATCTAAGATCCCTTTGGACATCGATAAGCCATGTGAATCCTTTTATAAGCCATTCTGAGATTTTGATCTAATAAAGAAAATGACAAAGGGTCTTAGGGTGAAGCTCATCCAAAGGGGCTGGAGATAGGAGAAAATAGATGCCTATTAGAAATATAGGTAGGAAATCATATTATCAGGATCTATCTTTACATTCTCCACATTCCAATTTTAGCAATATTATATCTCGATATTGATCATTGCTACTCATACTTAGATTTTTGTCTACTATTACTAATTTATACTCAACATATGTACATCCTCACTCTTACATAGATTTGTACTACATTTATGCATACTTTCATTTATAGCTTCCCTAGTTTAGACTTGATTGTATTTTGTATGCTAATTCTATTCAAGGGAATTTAAATATGCCATTATTATTTGGATCTACACCATTTCTATGCATAGAATGTATGCCTTAGACATGTGCCCATGTACCTTGTGTGTGCACTACTGATTGTGTATATGGAAATTTAAACATCTTTCTATATGGATCTAAGGTAACTTGCTTGTTGCTTGCATATGTGGACATTTGAACATGTCCTTATATGTCTTCTTTTCTTAGATTTAGTGACATGTGCCCATGTCCTTGTAAATCTTCTTTTCCCAAATTTATTGACATTTATGTCCCTTGTATTATGGCCCCTTGGCCTACTTTGTATTCCTCATGTGTTTTATATGCATGCTTTCTTGTATGTGGCATGGCCATGACACTTGTAATTTCTTATTACATACACTAGTTCTTGATGTTATGAGGGAACTTATGCATCTACCATCATTACTTGGGTGATATGATGAACATCATGCCCCATCCCACTAGGTAGCTATTGAGTTTTACACAAATTTGTTTTTATATGCATTGATTACATCTATCTTGACACCCTTGTGCAATGTTAGACATGAAATAATTAACAAATTACATATTTTTGCTTAGATTATCTTACATTCTGATGTTATGTTTGTACATTATATTATATTATCACATAGTTATCATATATGCTCTGACTAACACACATTTTATAGATCCTTTTATTTTGAGGATAGTTCTTGCATAAGTTAAACAACAACCCTAAAAATAGGGGTCATTCACAAGGGTTTATCATAAATATTAGTATCCTATATTACATTCAAAGAAAAAATTTCAACAAACAGGCTCGATTTAAGGAAATCAAACATAGGTAAACATAGAGGAAAAATAGGAAATCGAAAAGTAGTATAGTGAAATAAATTTTAGACTAGATAGACATTAACACCCAAATAGGTTCACTAATGCCACATGGTGATACTATCCAAGATGTGGCATTACTATGTAGTAGCACCAGTTTTAGGATAGTTTAGATTAGCTAGAATAGTACACTAGGTATAGTATAAGTTTGCACATATCTAGTTATAGGTTTGATAGTTTTGTTCAGAGTTTACTTAGATTCACACTAGTTTAGATCATATTCATATAATTTACTCAAATTGGGGGCATCATTATTGATATAATCATCCCCATATCTAGTTCAGATACTCAAATATAAATATTACAACTTAGTCTAGAATCAATATACATAGATATCAGATTGGGGGCATCTATGTAACATAATGTTTCCATATGCTCAATTACACATAGGTTAATTATATGGAATGGAAAACTATATTTCATTCTCTTTGATATATACACTTGACATCATATTTTAAGTTATCACCAGTTTCATGCCTTATTTCATATATAGTGGTTGGCATTCTCGAGTGGCCTAGGGCCACCTAATGTACCCAAGTGGCCATGGATCTGACATACACAATTAGATACTCAAATATAGTTATTACAACTCCATCAAGAATATATATATATATACATATATATATATACATATATATATATATATACATATATATATATATATATACATATATATATATATACATATATATATATGTATATATATATATATATATATATGTATGTATATATATATATGTATGTATATACATATATATATATATACATATATATATATATATGTATATACATATACATATATATATATACATATATATATATACATATATATATATATATACACATATATACATACATATATATATATATATACATATATATATATATACATATATATATATATATATATATATATGTATATATATATATGTATATATATATATATGTATATACATATATATATATATATATGTATATATATATATATATATATACATACATATATATATATGTATATATATATATATATATGTATATATATATATATATATATGTATATACATACATATATATATATATATATATATATATATATATACATACATATATATATATATATATATATATATATATATATATATATATATATATATATATGGATCTGACATACACAATTAGATACTCAAATATAGTTATTACAACTCCATCAAGAATATATATATATTCTTGATTGAGTTGTAATAACCATATTTGAGTATCTAATTGAGTATCTTATATATATATATATATATATATATATATATATATATATATATATATATATATATATATATATGAGATTGGGGGCATCTATCTGACATAATGTTTCCATATGCTCAATTACACATAGGTTGATTAGATGGAATGGAGAATTCCATGTCATTCGCTATGCTATATATACTTGACATCATATTTTAGGTTATCACCAATTTCATGCCTACCTTAATTTATAGTGGTTGGTATTCCCAAGTGGGCTAGAGTCATCTAATGTACACAAGTGGTTGTGGAGCTAACATACTTAGTAAGATATACTTATTAATATATTTATAACACTTTGCACTATTTGATTTAAGATGGATCTACTACACATGGGTGGGAAATGATGGAGTCATAGCCTACGTGAGTTTTTGATCAACCCATATGAGAGGTTTTGACATACTATCAATCCTATCCAAGTTGTTCACAGGTCATGATCCACCAAATCAAGGTGGGCAATGATGAAGTCAAAACTATATTGAGTTCTTAAGCCACCCACACATGAGGATTGAGAAAGCTATCAACTCAGACCAAGATTTTCAATTATTTCATCACTATATATAAGCATACACATAGGTTATCACTAGGTTCATGCATTGGTTCACATACCTAATAATGTGCTTTCCTTATTTTCCTCTTTCCCATCTCATTAATTAATTTTAATCAGTCACCATAGTATTCTAATATTGATATCTCCTAGCTAATGATTGATTTATGCACATTCCATTTTTATGTCATGCTTTGGATCATGCTTCAGTTATGAAGACCAAACTTCACGTACTCAAACTCAGCTTCACATGCTTCACTTCTTAGGTAAATCTAGGTATACTTCATTTCCTTTATACTAGTCATTTTACTTTATTGCATTTACAACATGAAGGGGAGTTATATGTAATCACATAAAAGTGATATTAAAAGTGCTACTTGATACAACCTATTCCTAGCTTATCCCTAGACCTATCATAAAGCCTATTATCACACCTTGCCAACCTTTGTGTGGACCACAAGGATCCCTAGTCAACTTAAAAGTATTCTCACACCCTCATTTCTTGATCATATCCCTTTTTTCCTACCAGTTTACCGGTTGGACATTAGTGCCACATTAAGGACACTAGAGCTACATGGCACTAGTGTGCCCAAAATGGCACTAATGTCCTTTTCCCTATTTTTCCAAATGAATATATTTTAAAAATTAAAACCCTCTTAAAGTCAACATAATCATATTTTATTGTCTGCACAAGATACATCACACTATAAATACATGAATTTTAGATCTCTAATCAATATATGGAAAATAAATGTAAAATATCTATCAAACACAAAACAAGTTGAGCAAAATAGAGGTTATTAATCCATATTCTACCCTATTTCTACATACTACCATGTATAGCTACCCTATGTTCATTTTTTCTAGATTTTTAATCTTAAGCACACTCAAGACATTCAAAACCACTATAATTCTAGCATCACCTATACTTTCACTAGTACTTGGGTGGATAGAACTACATCGAGCTTGATCCCTCCTTAGAGTATTGGTATGTAGGCAAATCTCTTCACATCAGGGTGTTGAGGATATCTAGCCTATCTTACTAACAAATACACTTTTCAGATCATGCCTTACTTGTAATGAGGATTAGGGTTTGCATCATAAATTAACTATTACATGCAAAATATAGAGTTTCACACTTATTTCATGTAGGAACAGAATCCAAAAACATAGGCACAGGTGTACCTAGATATTCAAAGCAATCATGCAAAGAGGACACTAATGCCATTTTCAAGATACTAGAGCCACATGATGCTATGATCCAAATGTGGCACTACTATCTAGGAAGGGTTATTATATAGGCATCTAATTGATGATACTCATACTTGCTTAAATTTTAGTTTCTAACACTCATATCTTCTGTATCAAGCATTTTTCATACAAGTCTTTATTTACACATTTATTAGCAATTTTAAGAAATTCAAATTTATTTAAAATGTGTAACAAATTAGTGGTTATTTTATACATATTATTTCACTAATCTAGACTGCTCAACACTTTAATCAAACATAAGATTTACATTAGTAAAACCCTAAAAGGCTAAAACACACACATATAGATGTTAGGGATATGAAAAGGTGACCATATGGACACTGACCCTATTTTCCACATAGGTCACTATCAACCAATACATGTTGGTATTGAAAATTGATACCGATACAAAGCTAATGAAATTGACCCAACACAAACAAAGATATATCTCATGAACTATATGAATCATGATTCTACTTCAATATGTTTTCCACTATCATAACATAGTCACAATTATATATTCAATCAAAAAAGGTAATTACTTATCCCTTTATTTTAATTATCATATGTTTAAAAAATACATTCCTTATAAACATCTTCTCTATATAAAATTAATTCAAACCAAAGCACATATATTGAAGACCACATGAAGTTATAGACTTACAATAAAATATTTAACTGAATGTCTAGGGTTATAAAAAACCAAATTAGATCCCCACATAAAATGTATTGATAAAAAATACAAAAAACAAATCAAATAGAAGTAAAGGGCTTAAACTATTGACATTTATTTCATAGAACAATACCCATAAGAAGGAAATCTATCAAAATTGTCTTGCAAGAGTATTTATGAAAGACAACTAAGTGGGACAATAAAATTCGACAACGGAGAGATGAAATCCAATCATCCTTGATATCAAAACTCTTTGAAAAATCGAATAACCTTCCCTGAAATAAAAAACTAAGAAGATCAATTAAAACACATAAAAGAGAGGAGATGGCATAGATATTGGAAATCCTTGATACCACCATGCCATAGATGCTTTTCAAGAATGTCAAAAAGAGGAAACATGTGATTAGTATTAATTTTTCCCACACATGTCATAATCATATTCCTAATCAATGAAAACATCCCCCTCAATATTTGGGTGGATATTTCCATAAATATTATAATGTATATTCCCATCTCCATATGTAAAATTATAATTAACATCATGATTAGAATTTTAGGGGTACACATCTATATCAATTAAGGTTCTAAACATGCCCCTAGTAGAGGAGGGGTCATAATTTTCAAGGAATACCACTATGAGATGAGACCCACCCCAATATTGATGAGATAGTTTGCAACTCTTACACTATATGTGAATGAAATCATAGTTATATAAATTAATAAACTTGAAAACTATCGAGACAATCAATTATCAATAGGTGAAGCTTTTGAGAACAATAAATTGCATTGATTTATATTAAATGAATTGAAATAATCAAAAACTCAAACCATGATTAAATAAGCCTCAACTCATAATTTAGAGTTGACATGCAAAATTTAGAAAAAACTAAAATCTAAAAAATGTCTATTTTTATCAGCTACTATTTATAATAAGTTTTTCATGTAAGCACATGGAAATTTAAAAATATCCTGAAATAGTCTAAATGTTAAAATTAACCTATCAAATGAAATTAAACTAAAGTTGACATCTATACCTAAATATATATAATTTCTAAAAATAGAAAAATCTTGAAAATATAATTAAATTATAATTTTGGACCCTCAGATAATCATGTATGGCCTCTGAAAAATATTGAAAACATCCTTAAGTAGGTAGAATTGCTTAGGACATTTTTTTTAGATAGTCATTTTGGTATGTGTAAGAGCTCAAATAGATCTATGGTTCAAAAGTTATGGCTTCCAAAAATTTGGCTTATTTTTCAACATCATTCTCTTCTAGCTAAAAAAAACTCAACTCCTGCGAGTTGGCCTGATTATACTGCTGCCATTTTTATTTATCAATCTTCTTAATCTCCCATTATGTAATCTAAGTGTTGTATTCTTGATTCAATCCTTCCCACTATACCAAATACCTATTATAATTCCCTTGCCTTGTACCTATTGTCTTCATACCCAAAACCTGCACAATCTTTTTTATCTTCTTCTTTGGAACCTACTACTCCCAATTTACTTCATCTTCATCACATTCAACATCTTATCCATGGAATTCATATAAATAAAAACATTAAAATACTATAGATATATCAAAATTTTGTGGTAAACTCACCTCATAAGCATTATCATTGATTTTATTCACAATTTTGCATGGTTCAATTTTCTTGTACTTCAACTTGTTGTACATGCCTTTTGGAAATGTTTCTTTCCTCAAGTAAACCATTACCAACTATCATTATTCAAATAATTTGGATCTTGTTTTGACATCTTTTGCTAATTTATATATCTCATTAATTTTTTTTAACTTTCCTCTTACTCCTTGCAACTACTATATATGCTCTGCAAACGCTTCTCCATCATCACTAATTTGATCTACAATTAGTAATTGTACCAAATATAAAATACCCATATAATTTCTCCTATAAATAATTTAAAATGGTGATTTTATTGTTGATGTATTCACCAAACTATTATATACAAACTCAGCTTATGGTAAAGTTATGTCCCATTACTTGGGCTTCTCTCCCACTTTGCATCTCAACAAATTTCCCAAGCTCCCATTCATGACTTCTATCTATCCATCTGTTTGTGGGTGATATGCACTACTAAATTGTACCTTAGTACCCATCTTCTCCACAAAGTCCTCCAAAAATGTCTTAGAAACTTAGAGTCCCTATCTGAAGTAATAGTTTTTGTAACACCATACAATTTTACAATATCCTTAAAAAATAATTATGCAACTATAGTGGCATCATTGGTTTTCTTACATGCAATGAAATAAACCATTTTAAAAAAATTGTCTTCAACAAAAAAAATTGAATCATTAACTCTCTTTATATTTGGTAATCCCAACAAAAAATCCATACTCAACTCTATCCATGGTCCTCTTGGAATCGCTAATGTCATGTATAACTCTGTATTTTTTGCATGTCCTTTAGCCACATGACATATCTTGCACCTTTAAACATACCTTTCCACATATCTCTTCATCTTTAGATGAAACTAATTTTCCTCCACAAAAGCTATTTCCTTCATCTTACCAAAATGTTTAGCCAATCCTCTACTATGAAATTCTCTTATTATATTGTCTCCTAGAGACCCAACTGGAATGTACAATTGTTTCCCTTTGAAGAGATATGCTTCCTATATAAGATACTCATCATTAATAGTATCTATCTCCCCTATTAATGGATTCTTGTACTAGTTAACTATCTTACCAAAATATGGAGTAATATCATATAATTCTTTGATAGCTTCAAATCCAACTACTTCACTCATCATAGTAGTTAATAATGATCTCTTGTACTCAATGCATCACCTACTTGATTCTGGTTTCTTGATTTATGCTTCAACATAAAATTATACCCCTATAAGAAAGAAACCCACTTTGAATGCCTACTATTTGTCTTCTTTTGTGTATTCACATGTTTCAAATTATCATGATTTGTAAATAAATTAAACTCCTTAGGCACCAAATAATGCCTCCAATGTCTTAATGCTTATACAATTGCATAAATTTTAACATCATAGGTAGAATAATTTATTCTTACCTCATTTAATTTTTCACTGACATATGCTATTGGCTTTCCTTGTTGACTAAACACAATGCCAATTCTGACAAATGAAGCATCATAATCAACCTCAAAAACTTTGCTAAAATATGGTAATGTTAAAATTTGTCTTTCTGTAATTTTCTTCTTTAAAAATTCAAAGCTTTCTATGGCTACTCTAGTCCATGCAAATTCTTTCCCTCTCTTGCAATCTATTACTAGTAGCACAATACCACTAAATCTTTTAATAAATTTTCTATAAAAATTTACTAAACCATGGAAATTTCTTACCTATGTAGTGATTTATGGAATAGACCACTCAATAATTGCATTTATTTTTTCTTCATCCATTCTCACACCATATGCTAAAACTACAAATCTCAAAATACCAAACTATTCTACATAAACCTACACTTCTTCAAATTTTCATACAACTCCTTTCTTAACAAATCCAATACCATTCTTAAATGTTGTAAGTTTTCTTATTTAGTATTATTGAATATCAAAATATCATGAAAATAAACAACCACAAACCTACCAATATATTTTTGTAGCACTATATTCATCACCTTCATAAATGTGCTAGGTACATTAGATAATCTAAAGGGCATCACCATCCACTCATATAAGCCATCCCTAGTCTTAAATGTAGTTTTACACTCATCTCCTTCATGAATTTGAATATGATAATAACCACTTCTTAGGTCAATCTTGGTAAAATATTTTTCTCCTATAAGTACATCCATCATATCATCTAAACAAGGTATAAGAAACCTATACTTGGTTATAATTTTATTAATTGCTTTACTATCTACACACATTATCCATCCTCCATCTTTATTTGGAGTTAGCAAAGTTAGTGCTGCACATGGACTCATACTCTCCCTTATCACCTTCTTTCTTAGAAATTTAGTAACCTATTTATTTAATTCTATATGTTCTATTAGACTCAACCTATATGTTGCTTCATTAGGTAGAACTGATCCTAGAATCAAATCAATGTGATGTGGAATATCTATATTCGGTGTTAAACTATCTGGTAACTCATCAAGCATAAAATTTGCATAATCTTTCAATACTCTTGCAGCTTCTATTAGTATTTTCACCATTTTTGTGTGTTTATTATTTGATACTAATACATAACAATAACCTACCACCTTCATATCTTTGATAAATTCTTTAGTAGAGAACATGCTTTCTATCTTCTCTTCCTCTTTAAGAGGTAAAAAAATACCTTTGTACCACTTTTCCAAAAAGTTTATGTGTTCTTTGCTCCATCATGAATTACTTTCCTATCAAATTTCCATAGTCTTCTTAATAATAAATAACATGCATCCATCAGAACAACATCACACCATTTTTCATCATTATAAATTTTTCCTATAGAAAACTTGATTAAGCTCCTTTATCTACTGTAACTTCATTCCCTTTCTTAAACCATGAAATCCGATAAGGATTAGGATGATTTTCATATTTAAAATTTAGTTTTTCTATCATTTATTTAGAAACAATATTTTCACAACTACCACCATCTATAATTACTTTGCATACCTTTCCACCTGAAGTACATCTTGTTCAAAAAATATTTGATCATAGACATGCATCCACACCTTCTTTGTTACACACTTGTTCCTTCATTGGAGTGATCTTATTTCTTCTCATCATGAGATTCACTCCAACATCTATAGGTATAACTTCAATATTTTATTCTTCCATCTCAGCCTCGACTAGACTCACTCTTGCACAATATTCATTCCTCCTTTGATGATATTGATAGTGTGGACACTCAAATGCTTTATGATATTCTTCTCAAAATATATAACAAACATAAGATATGTGCTAATTTGGAAACCATCCTCTAGCACCACTATAACCTCATCATCTTTGAAAGCCTCTTCCTCTTTATTGGTATTGAAAACCTTGCTTATTGTCATCTTGCATTTCTACACCACATGATGATTTACTTATATTGGTATTAGATGCACCTATGGTGGTATTAAACCCACCTCATCTCGTATTTGGAGGGGATCTACCTCTTCTTGGACCAATAAACATTCTTCTAAAATTATATCTATTTTATTTTTTATGCCTTCAAAGCTAATTGATAAGCCTCCTTGATGCAAAGTATTTTATGCATGCTTAATTCATGTTGAATAGTAAATTTCAAACCATTTACATACCTTGAAACCATCTTCTCTTTTGTTTCATCATGCTCCACTAGTATGGAAAGTTTATAAAACTCATCTGTATAGTCTTGTATATTGTGATATTTTTTCCTCAAATTCTGAAATCTTTTGTATAGATTTTGTGCATAATCCATAGGAATAAATTTCTTCCTTAGCTTCTTATCCATATTTTTCAATGAAATAATCTTCTCTTTACCTTTTCTCTATCTTTTTTTCTACTGGTTATCCCACCAAATCATTGCATGATCTTTCAATTTTGTTCATGCAAACTTTACTTTTTTGTCTTCTCTCATAGTCTTCCACTCAAATAATTTATCTATCCTATTCATCCAATATATCAAATCCTATTGTTTTAAACTACCTCCATAATCTAGAACATCAACCTTGATTCCTTAATTTTTTACTTCTAAATTTTGAACCATCCTGTCTTCCATCAATGGTGGCTATTCTTGTTGTTCTTCTTCTTGTTGAAGTTCTTCATGATGATTTTGTCCTCCTCATCACCACCTTATCTTCTTCTCTGATTGGTGAAAACCTTAGTCAATTATTTCAATTGCCTCTATAGCTTTTTTATAGTTTAGTTCATATGTGTAATACATCCTCATTCTCTCACCATGCCTTAATAACTTTTATTGATTAATATGAGATAATGAACCCAAAAACTATCAAGGCAATAAATTATCAATCTATAAAGCTTCTAAAAAAAATAACTTTTATTTATTTATATTAAATGAATTGAAATAATTATAAACCCAAACCATGTTTAAATAAGCCTCAACTCATAATTTAGAGTTGACATGCAAAATTTTGAAAAAACTAAAATCTAAAAAAACATCCATTTTAGTAGCTGCTATTTATATTAAGTTTCATATGCAAGCATGCATAGATCTAAAAATCTATTAAAATATTATAAATGCTAAAATTAAACTATAATATTAAATTCAACTAAAGTTGACGTTTGTACCTAAAAATATATAATTTTTAAAAATAGAAAAATCTCAAAAAATAATTAAATTACAATTTTGGACCCCCAAATGATCACGTATGGCCTCCAAAAAATAATTAAATTATAATTTTAGACCCTCAGATGATCATGTATGGCCTCCAAAAAATATTTAAAACATCCCTAAGTAGCTGGAACTACTTAGGACATCAGCTAAATTTATAAGACAGTTATTTTGGCATGTGGAAGAGATCAAATAGAGTTATAGGTCAAAAGTTATGGCCTCCGAATGGTTGGCGTATTTTTTCTACATTATAAATTTTATAAAGAGGGTCTTCCAATATTAAATTACATTGGAGAGTTTTTAGTTAACAACACTTACCTTCCTCAAATCCTCTAAGATCACGTTTGAATGTACCTCAATATCTAAATTAATCTACTTGTTGTTTAGGATGATTTTTAAACTTCTCCTAATATGTTTCACTTGAAAATTATTGGTGCAATTTCTTAAGGCCTCACTATAGAAAAGATTGGGTGCAATTTTGTCATTTCAAAATATGTCTTCATCCTAAAACCATCTATGATTTCTTCTTTTATCCCTATCAAATTTTAGGAAGGTTCCATATAATTTAAATGATAATTATGCCAACCCTTTCATCAAGGACCCAAATAAGATTGCTTTTCTAGTACTCAAAGCCAATAAGATCATTTGGGGAAAATTTTCCTTATTTTTGGGCCAAGTAAGCATAAGTTACTCAATTTAATTTATAATGATATCCAACACAACCTCTTATTATTTCATTTCCCCTCTAAAAATCCTTTTGTTTCTTTCAAGCCAAATATTCCACTAAACTAAAGATAGAATGAAATTCCAAATTTGCAAAAGTGGAGGCAATTTAAGATTTAAAGACTAGGAAAAGACTAGGTCCTAGATAGTTTGAGGAAAATAAATTGAAAGATTAAAGTATTAAAATAAAAGGTTCCGTAATTGATGCAAAAATTGATATTGCAGAAGGAGATGGTTAATATCTTCTTTGTTTTATTTGAAAAAAATACACCAAGAGGGACCTTGACATTGTATTTTTATTAAATTATTTTGAGTAAGAATATTATACCAACATTATTTCCAAATAAATTATTTTTATCTCGTAAGATCATACCCAAACCAAATTTTTAAAGGGAAAATGGTCAAAAACCTATATATCTATATCAATTTACCCATATTTCACATTATATCTTTCATTCTTAAACCTCATCCAAACTAACTTATCTTATCTATTTTAAAAATGATAAATAAAAATCATATTTAATAGTTCTACTTTATCAGTAATTTTCAAGTCTTACCACCCATCATCATTATTATTATTATTAAAGTAATCTTTGGGAAAACTTTTAATTTTATCAATACATTGGATTGAAAATTCAAAAAATGAGTCAAAATTCTTAGTGTTGATAACTTGATCAATGTCTAAAACCAAAAATTATCTTTATTTCATTTTTTCACATTCCATGTTTGAAGGTGATGGATTGATCTATGTTTAAGACGAAAAATTATTTATGTTAAATTTTCCCATGTTCCATGTTATAAGAGGTTGTAAAATGTATAGATATTTGATCATCAAATCCAAAATTTGAGAGCCTTTCAAGGGAAAATTAATAGTGGAAATTATTTTAAGACTTATATTTTCTAAATAGTTATTTTTGATATTTTTTCCAAAGTGATCATGACCATAATATAGTCTCTAGGTCAAGTTATCTCTTTATCATAATTCCTTTTTTTTTTTTTTTTTTTGATTTTAATCCCTAACCCACCAATCCCCCCATGTCCCCTCACCTAATCTTAGGGAAGGTTGACATGATCCCATTTGACTAAATAAATATTTTTGACCTAATTAATCTCATCCCATAAAAATACAATTTGAGTTTTTTTTAAAAAAAAAAAAAAAACCTTGAAAGGGATATTTGAGTGGATATTATATTTTCTAAAACTTTGGAAGGGATTTATAGAATTGACTCTATGGATATTATATATGTGCATATCCTACAGACAAAACTTTACCAGGTGAACTCTACATGTGAGGGAGAGTCACTTTCCCTTATAACCTTCTAATTTTTTGAGGATCATATCCACCATATGATTTCAAATAGTAAAATATATTCTTCATTAGGATACCTAGATATGTACAAAATAATTTTCTTGGATTTATGTTCAAAATTATGCAAATGGTAGTTAGATCAAACCTGTAAATCTTATAAAGATAAACTTTAGACTTACATTTACTAAACTTTTGCCTAGAATATAGTTCATATAGTTAAGGTCTTACAAAAATGTATGACCTTCAAGTAGGGTTTAATATTTAGCTAGACCATTGTCATCATGAAACTATAGGTGGAAAATATTTGGAGCACTGATAGCTATAAGTAATCCTTTCAATGTGCTTGTTTGAGATGAGATAGCCACCTATTAAGGGATTCTAAAAATATGATGAAAAGATAAGGAGATAGTGGACCTCTTACCTAAGATCCCTAAAAGCTCCAAATAACCCTACTGGCTCAAATTTTATTATAACATAGAAATTTGGTGAGCTTATAAAACTAAATACCCAATCTTTCTAGTCTTTATTAAAGCTAAATATTCCCATGATGAAGAGTAGAGATTATCAGTTAAGACTATCAAAATCTTTATTCATATCTAATTTTATCAACATATTGCTTTGGTTTTTAGAAAAAATAGAATTCATCAGCTCATGGGAAATGAAAAACCCATTAAAATTTTCCTCATGCAATAAAGCCACCTTCTTCCAAGGAAATGGTTATGGGCAAGAACTTATTCAACCTATTAACCATAACTTTATAAATGATCTTGTAAATGGAATAAGAAAGAAAGATAGGCCCATATGAATTAAAATAGATAGCATTTTTTTAATCATAAAAATAAAGGTGGATTTCAACTGTTTCATAACACTTTTAATTTGACTTGACTCTTAAATTATAGTTGTAACATCACTTCTGACAATATCCTAATAGGATTGAAAGAAACTAGTTGGAAATCCATATAATCTAAGGCCTCTATTAGGCTTAAGAGAGAATAAATCCAACTTTAATTATTTAATGTTGATAGGAGTAGAAATGAACGCATTATCCACAACTAAAACTAGTGATGGGATATGGCTCAACATCTAATTTTTGATATCCAACTAGTCTTAAAAAGATTTAAAGAGAATATCTTTGTAGAAAATTTCAGATTTTGAGTTGATTTTTCCTATTTACACAAAAGTTCCAATAGATTGGTAATGATTTTGGAGATATTTTAAAAATTTATCCTCATTACAATTGTCCTATTAAAAAATACCTTATTCATATCCCCTTATTTTATCCATCTCACCTTTAATTTATATTTCCAATGAATTTACTCATGGAATAGAAGATTTTTCTAATCCCCCATAATATTTTCCTCCTCTCCTTTCAATTCATTAGTCATGCCATTATGCTAGTTGAAATTTTCACTAGTGGAAATCTTGTTCTGAAGATCTAACCTTTTCGCTATTAACTTATAGAAATCCTTTATATTACAATATTTTAAATAATTTTTAACTATATTTAATTTTTTAGTTATCACATACATATATGTCCCATAAAAATTTTAGTTCTACCATCCATTGATTTTATCCTTTATATAATCTTATTTAGTCCAAATTATTTAAAATTTAAAACATCTTCTCTTAAGAGGATAAGTAGACTATAGAGAGACGCTAGTGGAAAGTGGTCTGAACTAGCAACTAATAATTTTTTTTTGATTCAAAACCAATATTATGTTATATCCAATCTAAGATTAAAATAAAATTGTATATAAGATACAAAGGCATTCCCTATTCTTATATTAGATCAAGTGTACAATCCTTATTTTGTATTTACATCAAATATGGCTAAATCCTTTGAGAATTGATCAAAGTTCATGGAAGATTTTGAGATTATTCTTGATCCTCCATTTTTTCCCTAAGGAGGAAATTATGGTATTGAATTATCTACACAAAATCCATTTTACATTAGGATAAATGTTCCTGATAATTTTTAGAGATAACCAATAGAGACTCTAACCATGCCTTGAATTTGGGCCATAGACATTGATACAAATGAAGTTGATTTCCTGCATCTCATGAAATTTGAATGTTTTCCTTACCAAAAGAGTCCCAAAAATAATGGGATAGTTCAAAAACAATAACTAATCCAATTGAAAAGCATAATGTACTTGTTGTTGCAAAGTTACTAATTCTCTAACCTTCATAAATACTTTTTATAAAAAGTGATGCCTTTCATCTTTGTTGAATTTATAGCATAAAAGGGAGGTATATGTAATCATGTAAATGTGGTATTTGAGTGATAAGATTTCTACTTGGGACAATATATTCCCAACTTAGCCCTAGACCTATCATAGAACCTATTATCACACATTCCTATCCTTTGTGTGGACCAAAAGCATCCCTAGTCAGCTTAAAAGCAATCTCAGACTCTCATTTCTTGATGTTGGACCTTGGTGCTTAACACTTTGCCAGATGGACATTAGCACCAAATTAAGGACACTAGAGCCACATGGTGCTAATGTCCCCAAAATGGAACTAATGTCCTTTTCCCTATCTTTCCCAAATGAATATATTTTTAAAAGTAAAACCCTGTTAACATTGGCATAATCATCTTTTATTATCTGTACAAGCTACATGACACTATAAATACATGAATTTTAGACCTCTATCCAATAGATGGGAATTAGATGTAAAATACCTATTCAAAAATGAAACATGTTGAGCAAAATAAAGGTTATTAATCCATAGTCTTCCCTACTTATACATACTACCATCTAAAACTACCCTAAGCTCAAATTTTCTATATTTCCAATATCAAGCACACTCAAGACATTCAAGACTACTATCATTCTAGCATCACTAACACTTGCACTAGCACTTAGGTGGAGAGAACTAAATTGAGCTTGATCCCTCCTAAGAGTATTGGTATGTAGGAAAATCTCTTCAGATTAGGGTGTTGAGGACGTCTAGCTTATCCTACTAATGAACACACTTTTTAGCTCATACCTTACTTGTAAGAATGATTAGGGTTTGCATCATAAATTAACTATTACATGCATAATATAGAGTTTCAGACTTATTGTATGTAGGAATAGAATCCAAAAATACAAGTAGAAGTGCACCTAGATATTTAAAGTAGTCATGCAAATAAGATACTAGTGCCATTTTCAAGCCACTAGAGCCACATGATACTACTATCCAAATGTGGAACTATTGTCTAGGAGGGGTTCTAATATAGGGATCTAGTTGATGATACTCAGACCTATTCATATTTTAGTTTCTAGCACTCAGATCTTTTAAATTAGGTGTTTTTCAAATAAGTCTTTATTTACACATTTATTATTATTTTTTATAAATTCAAAACTATTCAAAATCTATAACAAATCAATGGTCATTTTATGCATATTATTTCATTGATTTAGACTACTTAGTGCTTTAATCAAACATAAGCTTTACATTAGTAAAATCGTAAAAGGTTAAACCACAACATTTGGATGTTAGGGATAGGAAAAGGGGACCATATGGACACTGGTCCTATTTTCCACACAAGTCACTATCAACCACTCCATGTTGGTATTGACAATTGATATTAATATAAAGGTAATGAAACTAACCCAACATAAACAAAGATATATCTGATGAACTATATGAATCATAGTTCTGATTTAAAATGTTTTTAACAGTAACAATTAGATAGTCAATTAGAAAAGGTAATTACCTATCCATTTATTTTAATTATTATATGTTTACAAAATACGTGCCTTCTAAACATTTTCTCTATATAAAAATAATTAAAATGAAAGAATATATATTGAAGACCACATGAAGTTATAGACTTACACTAAAATATTTAAAGGAATGTATAGGGTTATGAACAACCAAGGAAGAGCCCCACCCAAAATGTATTGATAAAAAATACAAAAACCAAAGCAAATAGAATTAAAGGGCTTAAATTATTGACATTGATTTCATAGAACAATACCCACAACAAGGAAATCTATCAAAATTTTATTGAAAGAGTATCTATGAAAGATAACTAAGTGGGACAATAAAATTAGGCAATGGAGAGCTGAAATCCAATCATCTTTGATATCATAACTCTTTGAAAAATCAAAGAGCCTTCCCTTAACAATCTCAACATCACCAGATAATTAAAAAACTAATCATAGCAATTAAAAAACATAAAAGAGAGGAGATGGCATACCTATGGGAAATCCTTGATTCCACCATGCCATATGATACTTTCTAATAATGTCAAAAGAGGAGACATGTGATTAGTATTAATGCTTCCCACACATGTCACTAGCATCTTCCTAATCAATGAAAACACCCTCCTCAATATTTGGGTGGATATTTCCATGAATATTATAATGTATATTCCCATCTCCCTATGTAATTTACAATTTACATCATGATTGGAATTTTATGGGTGCACATCCATATCAATTAAGGTTCTAAACATGCCCTTAGTAGAGGAAGGGTCATAATTTTTAGGGAATACCACTATGAGATGAGACACACAACATTTATGATATGGTTTGCAACTCTTATTCTAGTTGTGAATGAAAGCACAATTTTTGAAATTTTATAAGGAGGGTCTTCCAATATTAAATTACATTATAGAGTTTTTAGTTAACAAAACTTACCTTCCTCAAATCCTCCAAGATCATTTTTGAATGCATGTCAATATCTAAGTTAATCCAATTGATGTTTAAGATGATTTTTGAACTTCTCCTAATATATTTCACTTTAAAATTATTGGTGCACTTTCTTACGGCCTCATTAAAGCCAATATTGGGTGTAATTTTTTCATTTAAGAAGATGCCTTCATCCTCAATCCATTTATGATTTCCTTTTTTAGACATATTAAAGTTTAAGTTAATTGTTATTCTTTGAGGAGGAGTCGATATAATTTGAAAACTACCTATGCTAATTATGCCAACCCTTTTATCAGGGATCCAAATAAAATTGATTTTCTAGTGCTCAAAGTCAATAAGATCTTTTGGGGAAACTTTTCCTTATTTTTGGGCCAAGTAAGCATAAGTTCCTCAATTTAGTTTATAACATATCCAACACAACCTCTTCTTCCTTCATTTACCCTCTAAAAATCTTTTTGTTTCTTTCAAGCCAAATATTCCACCAAACTAAAGCTAAAATGAAATTCTAAATTTATAAAAATGGATCAAATTTAAGATTTAAAGACTAAATAAAGACCAGGTCCTTAACATTTTGAGGAAAATAAAGTGAAATATTAAAGTTTTGAAACAAAAGGTTCTATAATTTATGTAAAAATTGATATTGTAGAAGGAGATGGTTAGTATCTTATTTATTTTGTTTGCACAAAATACACCAAGAGGAACCTTGAGAGCCTATTTTTATTAAATTATTTTGAGTAAGAATATTATCGCAACATTCTTTCCAAAGAAATAAAACTTGTCTCTTAAGATCATACCTGAACCAAATTTTTTTAAGGAAAATTAATAAAAAACCTATATATATATATATATATATATATCACATCATAGCTTTCATTTTTAAGCCTCATCCAAATTAAATTATCTTATTTATTTTTAATAAGATAATATTTAATCATATTTAATAGGTCTATTTTATCACCTAGGAGATGATCAATAATTTTCAGGTCATACCAAAAAATCATTATTGTTATTGAAATAATCCTTGGAATAAAAATTAATTTTATTAATACATTTTGAAAATTCATAAAATGAATTTAACTTTTTAGTGGTGATAGCTTGATCCATGTCTAAGACCAAAAATTATCTTTGTTTCATTTTTTCACGTTCCATGTTTGAAGGTGATGACTTGATCCATGTTTAAGACTCAAAATTATTTATGTTACATTTTCCCATGTTCCATGTTAAAAGAGGTTGTAATATGTTTAGAGATTTGATCATCAAATCCCAAATGTGAGAACCTTTCAAAGGAACATTAATAGTGGAAATTATTTGAAGAGTTATATTTTCTAAATATTTATTTTTGATATTTTTTTCCAAAGTGATTGATGATCATAATATAGTCTCTAGGTCAACTTATCTCTTTAGCATAATTCATTTTTTTTTTGCTGATTTTAATCCCTAGCCCACCAATTCCTCAGTGTCCCCTCACCTAATCTTGGGGATGGTTGACTTGATCCCATTGATTAAATAAATATTTTGACCTAAATAATCTCATCTCATAAAAATACAATTTGAGTGTTGTTTTTTTTAAAACTTTGAAAGGGATATTTGAGTGGATATTATAATTTTTTAAAATTTAAAAGGGATTTTTAGAATTGACTGTATGCATATTGTATATGTGCATATCCTACAGACAAAACTCTACTAGGTAAACTCTACATGTGAGGGAAAGTCCCTTTCCCTTATAAATTTCTAAATTCTTGAGGATCATATCCACCATATGATTTCAAATAGTATAAGATATTCTTCCTTCGATGATTAGAATACCTAGATACGTACAAAGCAATTTTCTTGGATTCATGTTTAAAATTATGCAAATGGTAGTTTGATCAAACTTCTAAATCTTATAGAAATAGATTTTAGACTTATATTTACTGAATTTTTGTCTATAATATTATTCATATAATTAAAGTCTCATGAAAATTTGTGAGCTTCAAGTAAGGTTTAATATTTAACTAGATCATTGTCATCATGAAACTATAGGTGGAAAATATTTAAAGCATTGATTGTTAAAAGTACTCCTTTCAATGTGTTTGCTTGTTTGAGATGAGATAGCCACCTACTAAGGGATTCTAAAAATATGATGGAAAGATAAGGAGATAGTGGATATCTTACCTAAGATCCCTAGAAGCTCTAAATAACCCTACTGTCTCAAATTTTATTAAACATAGAAATTTGGTCAGCTTATAAAACTGAATACCCAATCACTCTAGTCTTTATTAAAGCCAAATATTTCCATGATGAAGAGTAGAGATTACTAGTTAAGTCTATTAAAATATTTTTTCATATACAATTTTATCAACATATTGCTTTGGTTTTGAGAATAAATAAACTTGACTGGCTCATGGGAAATGAAAAACCCATTAAAATTTTCCTCATGCAATAAAGCCACATTCTTCCAAGGAAATGGTTATGGGCAAGAACTTATTCAACCTATTAACCATAACTTTATAAATGATCTTGTAAATGGAATAAGAAAGATAGATAGGCCCATATGAATTAAAATAGATAGCATTTTTTTTAATCATAAAAATAAAGGTGGAATTCAACTGTTTCATAACACCTTTAATTTGACTTGACTCTTAAATTATAGTTGTAACATCACTTCTGACAATATCCTAATAGGAATGAAATAAACTAGTTGGAAATCCATCTAGTCTAAGGGCTCTATTAGGATTGAGAGAGAATAAACCCAACTTGAATTAGTCATTGGTGATAGGAGTAGAAATGAACGTATTATCTGCAACTAAAACTAGTGATGGGATATGGCTCAACATCTAATTTTTGATAGCCAACTAGTCTTATAAAGATTTAAAGGGTATATCTTTGTAGAAAATTTCAACTTCTGAGTTGATTTTTCCTATTTACACAAAAATTTCAATAGATTGGATAATGATTTTGGAGACATTTTAAAAATTTCTCCTCATAATAGTTGTCTTATTAAAAAATACTTTATTTGTATCCCCTTATTTTATCCATCTCACCTTTGATTTATATTTCCAATGAATTTACTCTTGTAATAGAATATTTTTCCAATCCCCCCATAATATTTTCCTCCTCTCCTTTCAAATCATTATTCATGCCATTGTGCTAGTTGAAATTTTCACAAGTGAAAATCTTGTTCTAAAGATCTAACATTTCTGCTATTAACTTCTAGAAATCCTTTCTATTACAATATTTTAAATAATTGTTAACCATATTCAATTTTTCAGTTAACCATATTCAATTTCTAAAAATATACAATTTCTAAAAATAGAAAAAACTTAAAAAAACAATTATATCACAATTTCAGACCTTCAGATGATCACATATGGCCTCTAAAAAATATCAAAAATATTGCTAGGCAAGTAGGACTCCTAAGATAACAACGATATTTTCAATATGATCATTTTGACATTTGAAAGAGCTCAGATGGAGCTACAAGTCAAAAGTTATGGCTTCTAAAAAATTGGCCTATTTTTTTGCATCATTCTCCTCTAGTTGAAAACAACTCAACTCTTGTGAGTTGTCTTGATTATGCTGCTACCATTTTTCCTTTTCAATATTTGTCAGCTCTTATTCTAAAATTCAAGTGTTGTCTTCTTGCTGCAATCCTTCCCACTACACCAAATACCTATTATAATTTCCTTGCCTTGTGCTCACTATCATCATATCCAAAACTTGTACTATTTTTTCTTTCTTTTTTGAACTTGCTACTCCTAATTTACTTTTTCATCTTCATCATCTTCACCATCTTTTTCATGGAATTCATATAAATCTAAAATATTAAATATTGGAGATATATCAAAATTATGTGGTAAATATACCTCATAGACATTATCATTGATTTTCTTCACAATTTTGCATAGTCCAATTTTATTGTAATTCAACTTATTGTATGTGTCTTCTAGAAATATTTCCTTCCTCAAGTAAACCATTACCAACTCTCCTTCTTAAAATACTTTAGATCTTTTTATGACATCCACTGTTTCTTTACATTTTTCATTATTTTTCTACAACTTTCTTCTTACTCCTTGTAACTACTGCATATGCTCTGTAAACACTTCTACATCATCACTAATTTGATCTACAATTTGTAATTATACTAAATATAAAATACCCATAGGATTTATCTTATAAATAATTTTAAAAGATGACTTTCATGTTGATCTATTCATTAAATTGTTATATGCAAACTCAGCTTGTGGTAAAACTAAGTCCCATTGCTTTGGCTTCTTTCCCACTATGCATCTCAATAATTTTCTTAAGCTCCTATTCATAGCTTTTGTTTTTCCATCTATTTTTGGATTATATGCATTACTGAATTGTAGCTTAGTACCCATCTTCTTCCAAAAAGTCATTTAAAAATGACTTAAAATTTTCATGTTCTTAACTGAAGTAATAGTTTTTGAATCACCATATAATCTCACAATATCTATAAAAAAAAATTCTGCAACCCTAGTGGCATCATTGATTTTATTACATGCAATGAATTGAACCATTTTAGAAAATATATCTACAACAAAAAAAGATTGAATCATTTTCTCTCTATGTATTTGGCAATCCTAACACAATCCTTACTCCAATCTTCCCATGGTCCTCTTGGAATTGATAATGGCATGTACAGTCCAATATTTTATACATGTCCTTTAGCCACCTGACATATTCAACACCTTGAAACATGTCTTGTCACATCTCTCTTCATCTTCAGCGAAAAATACATTTTTTCCACCAAAGATATTATCTTCATCTTACCAAACTGTCCAACCAAACCACCACTTTGTAATTCTCTTACTATATTATCTCGTAAAGACCCAACTCGAATTCATAATTGTTTCCCTTTAAAGAGATAAACTTTTTGAAAAAGATACTCATCATGAATAAAATCTGTCTCACATGTTAATGGATTCTTGCACTTCTTAACTACCTTGCTAAAATATGGATCAGTATCATATAATTCTTTGATGGCTTCAAATTCAACTACTTCATTTACCATAGTAGTTAATAACAATACCCTTTTTCTCAATGCATCAGTTCCCTGATTCTATTTTCTTGATTTATGTTTTAACACAAAAGTATACCCTTGCAAGAAAAAACCCACTTTGCATGCCTACTATTCAACATTTTTTAGGTGATCTATACATAATATAAACTCCTTAGACACCAGATAATGCCTCAAATGTTTTAATGCTTGTACAATTGCATAAAATTCAACATCATAAGTAGAATACTTTGTTCTTATCTCATTCAACTTTTCATTAAAATATGTTATTGGCTTTCCTTTTGACTCAGCACAACATCAATTTTCATAAGTGAAGTATCAAAATCAATCTAAAACACTTTGTTAAAATTTGGTAATGCTAAAATTGATCTTTCTATAATCTTCTTCTTAAAAAATTTAAAGATTTATGTGGCCCCTCTATTCCATACAATTATTTCCCTCTTATGGAATCTATTATTGGTGCCACAATACTACTAAATTTTTTAATAAATTTTATGTTAAAAGTTTTTAAACCATGGAAACTTTTCACCTCTATAATAACTTTTGGAATAGGTCACTCAACAATCACCTTTATTTTTTCTTCATCCATTTTCACACCATCTGCTAAAACTACAAATCCAAAAAATACTAAGTTATTCTACATAAACTTGTTCTTCTTTAAATTTACATACAACTTCTCCTTTTTTAACAAATATATTACAATTCTCAAATGTTATAAGTTTTTTTCTTTAGTCTTACTAAATATCAAAATATTATCAAATTAAATAACCACAACTTACCAATATATTCTTGTAGCACTGTATTCATCACCCTCATAAATATGATTGGTGCATTCAATAATCTGAATGCCATCACCATCTACTCATATAAGCTATCCCTAGTCTTGAATGTAATTTTCCACTCATCTCCTTCACTAATTTGAATATGATAATAACCACTCCTTAGATCAATCTTGGTAAAATATTTTGCTCCCACAAGCACATCCATCATATCATATAAATGATGTATAAGAAACCTATACTTTATTATAATTTTATTAATTGATCTACTATCCACACATATTCTCCATCCTCCATCTTTCTTTCGAGTTAGCAAAGTTGGCGTTGCACAAGGATTCGTACTCTCATTTATCACCTTCTTCCTTAAAAATGCAGTAGTTTATTTATTTAATTTTACATGTTCTATTGGACTCATCCTATAAGCTACTTGAATGGGTAGAGATAATCCTAGAATCAAATCAATGTGATGGTGTATATCTCTCTTCAGAGGTAAACCATTTAGTAACTCATCAAGCATAAAATTTTCATATTCTTTCAACACTCTTCCTACTTCTATTGGTATTGGCATCATTTCTATTTCTTCATTTTTTACTACTAATGCATAATAGCAACTTACTACCTTCATATTTTGGATAAATTATTTAGTAGAGAACATTATTTCTATCTTCTTTACTTCTTTAAGAGGTAAGAAAACTACATTTGTACCACCTTTATAAAAAGTGTATGTTTTCTTTGCTTCATCATGAATTAATTTTCTATCAAATTGTCATGGTCTTCTCAATAACACATGACAAGCATCCATCAGAATAATATCACCCCATATTTCATCATTATAACTTTTTCCTATAAAAAGCTTGATTAAGCACCTTTTATCTACTGTAACTTCATTCCTTTTTTAAATCATGAAATATGATAAAGATTAGGATGTTTTTCATATTGTAGATTTAGTTTTTCAATCATTTGTTTAGAAATTATATTTTCACAACTACCACCATCTATAATTACTTTCCATACCTTTTCACTTGAAGTACATCTTATTTGAAAAATATTTGATCGTAGTCATGCATCATAACCTTATTTAGTTTGCACTTGATCCTTCCTTGGAATGTTCATGGTTCTTCTCATCATGAGATAATTTTCAACATATGCTGGTGCAATTTTAGTATTTTGCTCTTCTATCTTAGCCTAGACTAGATTCACTCTTGGGTAATCTTCTTGTCTTCTTTCTTGATCTTGATAGAGTGGACACTCAAACACTCTATGCCCTTCTTCTTCACATCTATAACAGATATAAGATCTATGTTAATTCAAAATTATCCTATAGCACCACCATACCCTTGTCCTCTCTAAAATTCTCTTTCTCTTTATTGGTATTGAAACCCTTGCCTATTATTATCTTGTCTTTCTGCACCATGTGATGATTCACTTTTATTGGCACTAAATCCATCTCTAGTGGTATTAAACCCATCTCATCCATTTATTAGAGGGGATTCACCTCTTTTTGGACTAGTAGATGTCCTTCTAAAATTTTATCTATTTTGTTTTTCTTCTTCTTTTAAAGCTAATTGATAAGCCTCATCCATGTTATGTATTATATGCATGCTTAATTCATCTTGAATATAAAATTTCAAACCATTTACATGCCTTTCAATCATCTACTCTTTTGTTTCATCATGTTTCACTTGTATAGAAAGCTTATAAAATTTATTTGTATCCTATTGTATATTGTGATCTTTTTGACTCAAATTTTAAAATCTTCTATTTTTGGTTTATGCATATTCTACAAGAAAAAAAATTCCCTCAGCTTCTTCTCCGTCTTTTTCCATGAATTAATCTTCTCTTTACCTTTCCTTTGTCTCTCCTGCTATAGGTAATTCCATCAAATCATTGCATTATCTTTCAATTCTTTGCATGCAAACTTTACCTTCTAATGTTCTCTCATAGTCTTCCACTCAAAAAAATTTATCATGCTATTCATCCAATCTATCAACTCCATTGGTTTTAAACTATCTCCATAATCTGAAACATTGACCTTGATTCTTTTATTTCTTCCTTGTAAATTTTAAACCATTATATATTCCACCAATCATGGTTGCTCTAGCTATTCTTCTTCTTGTTGAACTTCTTCATCACGATCTATGTCTTCCTCATCACCACCTTGTCTTTTATACTGATTGGTGATAACATCTATTAATTATTGAACTTGCCTCTATAGCTATTATATTATCTAGTTCATCTATGCAACACCTCTTTATCCTATTGCCATTTTTTACTCCAAGATTCAAACTTGCTCTGATACTAGATAATTAAATCAAAAACCATCAAGACATAAAATTATGAATAGGCCAAGATTTTGAACAATAACTTGTATTGATTAGTATTGAATGAATTATAATAATTACAAACTTTAACCATGCTTAAATAAGCTTTGACTTAGAAATTAGAGTTCACATGCAAAATTCAAACAACCTAAAATCTAAAAAAATGTCTATTTTTAAAATCTCTCAAAATATCTTAAACATTATAATTAGACTATGGAATGAAATTCAACTAAAATTGATGTCTAATTCTATAAATATATAATTATTAAAAATAGAAAAGATCTAAAAAATAATTAAATCATAAATTTTAACCCTCAGATGATCACATATGGTCTCCAAAAAATATTGAAAATATTTCTAGATAGGTAGGACTCTTAGGACAACAAAGATCTTTTTGACATGATCATTTTAGCGTGTGGAAGAGCTCGAACAGAGATACATGTCAAAATTTATGGCCTCTGGAAGGTTGGCCTATTTTTTTGCATCAAATAAGTATTAGAAAATGTTGATCCCAAAATAAAAATAATAAATAAAATACCCTTATTTAAGAGAATGGTAATTTACCAACCAATTTTTGGTAGATACCTCTAACTTTTAGATCAAACAATAAAACAATTTAAGAAATATATAATCTCATCCTTCTTGAAAAGACTCGGTGAAATTTTAGTGATTGAATCTATCATCAATACTAGTAGTTGCCCCAAGGGTGCAAGAGAAGTCGAAGGTTTTTTCTTTATAATTTATTATATTATATGGATTATGAAATATTATATTAAATGGACAACATAATAGTCTATGCAAAGAAGGGTACACCTGGGAGATGAATAACAAAAGTTATGCTCAAATAGTGTTTTGTTTCATAAGAGTACGAACATGGAAATGTACAATGAGAGATACAAGGTACAGACACAAAATCATCTTTAGAGTTGTAATTTCTATTGATGCAACAAATGATAGTAATCAATGCTCATGACCCTATGCCGATTCCAAGTAAACTATAGACCCTTCCACAATAGATGAAGGGAATGTGAAGACTTGACTTTATTTTTTATCATTAAGATTCATAAACTTAGGAGAGCTTATATTTAATTGTCGAAGTGTCTTCTCAATCATAGGAAAATAAGGTATTGTAATTCCAAAAATCAAAATTACACGTCAAATAAAAATTCCAAAATGAAATATATATTAATTTATATAATACAAAACCTGATAACTTAGTGACATACATTATGACATTAGATTTACCTACTACTAAGAAACATTGTCAATAACTTATTACATGAAGATAACATTTACTAAACTAGTACCTTATTGATTGTATTATTCATTGGACACAACAATTTAATATGACTTTCCAGACACTTATATTAAAAGGCGCATTTTCTATTGTCTGAGAACACCAATTACACCTCATTAAATTACTAAAATATTAAGTATTTAGGCGTCGAGGCTATCTTGCATACCATGTTGCTATAGAAAACATAAGTCTGAGATTCCGTTCTATCACTCACACCTGCATGAAAGTGGTATCTATTCCTTTTTGATTTGATTGATTGTTATAATAATTAATATAAATATATTTTAATAAATACTATATTATATTATATTATATTATATTATATTATATTATATTATACTATGATAAACTATTATTTATAATATTATAATATATTAAAAAATAAATTATATTATATATATTTAATATTATAAATTTATAATATATTAAAATTTATTATGTTATATTTATTATAAAATATTATATTAAATATTAAAGATTTATTGTAACTGTTATTATATAATAATAATATAATAATATATTTTAATAGTGACAACAATATCATTTACATAGTTCTAAATATTCTAAATAATCTAAACAAATTAAAAAAATACATGGCTACTTACATGGTTACATGTAAAGGCAAAACCAAAGGCTTTTTTTTGGACTAGTAGCTTTACAGAAAATAATGGAGGCATTTATCATAATCCTAACATTCACCCAACTAATGTATTTATTGTTATTACATGTGGGGCTTGTAAGCAGCAAACATGGCATCTACCGATCCACAAATGAAGCCTGCAGCACCTACAGTCTGATTACTGTCAATGATCTCTTCTTATTTTTCTC
The DNA here is from genome assembly GCA_037957365.1 of Torreya grandis. NCBI lineage: Eukaryota > Viridiplantae > Streptophyta > Pinopsida > Cupressales > Taxaceae > Torreya > Torreya grandis. The sequence continues at coordinate 1,105,856 of JARHVA010004866.1, read as the reverse complement.
TTAATTTGCCATTGTCTTTGTGTTGTAGTTTCTTTCTTAACATGTAGTACGGCAAAAGATATATATATTTTTGGATTGTTAGTACGTGGACTTCATAGCATAGTCTATGTATATGGTGGTTTTTTTTTTTTTTTTTTCCTTTCTTTTTTTAATAATTTAGTTATTTATTTTTTCTGTATGTAATTCTCTACTCAAAATTTTATTTATTTATTTATTTAATTTATAATCATAAGGAAATTTTTCAGTAATGGATACATTTTTCAATTTTAATAAATTATTGTAAAAGCTATTTTCCTAAACTTTAAAGTAATGTTGGATCTTGTTATTTTACATATATTTTTTCATTATTTCTCATCATTAGTGTTGATTCAAAACATTTACAATCAATTTGATTTCCATTAACATAAAACAATAATTATTTATTATATAAGAAAATATATAATATATTTTGTAACTTTTTATGTAGAAACTTGTAAATTTTTAATTAAAAATTAATAAATATATTATAATTAAAAATATTCAATCCATCAGAATTATAATAAATAATTTATTTTAATATGAAAATAATCTTAACCTTTTCTATTTTCTACCTCTAAATATTTTTTTTTCAATATTTTTTTCATATTTTTTGGGGGTTACAATTAACTGGTTTAACGTTTATCTTATAATAATATTTCTATCAACTTACCATATAATTTATTCTTCCACTTGAGGTTCAAAACCTATCTCATTGACACATTCAATTTGTTTTGTATTGTCATTATCGTAACCTACATACTGCAATGGAAATGTTTAATGATTTTTTTAAAATAACCTAACAATACAAGCAAGGGAAATTTCAACAATATCAATTTAATATTATTCTTGAACATACAATGTATGTCGATCTATTCAAAAATTTATTCCATGAAACCACATTACAATTTTTTTTATGTTTAAGATAAAATTTATGAAATAACTTTTCATATTATATCCCATTACATTTGTAATCGACTGCATATTTTTTTCTTCAAAAAAGGATAAAAATTAAGACACCTACAAATTAGTACAAGAGATATAACAAGCACAAAGATTCTGAAAACTATGCTCTTTCACGTTTAGTTTTCCTTGATCCAATAAAACGGATCCAAAATCACTTTAAAAGAGGCCTCTTTTCCCTACTTTTAACACATTTTGATAAACCATAATAGGTTCGTCGCTTAAAATGCTTCTCACATGATTCGAACAAGTGCCTTGTTGCAAACCAAACATATTTCTATTGGATGAACATGCAGACAACTGCTTAGATTGATGATGATGATCCCTGAGAAAAGATACCCCAGGCAGCCTTCTGTATCCATACAGTGATACATATGCCATACGAATATTTGTAGATGCAGCCCCCACCACCATTACCTTATCTTCCTTCAATCGCTTCTTCTACTCCTACCCAAGCCCTCTCTACAGCTACCACTTCTGCACCATGTCATTGATCTTCGTCTTCTTCATTGCCTTCATGCAATCCTTGTTATCACCATGTCTAGGGTTCGAACCTCCTGAAGTAGCCTTTTCATCCAACATCATTAACATTGTTGCCATATCAAGTTTTGCTCCTTTGTTTTTTTTTTTCACTCGGCCCAAGAGCAACATCGCCACCATTTTTTTAATCTCAGTGATTTCAATTCAAGTAGAACCACATTCCATTTCAGTCAAAGATTTCAATGGACATAGAAAGCCTCTCTGTGCTTTCAACAGACTACAAAAATCCATTTCTCTCCATGTCTAGATAGGACATATGCGAGCCACTTCACGTTTGTTTCCTACATTTAATAGCATCATGTGCTACTAAACTGCTCTACACTGCCACCTCCCTCAAACCGTCACCTTTCAAAACCAGGTTATTAATAATTAAATATACTATTTTATCGTCACATGAAATGAATATACGAATTTCGCCCACTGTATAAGCCTCCGGCTTAACAATAACTAGCAATCTTTGAATTTAATATTATTTCCTTTCTTTGTCATAGTTCACACACAAGCCAGCACATTTTACGTCTTTGATAAACAAAACAATACAGGCAAGTTAAATGAAAATTTTATGACAGTTACATGTTGGGAGTACAATGCAATACAAACGCGTTTAAATGACATTTCATGATTATATCTTTACTGTTTTTAAATTTCCTTATATTTTAAATTGGCTGAAAACAATCAGACTTGAACCCAGTGTTATTGTCTTATTTGGGTTTTCCATGATGATCAAACTTACTTCTTAATTGGTTATGTAGACTTCATAATTTCTATTCAAATTGTCATTTACTGTGTCGGAAAATGTTGCCATCTAAATGTTTTCTTTCTCTAGAAATTGAATTATTTTACTGTTCTTAACCTCTTGATAATTTAATATATTAAACTAAAACAATTGGGGAGATTAGAATATCAGCAGAACAAAATTTGCCAAGAATACCTTATTGTTGAAGGAAGCAGATGCTGACTGATGTTTGAAAGCGCTAAAAACGCCAGCAAGCTAAACCATACTTGTCTTACTCTCTACCCAAGTTTAGTAATATTTGGGAAATTTGAAAATAAACATAACAATCAATATATGTAAATGTCGATCTTTTCTTGTTCTATCCATTTGTCTTTATTTTATACATCCAGCTCGGAAATTGACGTGTTGACGTGAAATAGTGGAAGTCCGTCACCTGACATATTTAACAACACCGAATTCTTCTTTATACATATAAAAAGAATGGTTCCGTGCCTGGTTTGGGGGATTTTTTTATTTTTAGTTGTGCGTGTAAAAGAAAGTTAAAGTGTGTTTGCGAAGATTCACAGCACAAACTGATATTTGATTCCTCAACAATTATATAATTTTATTTCTGAAATGTATTATATTCGTTAGGTTTTTTCTCTACTGTATTTTTTATTTCTTTTCCGGTGGAGTATTGGAGACGTTAGATTTTAGTCAAGACTGTAATACTTTAATAAAAACTTAACCACTATCTAACTACTCTTAACGAAACAAATTGCTCAAGAAAAAACCATGTCATCATTATAAAATTGGACGAATAGTGATTTTCTCTGATCATAGACACTGCATTTTCTTTCCCTTCAAGGATCAGGTATGTACTTTAAAACCTTCATTTACACAGTTGTTAATATTATCAAAAACTTTGTAATCTATACAAATAAAAAAAATTGTGTACGGGCAATGGAAGAATTTCTTTTGGAGATTAATATAAAGAAGAACAAACAGTGTTCTCTGTTTTAACGTTGGAATTGGTATATATATAGGCGATACAAATGAAACCCATTAGATTGTATACACTTGCCTTATTTGAAAATAATTAGTAGAAACCGTGGAACAATTTATCCATAAAGTAAGCAGGCAGGTTTTAGTACATCTGAATTAAGGAGTATAATGGTTGCATTGTTGATTTGCTTTGTAGCCTACGGAATAGGTTATACCACACAAACTTAAATGACAGTATGATTGATTTCTTTATTGTTGAAAATGATGGAAGCTCATAGGCAGTGGGAGATATGGGGCGGTCTCCTTGTTGCGATGAGAAGGGACTGAAAAAGGGACCCTGGTCTGCAGACGAGGATGACAAACTTACGCAATATGTATTCAAGCATGGCCATGGTAAATAGCATAAGCTTCCAGAGCTTGCAGGTGCATTTATCTATATCTTGCAGACTACGTAAATATAAATCAAACACCATTTAATATCAGTAAAGATATCTTTATATAATATTATTATAAATGATTTTAATATTTTAATGTGAAAAATAAGGAAAGAGATCAATTTTAAGATTTTTATTTTGCAATTGTTATATATCATAATAATTAATAATTTTCATATTTTTTATATTTTTTCTATTAAATTATGTATATTAATATGTTAAGTTTAAAATAATATTTCTAAAAATAAAAGAGATTCCAAACTCCATTGTATAGTTAAGATATTAGAATTTTTAAAGTAAATATTTTTAAAAAACAGAAAAAAATAAATCACTGTTAAAAAATGTCAAATTTAAGATTTAATTTAAAACTGAATACACTCCCTATACTATTGTAGAATGCCTAAATGCCTCTGAACATTGATTAGTCAAAATAGAAAAAGTGATAAATAAATATAGATATAGTTAATTACTAATAATTTTAATTGTTTCTAATATTTTAAATTCAACAAATAAAGTTTAACATTTATTTTTTGAATTGAGAGTTAAAGTTTCACACCGTTAAAATCTTAATAAAACAAGTTTTTACTAGTATAGAATGGTATGAAATTATTTAAACTTCAAAATGAAGAAATGTATATGGTAAAAAAAAATATAAAATTTATTAGTTTTTGTCAAATTCATAGATTTGAGTTAGGATCATGGCTTATATGGTTGTATTTATATTTGTTAGTTATAAAATATAATTAATAAATATTTGTAAAAGGTAGGTTAAAAATAATAATAATAAATATAACAGTTGCTGCAAACATGGTTAAATAGGGCATAAACAGAGATAAATGACTGAAAAACAAAAATTATATTAATCTAGCTTTTAAATTCGTTTTATAAAATGTAATCCAATACAATTCAATATGATATTTGTTGTGCATATTTACATATTTATATATTTATCTTCCATCTGGAAACTTCATTTTTCTAAAAGATTCTTTATTCTAGCATGTTATAATTTATATAATACTCTTCAACCTAGAATGTTCCATTTTCTAGAATCTTCTAAATGATGGATTGTTCTAAACAATATTTATTTCCTAACATCCCCCCTTAAGATTGGCTAAAAGTGTACAAAGAAATACAAATGAAAAGAGAACATTATATTACTATCCCCCCTTAATGTTCACCTCTATCATGCCAAGCATTCCCCATAATTTTAGGAATTTAGCTCAAATAATACTCTTAGTAAATATATCTAATGTTCGATCTTAACTTGGACAAAATTGTAGATTAACAATAGTTACTTGAACAAAATCCCATATGTAGTGAACATCAATATCAATATGCTTTGTTTTAGCATGGAAAACATGATTGTTTCCAACCTGTATATCACTTTGATTATCATAATACAATGTAGTAACAAAAATTTATGCAAAACCCAACTCAAATAAAATATTTTAAATCCAAATTGCTTCCTTTCCTGCTTCTTTTGCTTCTCTATATTTTGCTTCACAAGAACACAATGATGTAGTTGTTTGTTTCTTGCTACTCCATGTAATAGGGCTTGATACAAATTGAAAAGCATAGCCTCCAGTAGATTTGCAATCATTTATATCACCACCCCAACCTAAATATTTAAAGCGAATCAAAGAAATTGAGGACTTATAACTATAATGTATACCATAGTAAATTGTTCCATGAATGTATTGCAAAATCCTCTTGGCATCCAAACAATGAATTTCTTTTGGTTCTTGCATAAATCTAGATACCATATTGACTGCAAAATAAATGTCTGGTCTAGAATGGGTTAGATAAACTAAGGTACCAACAAGTTGTCTATATAAAGTGGCATCTACCCTCTTGTAAGTACATTCTTTAGGAAGCTTAACTCTGGATTGGAAAGGAGTAGGGTTTGGCTTGCATTCAAGCATTTTTTGCTAAAAGATCCAAATTATATTTTGATTGAGAGATAAACAATCCATCATGAATCCTAATAATTTGTAAGCCAAGGGAATAATTTAGCTCACCCAAATCACTCATATGAAATACCATTGTAAAATTTGATTTCAAATAATTAATCAGCCCAATATTTGGTCCATCAATGAGTAAATTATCAACATATACTGAAACAAGAATAATTTAATTTTGTACTCTCTTCACATAAATATTTTGATCTTATTTACTTTTCCAAAACTCATGAAGCTGAAAGTACCTATCAATCTTTTCATTCCATGATCCTGGTGATTGTTTAAGACCATAAAGTGACTTTTTTAAACTGTAAACAAGGTCAGGATGTTTTTTATCTGCAAAACTAGGTGGTTGATTCATGTATATTTCTTCATATAAATATCCATTCAAGAAATCATTTTTAACATCCATTTGATGAATATGCCACCCAAGATTAGTAACCAAAGAAAGAATAATTCTAACTATATTCATTTTAATATCATGAGCAAATGTTTCATCACAATCAACACCCTATTTTTGTTTGAATCCCTTAGCAACTAATCTATATTGAAATTTTTATATAGCACAATCTAATTTAAATTTTATTTTATAAACCCATTTGTAACCAATCACATTCTTACCATTGGTAAGTGACACAAGTTCCCAAATTATAATCTTCATTGATGCATCATATTCTTCTTTCATAGCTTGCTTCCATTCTTTCTTCCCGCTAGCTTGATCATATGCGATTAGATCATTAATCTATAATGCTTTGGACATAAGATCACTTCCATTCCTTTCTTGGAGATTTGATCCTTTCCTATATATATTTAATGTTGTTTGTCTTCTGTCTAGCTGAAAATTATTCTTCATCATCACTACTTGTAGGAAATGGATAGTCAAAAACATTAGTTGTTTCATTTTCAATGGTATTATCATCATTTTTAGTATTGCACAACTCATCCTCATCAATATTTCCTTATAAAATATCTGAAAAGTGGGTAACATTTTCTATTGTAGAGTGAGAAGAAGTGGCTATAAGTTGTGATTCTTTATCAAACCTTACATCTCTACTAATAAAGATTTTTTTTTTTGCCAAATCATATAACCTATAAGCCTTTGAATTTTTAGTATAACTCATAAATAAACACTTATGACTTTTTGGTTCTAACTTTTTCCTCTTTTCATTAGGTATGTGTGCCCAAGCAAGACACCCAAACACATTAAAATACCCAATGTGAAGCTTTCTTCCAATCCATGCTTCTTCAAGGGTAACATGTTTGAGGGCATTTGTGGGAAATCTATTCATAATATGTGCATCACAATAAATAACCAAACCCCAAAATTTATTATTCAAACATTTAATGTGCAACATACAACAAGCCATTTCCAAAAGAGTTCTATTCATCCTCTTAGCCATTCCATTTTGTTCACGGGTATAGGGAACTATTCTTTGCACCTTAATACCATAATTTTCACAAAATGATTCAAATGAATAATTTCAATATTCCCCATTATTTATCCTTAAGAATTTAATTCTCTTTCCACTTTAGTTTTCAACTAATGCCTCAAAGTTTCAAAAAAAATAAAAATTACTCCACTTTTCCTTTCAAGGAAATAAACCCATACTCTTCTATTATAATCATTAATAAAAGTGAGAAGGTAAATGACACCTAAAAGAGAAGGATAACCTGGTTCACATAAATCACTATGAATGAGTTGTATTGGATGATTTGCTCTCCCTGCTTTCCCTGAATCAAAAGGATCTTGATGGTGTTTACCTATCACACATCCTTCACACACATTTTTAGAAACTGAAATCTTTGTTAATCCTCTAACAATATCCATTCTAACCATATCTTGTATTTTTTTATAATTTATATGTCCAAGTCTTGCATGCCAAAGTTTTGATATATAATTAGTTCGAGCAATAAAATAATGAGAGAGAGTGTGTGTGTGTATTCATCATCAACAAATCTGGAAAATTTAAATAAACTCTCCTTATGATCAACACTACCAATAGAAATTACACATTTTGGGTCTCTTCTATCTCTAACAATCACTTGATCAGTAGTGACAACAAACTCATAACCAACTTCAACAATTTTATATACTGAAATAAGATTCACCCCTAACTCTTTAATGAGTAAAACATTTTTTAAAGTCCCATTTGTCACACTAACAGTACATGTTCATAAAATTGGAAGTTTCATTTTATTATTAATAGTAATTTCTTGATCTGAATTCTTTCCTTCATGAAAATCAACAAATAAAGATTTATCTCTAGTCATGTGAAAAGATGCTTCTGAGTCTAAAATTCACTCTGTAAATAATCTCCTTTAACAATATATTTATTTGTTAGTCTATAAATTACCTCCATACTTGATTTTCTTTGCCTTTGAAATGAGATAGCCAAAGCTATGTTTATCCATCTTACCATCTTTAAACCTTTTTCGCTTAGGATTATATTGTCGCCTTTCATTTTCCCTCTTATTCAAACATAATTTCTCGATGGAGTTCTCACCTCCACAATACCTACAAATAATAGGTTTTATTCGTACTTTATTTTCAGCACCATCATTTCTAGAAAAATGGTTAGAACCATCATCATTTTGAGTCTTATTATATCTTTTTCAATCCCTTTTTCTATCAAAATGTCTAGAAGTCTAGAAACCCATTTTCAGCACCATCATTTCTAGAAAAATGGTTAGAACCATCATCATTTTGAGTCTTATTATATCTTTTTCAATCCCTTTTTCTATCAAAAGGTTTTTGTGGGGTATTGGTATTTAATTGAATAACCCATTTCCTTGGTTCTTTAAATATCTTGTAGGGTTGGGAAAACTTTCTTTCAATGATTAAAATCAAATGAAAATAATTTTTTGCATATTTAGCACCTATTTTTTTCAATTAGGTATTTAAATATGTAACTTTATTAAAGTAATCAGTGATTTTTTCAAAATCAATCGGATCTAAATTCATCAATTTTTTTTCTGTATTAAATATGCTAGCAATATTTGCATCTTTATAATCATTTTATAAATTTTTCCACACTCTATTGAATTGTCAACAACAACAAATTTTCTATTCAGATTGGGAATCAAAGCTTTACCAATAATACTTCTTATTTGCTCCAACTTGAATTTCTATAACTTCTTTCCTTTATCATTCTGTTGAGGTTCCCCAATTTATTTATTCACTATCTTCCATAAAGCCTTCTTTCCTAGAGCATTCTTAATTGCAATATTCCAAACTATAAAACCACTTTCATAAAAAATTGACAAACTTTCATTTGTAAAGACCATATTAGAAAAATAAAATCAACCCTCAAATAATTATATTAAATCGCTTCAAAATTTATCTAGTTAAATAAACCCAACTTATTAGGAGATCTCTTGACTTTTGTATAGATAAATGAAGAATCTTCTAAAAACCTAACTATGATGCCATGTAAAAGCATGCCCAAAAACAATAATAAAAAAATATAACAGTTACTACAAACAGAGTAAAACAAGGCATAGAAAAAGATAAAAAATTGAAAAATAAAAATTATATCAATCTAAATTTCAATTACATTCTACCCAATGCAATCCAATATACTGTTTGTTGTTTGTTGTGCATAGTTACATATTTATAAATTTGTATTTCATCTTAAAACTTTTTTTTTGAAGAAGATTTTTTATTCTAGCATATTCCAATTTCTAAAATACTCTTCAATTTATAATGTTAATTTTTTAAAATCTTATAATTATTAAATTATTCTAAACAATCTTTCTTTTCTAATAATATTTAAATAAACCTTAAAAAATTATAATAAATATATATAATTTCTTTTATATATAAAATAAATTATATTAAAATTTAAAGGATGATTTTATATATATATATAATCATCATATTCATGACAGCGAGGGGCAATTGTCAAATTTAATCCATCATATTCATGACAGCGAGAGGTAATTGTCAAATTTAATCCATCATATTCATGACAGCGAGAGGTAATTGTCAAATTTAAATAATAATATATATATATATATATATATATATAACCATCATATTCATGACAGCGAAGGGCAATTGTCAAATTTAAATTATAATTTACATCTAAGAAACTAATTAATCTTGTAAAAGGTATCTTTTTATAATCCCTATGAAAGAATGCATCACTCATAAAAAATGATTCTTTTTTATGATCGATGTTCACCCACATCCCCTATATTTTTATATGTATAAAAGTTAATAGTTTAAGTAGGGGTGACTTTTAGTACCTGCTGCACCACGTATTAAAGTAATCACTTCAATTCATTTGCATTAAAAACAAAAATTTAACATTAATTTTCTAAAATATTTTATATTTTTGAAAAAATAAATTTTGAAAAGATTTTTTTAATATATATTTTTATTTTATTTTTATTATTTATTTTTATTTTTTTAATGGTTAATGACATAATTATTTATTTAAAGAAATTTAATATTAATAAATTGGAAAAAAATAAATATTTTATTAAAAATAAAAATTTTAATCTTATATTTTTATTATTTAATTATTTTTCATAATCTTAAATATTTATAAAATCAAAAATATTATTTTGTATATTATTTTAATTATCTTCTCATAAAAAAATTATTTTTTCTATATTTTTATTTTAAGTATGTCGATTCTTCATCATTACTTCTATCCAATTGTTTATATGATCAAACCACTACAATTAAAATCTAACTCCTCACAAAATCTAAATATTCCTCTTTTCAAATATACTAAAATTGCATTATGATAATTATTAATTTAATTTTTAAATAAATTTAAAATAAATACTATGATTTCATACTATACACTAAGATTTAATGTTATATTTTTTAATATTTAAGATCTCTTTTCAATTATCATACCCATTTTTTTTTTAAATATTTTTATATACATGCGATTTTAAAGTAAATAATTTAACTTTATATTTAAATATATATGATTTATATAGGTAATCAAAATTTATTACAGTGACACTTTAAAAGTTCAATATTCTGATTATTAGAATCTATTATAACAATACCCACGATTCAAGGTTCTCTCATCTGAAATTTTGGATATTAATATATATATATATATATATATATATATATATATATATATATATATATGAGTTGTAGACGGCTTAAGGTTAATTTAATAATGATAATATTAAATAATCAAATAAAAAATAAAAATAATTTTATTATTTTAATAATTTTTGATATATTAAAAATCAAATTAAATGATTAATAATATATTATACATTTTATTTTCAATTATCTAAATATATATAAAATATTATAATTTAATTATATAACTTATATGAACATAATTTTTTTTAATAATATTTAATTAAGAGTGAAAAGAATTAAAAACTTTATCTTAAAATTATAAAAGTATTTGTCCAACAATTAAAATCCAAAATTTAATGAAAGAAATACCTTTACTTTCTTAAATCTTTCTCAAATATAACATCTCTAACATCTCTGTAAAATTATAAAATGTCGGGATGGTTTTGAGTTTTGTTTTTTGTTTTTTATGCTCTTAAAATTAACGTAAGAATTAATTATGACACAGGCTTACGGAGATGTGGCAAAAGCTGCAGACTACGATGGATAAATTATTTGCGATTCGGTATCAAACGAGGAAGTTTTTCATATGAAGAAGAAGAAAAAATACTGCTCAACCATTGCAGGCTCGGAAACAAGTAATTCCACCAAAACCTTGCAACTGATCTCATATCTTAACGTTGTTGGAAAATTTATCGACATGGATGATATCGTTCAGGTGGTCTGAAATGCTAAACAACTACCAGGACGAACCGACAATGATATAAAGAACCATTGGAATACACGTCTGAAGAGGCGACTCAAAGAAACCATGAAACACATGCTTTTTTTTGCTCCATTATCTTCCTACTTTGCTTCTGTCGAGGCTGAAGTACAAATAGGCAGACACTTATTGAGCCTTGCTGCAAATCAAAATAATAACCTTGACCTTTATCTGCTAACATCTGAATTCCAATTCCATGAGGGAGCTAAAACAAGTTCTACGGTATCAATTTTTTTGGCAGAACAAGAGCAGAAACATTTACTCCTAATAATGCTCAAACTTTAGAATTTTTTTTATCAGAGATGCTCAAGTGGGACAAAGTGCAGTAAACTTCAATTCCGAAATGCTTAAACAAAGTGATAATAATAGTTTTCAGTGGATAGATCATAACTCCAATTCACTCTCCGCTTTGACATCAAGCGCCGACAATGGCTTCTATCTAAAACCGCTACACACTTCTCATCTTATAGATGAACATTTGCTCCAAGAGACTCAAATAATGAGATCTTGTTCAGTGAACTTTAATCCTGAAATGCTTACTCAAGGTGGTCATAATAATGTGCAGTGGCCAGATCACAATTCTTATTCACTTTCAGATTTGGTATCAAGCGCCTTTAATTGCCATGTTGAAGCATCACCACATACATCTTTATCTTCTATGGTAAACACGGACGAATATGAACCGTCAGTTCCCTCAGAGAAATTCCTGGATTTTACAGAATTTTCAAAGAACTCAATAGCTATGGCAGGAAGTCCAATTTACTGGTCAGATTTCATTGCTGAAGATGGCGAAGACAACAGAAGAAATACACAAAATCCATTGGCCAGCAGCCCAGGATATGAGTACATCACCACACACCAGGAATAGGATGTATATATACCTTTGAAATGCAAATTAGGATTAAAATTTATATGGTCCATGAAAATGGTTTTTGATTCTTGTGAAAGTTTGTTATGTGTAATAAATGTTTGAGTTTAATCAGTATTTATAAATTGGTGGGATTCTAATTTTATAATAAATAAGCGCACGTTCAATATATAACTTTGAAATAAAATTGATAGAGATGAGGGTGCTTCTCAAAGGGTTAGAGAGTGTTAGGACTGCTTGTTTCCGTTTGACAATAATGTTCCCTTGCTTCTGCTATTGTGTTCCCTCTCTCTGATTTTTATTGTACCCAATCTATTTATTTCTTTCTGCAACAGATGTTAAGAAAAACAAGTGTGTCATGGGACATACCTACAAGAGATAAGTTCTAATTTATTAGGCTCTTAGGAGAGAAACAAAGGATCAAAAGTATATCCAAAATTTATGGATGTAAATGAATTCATTTACAAATGCAATCACATTTAATATTATAAATGATAGACAATGATTTTTTTTATATATGTTTTTAATTATAATTTATTTAATATGCTATTAATTATTTATGTTTATTATTATTATTTTTTCCATAAAAATAATCATGTTTATATTTATGATTTCTATATATATGTGAATAATTATATATGTGTTATATAATTTATAATTTTGTATATTTATATATTATTGAATTTAAAATATAATTTAATTACTGATATTAAATAGAGTTTTAATTATTAAACAATAAAGATAATGAAGGGAATGGATGCATTATGATTTTAAAAAATTGACAAAATAAAAAAAAGTGCATAGAGCACTTTCAATAGATATAAGAATGTTAGCCACACTTCTAACATTGTTAATAAGACACTTGAAAATAAGAGAAAAAATGTCTTAGGTTGTAAGAAAAGGGGGGATGATTAAAAGTTGAAATAAAGCAATAATACCACTTAACTTGAAAAAGAATGTCCAAATTAAAAAATTACATTGAAAGTACATGAAATAACACTATATCAATACCTTGGGGTTTTATTTTTTTGCCTATTTATATTTCCTTCCATTATAAAGTGTGTGTTGGTGTGTGAGCATGCACTTCAAATTGAAAATATTATATAGTTACAATTTTAGATCTTGCGATAGATTTGTTGAATCCCATTAAAAATGCATTAATTTCAAGAGACAATAAAATTAAATACACAAACTTTAAGAAGCCAAAAAATATATAATTCTATTATTCTCTAAAAATAAAACATAGAAGTCTTTAAATAAATTACAACTCAAAAAGAGAGTTTTTATGGATAACTTAAAAAGTTATTAAAGCTAAAAGCTTACTAAAGCTAATCAATCTTATTGTTTTAGTAGATGTTGAAGTTTGGATAAGACTATGAACCACGCCTTATGACTTAAGTTCAAGTTCACGTATGTATGTATGTATGTATGTATGTATGTATGTATGTATGTATGTATGTATGTACACACACACACACATGTGTGTGTGTGTGTGTGTGTGTGTGTGTGTGTGTGTGTGTGTGTGTGTGTGTGTGTGTGTGTGTGTATTTGATACCAAAAAGCAGGAGCAAAGATGGTGCGAGTGAGCGAAAGAGTGAGTAGTGAAAGAAATATGGGAGTGACAAAGAAAGATCAACGTAAGGAAACTTAGAGCGATAAAAAAAAGTCCATGAAAGATCAGAAAGCCTTAGTTACACTACAGTACTAAAAATTAGATAAAATAAAAGGAAAATTGGGGGTAATTATGGCAAGAAAGATCATTGAAATATTTTGGATGCAGTGATACAAGAAGATAAAGAGTGATGGGATGATCAGGAAAATGCAGGTAAATTTGGTAAAAAATGGAAAGGTAAGAAATTGGGTTAACATCTTCAAGAGCTAGAGATTTTGAATGATAGTAACAATTATATAGAGGTTCTGAAGAAACAGGTGAGGGTAGAAGCCTTTGTTGAATACCTTCATGAGGAAGAAGGTTTTGAGAGACTAGTTGATAAGGATCCTAATCGAGGGTTGTCATTTGAGGTTGAAGAGAATAAGGGTGAAGCAAAAACCCTTGATTAGTCTTCAAAGCAATTTAATGCTAAGATTTAGATGTTGGTTGACTGTGCCCTTATTTACAAATGTGTTTGTAAATGTCTGGCAATTGGAGCCATAGATCTCTGGGTTAAATAAAATTGGGGTAAGGATGTGAAGGTGAGTTTTATACCAAGGCTTTATTTTGTGGCAACTTTTATTTCTAAAAAGGATAAAGAGAAGATATTTATGGTCAAAAACTAGTCATTAGAAGGTTTGGGATTATGGAATCAAAATTGGAGCCCTAATTTTAACCCCTTGAAAGCTAGAAAGGGAAGTTACCCAACTTGGATTAGATTCTATGGTCTTCCTTTGGAATACTGGAGTGTAAATTATTTGGCTGCTTTAGGAAGTTTTGTGGGGTGTAGTGGACATTAATGCAATGTCTTTGAAAGGTGAAAGAGTAGTGTATGAAAGGGTTAGGGTTGAATTGGATTTGGACTTTGAGATTCTAGAGTTTGTTATTATCAAAATAGTAGGGAGAGAATGACATCAAAAAATAGATGTGAAAAATATTCCTTTCAAATGTTATGGCTATCATCAACTAGGGCATGTTTAGAAATATTGTAAGAATAAATAGAGCCCTCTTCAAACCAAATTGATTAAATTTGACCCAAAATGGATATTGAAATAGGCCTCTCAAGAAAAGAAGCAATCTTTGAAAATACCAGTAATAGAGAGTTCATAGCAGCTTTCGAAGAAGAATGTGGGTGACAATCTTTCAAATAAAATTAGGGTAACAAAGGACCTTTTGATTAAAATTAATTCTTTTGAAGTCATTTCCCCAGCTTCTATGATTAAAAATTGTGATTTCCTGGAGCAAGAATCACTTAATATTAGAGAGATGGTTTTGAAGAATCAAGAGGTCATGGAAAGCAAAATGAAGAAGAAGGGTTTAAAGGAGAAAGATCAGCCATTTCCTTGTGCCAAGGAGGAAGGATTAGATTTTGAAGATGAGTCAAAAGAAGAGGTAGAAGAGGATTCCTAAGGAGATTTAATTTCCAAAGAAATTTTGTTAATAAATAAATTTAAGAGTAAAATTTCTAAACCTAATTAGGGTCTGAACATCAAAAAATGTAGTAAAAATCATGTAGAACATATAGAAGATGAAGTCTTAGCTGGTACTCAAGGTACTTTGGAAGTTTTTCTAGATGTTACAAATTGGGGGGTGGAATTCCTTCCTCTTTCTATATGAAGATAATTTCCTAGAATTTTAGGTGCTTGACCTCCTCTAACAAAAGGTGGATCATTAAATGTCTTTTATATTTAGAAAGACTAGACATCTGTCAGTTGTAAGAAACTAAACTTAACAGAAGGGAAGTAAAAGGATGTTTAAGTTGGTTAGGGTAATGTTGGCAAGGGGACTTTATGGAGGCTCAAGGTGCCTCATGGGGTCTGAACCTTATTTGGTCTTCTTTTTCCATCAAACTTGATATTTTGGCATTTGGACAATTTTGGCAAATTGGTAAGACTTCTAGCTTTCAATTAGATATTTAGTTTTTTTTGGTTAATATTTATGGTCCTCAAGGAGGTGGTCTTAAATCTACCCTTTGGGCTAAGATTTCAACCGTTATTAAATAGTTTTAGCAGGAAAAGGTGGTTTTAGGGGGTGATTTCAATATCATCTTAAGCTAGAAGGATAAGCAGGGAGGTTTATTTTTTATCTCTTATGCTAGTCAGGACTTTAGTCATTTTTTAGAAAATAATGATTTTGAATATATTTCCTTGAATTCAGGTTGGTTTACTTGAAAAAATAAATGGTTGGGCAAGAAAAATATTATAGAAAGACTATAGAAGTTATTTTCCTCTTCTAATTAGTTTCATAGTAATAGTAAATTGGATTGTTGGGTCACTCAACATTCAGGATTTGATCATCTCCTAATTGTTTTGACTATTAATCCTAATGCTCCACTTGAAAGATGACCTTTTAAGTTTGAAATCATGTGGCTATGTGATGAATCTCTATTTGATTTGGTGAGAGAGTGGTGGATTAACTATCTGATTCATTAAGGTTCAAATATGGTGCAAATGGCTAAATGTCTCAAGTTATTAAAGGAGAAACTAAAACATTGGAACCAGGAACACCTTAAGAATATATTTCAAGATAAAACTAGGATTCAATCTAAGTTAAACTCTTTGAATGAGAAAGTGTTTAAATTTGGTATGGATGTGGTTAGTTGTCATCTAGAAAAAGTTCTATCTTTTAAATATGAATAAATTCTCTACAAGGAAGAGATCTACTAGAAACAAAAATCAAGAGAAAGTTGGTTGAAAGAAGGTGATAAAAATTTGGCCTTTTTTCATCAATCAGTGAAAGTGTTCCATTATTTTTGGGAAACCAAGGTTTTATTCCTGAATAATAATGGGTCTAAAGTAGCAGGAAAATGTAATTAAATATAGTAAAATATAGATTTATATCAATTTAATCAAATCAATTGCACATGGAAAAGAAGTAACTCATCTATAAAAATAGGCTCAAATGAATTATTCAAGGGCTAAAAATTGTTGCATAGAGCTGGGATAATGTCATGAATCTATATCTAGGTTTCATTCGGTGAAATGACAAGAGCACCAAGAATAGGACACTTCAAGATCTGATGCTATTGTCCACTCCTACCACTATTATCCAAATTGATCACAGAGATATGAGTTTTCTAGGTTTTGTTTGCTATCCCTATATGAGTCTACCTATGAAACTTTGAGTGTTGAATGTTGATAGAACTCCTCGTAGATCTATTTTAATCTTCAAATTTTGGGTTTATCTACACACACAAAACAACAAATATATCAAAAGAAAAAAGGAGAAATTTTGGGTTAGGGGAAGTATGATTGCATGATCTAGAATCCCTATTATCCTGATCATTACCTATATTAACCCTCAAGCTAGGGTCTCAGATCAAATGTAGTTCTCCCTTAGGAACCATGCATAATCAACATAGATAGTAGATGTAAGAATGAACTTTCACCTATAAAATTTATGTGTGATGCAAAATGCTGAGCTATACTATTGACTAATTTATAATTATATATTATGCCAAAGTATTAAGTGATATATATAAAATGCCTTGTGAAGTCCTTTATATAGGAGACTCTTTATTTTGAATTTGAGAGTTTTATTCACATTAGTTGACATCAAAAAGCTAAATAAAACTTAAGGGAGGGGTTAAAAAGGGTTTAAGACCTCTTGAGCAAAGAGAAATCATCATTGGGACATAAAGTTCAAAGGGTTATGAGTGCCAAAAATAGGACACCCTAGGGTCCAATGTTATAGTCCAATCCCAGTGCTCCTCTCCTATAGGCTTGGGACCTGGGGGGATAGAATTGGCTTGGGAAATAGAGTCTAGATGAGATGGAATGACTATTTGAAAAACTATGGATGACTAGTTATGGACCCAAAAGGTAACTCAAGCATGAAACAAGACCAAGATAAGTAAAACAAAAGACATGCCTAATGTGAACAAGGCCCATATTCTCCATCTCTTGTGAAAGGACTATAAAAGGACATGATATGTGTGGTTGCTTGACCAATTCAGGGTGTATACATTTGCCTCCCTTTTATTTTAGTGATGTAATGAAATGAAGTACTAGAGTAAAATAAAGATGAAAAATGTGTACCTGAACCTAATTATATGGAGATAAATGTGTTTTAAAGGGTCCAACTCACTTCTTGGCTAGAGAAGTGAATTGAGAGCTAAATAGTGCCTAGAGAAAGGAAGAATCCTTAAAATGGATGCCCCTTGTATTAAATTTGAAAGTGGAATCTATGTAACATGGAGAAGGAGGGCAATGCTTGCCTCATATGATAAATCTGGCTAAAAATGAGGAATGCTCAGAGGCCCAAAACCAATATTTGTCCTCTATCCCACATTAACTAATGTAATCTAGAATATGTGTATAGAATTTCTATGATGTGAAGAGAAAAATTTGTCATGTCCCCACTCTGAATATCTAAATTAGAACTAAAAAATGCTTAGAGAATCAAAACCAATGTTTATCCTCTATCTCATACAAACACGTGTAGTCTGGGTTTAGGTAATGCAATGGACCAACTACTACAAATGGCCATACAATCTAGCCTAGTGAAAACCTGGGTACAGTTGGGTATAATATAAAACTTTGGTCAATGTGTAAGAAGAGAATGACATGTCTTGTCATTCCATTTGTATAATCTTGAGTGATGAAGAACATGAACATATGTGCCGTGTCCCTAAATCCAATATGTGAATGATGCATATGTATAATATGGTAATATGTATAACCACATGTGAAATGACATATCCTACCATGTATTATGTATAAATATAGAGACCAAAACACTGTGCTCTACACTATGCCTATAATTTGTTATCTAATTTTGTAATTGTGTCATGTTGTATGAAGTTGTATGTGTGAGACATGTAGTATGTACATTCCCCCAAATCTAGTATCTAAGTTTGTATCTATATCAAAGTCATTGTGAATCCATATAATCTAAAACACTATATTTGAATAGTCTATGTACTTATAAGTTGAATCATTGTGGATCTATATGATCTAAACTACTATATCTGAATAGCATGTGTATCTATAAACTGAAGGTATATCCCTCTGAATGTCCTAAGTAATACTAAGTGACCCATGTAATCTGAATTACTATATATCTTGACTAATATGAGCCAAATCTAATAGTTGGATGTGTATGAACCATAGTGTATCCACCTATGAGAGTGGATGGGCATGTTGGGTAAGTGTAGAAATAGAAATAGTAGGAATGGTATCCCCCTTTATGATAGAGGAGGTTGAGCCAAAAGTGATGACTAGTGGTATAATAATATAAACAAGGATGGCATATTATGAATAACTTGAAAGGTTGTTTGATTGATTAGTTTGTTCTGTTTGAAATGGAACAAGTTTTGATTGATAATGACCAAAGTGTGTGCTTGAGTCTAAGAAAAATATATATTTTCTCATGTCATAGTAAGAAGATGAGGTAGTAAGAGACAATAGTTAGATCAATGTTGAAGGTACCATTATCATGATTTTGTGGAAGAAAATGGTTTGAAAAATGGAGTTAGGGTTCAAGTTATGGGCAAAATGGTATTTTTATTTGATTGAAAGAGTTGGCTAATATAGGAAATTAGATTTATTCTTGAATCATTTGTGTATTGACTAGGTTGATATCTTGAGCTCTAGAATGAGAGAGAGGCCAAGGAGATGAGCACCTATCATGACCCAGTTTGAGTAGTTCATAGACTAGGTTCAGGCTATTGGTGATGTGACCTTGGTAAGTAACTCAAATGCTTAGTTGTTGTCTATTTCTAGGCCTATTTTGGTTGTTTTGAGCTCTTTAAAGTATCTTAGGAAAAATTTTACTAGTTTCAGCACTCCTATCTTACATCCAATGCTCTTGTCCAGCATTATTGTCCTATACCCAATGTTTTTGTCCTGTAGGCAAGATTTTATAAGATGTTACTTTGTTAATTGTTATTGTTTTTACTTGGCTAGTGATTTGAGAATGTATATATGTGCTATTTTTAGTGTTTTTATAGGTGAGGTACAGATGATATAATTCTATAGGGGTTAGGTTATGGAGACATCGAGGTTATTACCATTATCTACTGATGAGAGAGCTATCATGGATAGGGTAGGGTTGGGTCATGTGTGTGACCTAGGCATAGTGTAGTGGGATAGATATCTAATTACTACCTTATGTGAGAGGTAGAATGTAGATACCTATACTTTTTGGCTTTATACAATGGAGATTACTATGACTATAGAGTATGTGTATCACATTTTACATTTATCAATTAGTTGGTAGTGTGTGACATTATATGATGACATGGGTGATGATGTTATTGAGCATGAATCCTTTTATTTTGCTAGTTTTTCCTTAATTCTACATCAAATATGGAGTGATAGTGATGTATTACTATTAGTTATTATGCAGTATAGTGTTTCACTCTTGCAAAAGTGGTTGGCTATTTTGTTGGCATTGTTTGTTATTTTGGATGGGAGTAGATTATCAATTATATATAGGATGCATAGGATTGTGCATAGTGTGGAGGTATATGACATTGTATTCTCATGGGGTAGGACTATGCTTGCCTACCTATATAGAGATATTTATAGGTTTATATAGGAAGCATGTAGTGGTGGTTTGAGTGCAGTGACATTATTACATTGTTGGGCTAATGAACACATAGCGGTTATGCAAATGATAGGATTACTGAGGGAGAGATGGGTAAATCCATATCAATTTAGAGAGTAGTGGATGAGTATATTGGATATTTTATCCCTTGGGGTGGATCATTATAGGTAGGTGGTAAATAGATTGGTGGTTGGTGCATTATATGGAGGCTTTATAGGGGATTTATTGGGTGGGCTAAGGATGGAATATAATTATGATATATGTGGTTCAACTATTGGATACATGACAATTGGGTTAGAGTATACGAGCACTTTCAGTATGAGAACATGACTAGATAGTTTTAGGTATCATAGGATGTGCCCCTGGTAGCATGGGTGTAAGTGAGGATATATTCTATATGTGGATGATGTTGGATGTACAAACATGTATACTATGTGGTGGATGAGGCATCAATGTGCTCCATTGTACCCTATTGATGGAGGGGATATTCCAGAGTATGAGGATCTTGAGTTGATCTAGATGATGGGAGGTAACCAATAATTTAATTTAAATTACGTACAAATTTGTGATTTTAGTTTGATTTTAGAGTATATAGCTAATGTAGTGTCATAATTTTTGTGTAGGTGGAGTGGGAAGTGCTCAGAATGAATCACAAGCTGGGGAAAGAAGTGGAGATGATGAGTACTGGGAGACCATCATTGAGTTGACACTTTGAGAGCTCACATGGCATGTACCTAATGATGTAGTGGAGGAAGGACTAATAGAGTGAGTGAGATTTATGGCTAGTGTTCATGCCTATTTATTTGATAGGGCTATTCTAGTGATAGTTGTGTATGTTAAGGTGGTAGAGGAGAGAGATGAGTTGAGAGCTAAGCTGGATAGGCATAGGATGCCTCCACCTGATTTTGGATCCATTAGCATGAGGATCATGGATGAGTATATAGACCTTCAGAGGTGATATGTGTAATTATGTGAGGATCATGGTTAGCAATTAGAGAGAGAGATTCATATTAAGAGGCATGTGGCAGCTCGATGAGGTACGGGGCCATCGAGTGCTAGAGTGGATTATGGGACTAGTATTGGTGGGGAGAGTGAGACTAAGAGTGAGGGCATGATGCCCATTCATGATTGATTGTATTTGATATGATTTATATGTTTTAAAATATATATATATATATATATATATATATATATATATATATATGGATATTTGTTTGATTTTGAATCATGTGTATTGTGCTATGGAGTTTGGATTATATTGGTATAGTTGTTTTAAATGGTTGATTAGAAATAGTTGATTTGACATTGATGTTGAGGTTATATATGTTTTGGTAAGATGGTATTTGGGATATGTGATTTGATTGTTGTTGATAAGTGTGATGTTAGTTTTGATTTTGAATCATATGTAAGTAAAGAGATTTGTTTGTTTTGTAATTTATAAATTGATTTGGTACAGTGAGTTGGTTCAAGATTGGTAAAATGGGATATTGGTAAGATTAGGATATGGATAATCTGGTTTGGTTAGGGATAGTTACTTAGAACTAGGAATGGTAGTTTTTAGTATAAGGGGATGTAAGATAGCACTCTATGTCTATACTTCCTTGAGAGTGGCTTAAGAATATAAACGTTGGCCCTTTGGCTCCATCATTTCCTACTAAGTGAGGCTATGACCTAATACTAGTATTTTATGTGTGTTGTATCACACTATGTTATATCTCTATTTGAACCCTAATGGACAACTAAACAAGTTCCCATACTACTCATGTTGTGTATGAACATGTTTTGTATATGATGTTTTCTAAAGTTCATTAATTGTAGTTGTACGTGGAGACTCTATAAGATGAAATCTAAATAGATACATAACTAAAATTGTGTGCTATGAAAGAGGCTCATCTATTCATAATCATAGTGGATTTCTATATGAAATAACATCATGTGGCCTCTATTGTGATACGTATGACTGAGAAATAGATCAAAATGTAATTGTAACCTATGATAGGGGCTCGTCTAATCTCAATCATAGTGGGTTTCTATGTGAAATAGGACCCTAATAACTTAGCCATAGTGAATATCTCTTAGGGGAAGTACTCTATGATTTGGGTTCATCTAATCTTAACCATAGCAGGTTACTACATGAGATAGGACCTAGAAAACTCACCCATAGTGAATATCTATCTAGAGCAGTACTCTACTATAATGCTTATGAGTATGCAAGATATATATATATATATATATGGGACTACACTATATATTCCTCAAACTACACTTATATATGTAGGTTTATTTCATTATACTAGTCTCCAAACATTTTGAGTATTTTTGATAGGAGATCTCCTCTAAGGCTCTATCTTAAAAATTGCATTACTTTCATGTTGAGTAACTGATGATTCATGTGAAGGAATGTCCTGAGATGACTTAGTCTTGGAGGAATGAGGTATATGGTTCCATGATGGAGGAGATATTAATGTCCCTTGTGTGAATGCTATGATGCTATTATCAACACATCTATTAATTCAATCTTTGAGTCCATGACAATCATTATCTTTATGTTCATGAATATGATGATAGTTATAAAAGGGTTGATGTGGCTATTTAGGTAAGAGATGTAGATCTCATCGATGAGTAGAAGGAAATGTGATTAACCTCCAATCTAGTATTGCTAATATTATGAAATATGGGCTATCCCATTCTGTATCAAACTATACTGGTACCCTACTACTATTCTCTATAGTGCATGTTGTAGGTGGTGCTTTGGAAATTGGCTCTTTGTTCTTAACTAGTTTCTTTCATATTTGTGATCTTATATCTTATTTTGGACGTGGTGGATGCTAATTGATACGATCTGTAGATGGAGGTAATGATATGAAATCTAGAGTAATCTAATCAACTGAATCTAACTCAATCAATCCCAATTTCTTCCCCAATGCTAGAACTGTATAACATAAGTGCCTAAAAAGGACTCTAATATAATATATTCTCTAGGAGTGGTTGAAAAAGCCTCTTAATAAAGATATGGTAAATTTCTAAATCTATTGGTTTATAGATGAATCTTAACACATGAGTCTTGAATCATAATATATAATCACTAACTAACTTTGAAGTATTTTGATGTAATATGGAAATTTTCTTATATGTAACACAAGGGCCCATATTTGTTATGTACTATCTAATAAATACCTCCTCTAAATCATCATATGTATTTAAAGAACCAACATGGAGTAGATGAAAGAACCAATTCTATACATTGCCCACTAGTGTCTGCTAGAATAACTTGAGTAAAATCAAAGGACTTGCATGAGATGGCAAAGCCTTATAAAAAGATTTAAGGTGTATGAATGGATCTCTAATTCCATAAAAGTGAGGAAATGATGGTATCTAAAAATTCTTAGGCAATGAAGCTTTTACAAATGTCTTCAGAAGAGGGTTACCATGTAAATCATTGGCATCCATCCAAGACTTATAAGCCTAATTTTCCAAACTAAGGAGGTGTACTTTATATTGTAATTCACCAACTACATGCATTAAATAAATAATCTCTTGGGATGGTATATTAGTATCTTGAAGTGGTTCATTTAATCATTGAATTTGATCATTTATTTTAGCCATGGGAATTCTACATTTAGCAATTGGATCATAGAGACGGGGTATGCTCACTTAAAACTTTAAAGGAATGGTAACTTGGACTTTAGTATAGGTATGTGGGCTATCATTCTCTTTGGGTGAAGAGTGAGAAACATGTTTTACTATAGTAGGGGTGGCTTGGAAGATTCATTGGTATCTTTATTATTTAGTGAATCACATTCTAATTGAGTAGAGGATGTGATGTTATTATTAACATGTGCATCATTTGAAATATAATCATGCATAGAAGTAGAAAAAACATTTTATAGTGCATTATGTTTGAGAGAAGAGTTAGAAGCATTATATGCATTTTCTTCTTTACTATGTGCATAATAGTCATCATTAATCCATGCATTATCACAATCAGAGTTTTGTTCATATTCACTCTCATTTTCATATTCATTTGCATTTTCACTATCACTTTCATCATCACTAGGGAGAGGGGTAAGAGAAGATGTTAATTATTTTCTAATATGAAATAAATTATTGTGTGAAATTGGAATATTATGTGCATCTATGTTATCCTTGAATGGAGTGCATGCCTTATTTTCATTTACAATGTGGGAAGTAAAAGTAATAAATTTATCATTTAAACATTATTTTTCCATTATAATTTGTTTGAGAAAATAAAGTAGAGTTAAGAACATGAGATGTATTGTTTTAACTATGCATTCGTAATTTGATTCTATTGTGTTTATATTGTTGTAATTTGAACATAGAAGTAGCAAAAGAGAGAGATAGATTAAGTTTAAGTGGAAGGAAGTTATCACCAATGAGAGGTTCACTTAGAAATGCATGACTAATTTGTTCATTCGGTGTATTGTGCATAGGATATTGCGGTGAAATTACCTTTCCCATTTATCAACATTTTTTTCTTTAGAAGAGGAAAGAAAAGAAATAGGTTTGAGATAAGAAGATGCATCTACTTTTTCTTCACTATCACTTTCATATGTATCATTAGATTCCTCATTACAACAATAGTATTTATCTTCATTGTAAATAAAATCATTTTCCAAATTTTTAGCTAATGTGCAATTTCACAAATTTGTCCATTAATTTTCATAATTATGATAAAAACTTAGAAATTGATCTATGGGATGAGAGGGAAGAAGTGCCTTAGTGGCCATTTTGTTTCATTCACCAAAGAGAATATGTAAAAGTACTATTAAGAAAATAAATGCAAGAATAACTAATAACATAGAGATTTTGAAAATATTTTTGAAACTCCAAATAATTTGCAAAAAAATAAAAAAAATTATCTAAAAATTGTAAGGAAGGAAGGCTTGGTGTTTGAGGACTTAGTTTGTAAATCTAGGGTTTTGAGTTTGGGTTTTAGAATTTTTGAAAATTATTGAAATAATTTAAATTATAAAATTAATTAGAATAAAATGAATTCATAAAAATTATACAAAAATCATAATTTTGAAATTAAATTTGTGCAATAATAACTAATAACATAGAGGTTTTGAAAATATTTTTGACACTCCAATCAATTTACAAAAATTCCAAAAATTTTATCTAAAAATTGTAAGGAAGGCTTGGGTTTAAGGACCTAGTTTGAAAATCTAGGGCTTTGGGTTGGGGTTTTAGAATTTTTGAAAATTATTGCAATAATTTAAATTTTAAAATATATTTTAATAAAATAAATGCAAAAAAAATTATACAAAAATTAGAAATTAGAAATTGAATTTTTTCACAAAAATATGGAGAAACCCTAAGGGTACCTAGGGTTTGAAATTTTGTTCAAAGTAAGTTAGGTTCACCATATGTTTTATTATTTTTGGAAAACTAGGGTCTAGTTCCTAAATAATAAAGGGTCTGAAGTAAGGGAGAAAATGTAATTAAATACAATAAAATATAGATTTATATCAATTTAATCAAATCAATTACATAGAGAAAATATGTAAATTATCTAAAAAATAGGTTAAAATGAATGATTTAGTGGTTGAAAACTGTTGCATAGAACTAGGATAGTGTCATGAATCTGGATCTAGTTTTCATTTGATGAAAGGATAGGAGCACCAAAAATAGGACACTATAGGGTTTGATGCTATTATCCATCCCTGTCGTTGTTGTCTAAACTATTCACAGAGATCTAATTTTTTGGGTTTTGTTTGTTGTCCTTGTATGAGTCTACTTGTGAAATTTTGAGTTCTTAATGTTGAGAAAACTCATCATATATTTTGTTAATCTTCAAACCCTAGTTCTATCTACACACATGAAACAAAAAATACATCGAAATCAAAAAGGGGAAAAATTGGGTTATGGGAAGTATGATCACATGATCTAAAACCCCTATTGTCTTGATTACTACCTACATTAACCCTCAAGATAGGGTCTCAAAACAAATGTAGGTATGTCTTAGGGAACATGCATAATCAATACACATGGTAGATGTAAGAATGAAATTTAACCTAGGCCCTTCCTTGATGAAGCATGCAAATCTCTATGTGATGAAGAATGTTGAGCTTACTATTGCCTAATTTTTAACTATGTATTGTGCCAAAGTAGTAAGTGCTAGATATAAAATGCCTTATGAAGTCCTTTATATAGGATAATCTTTAATTTTTAATTTAGGAGTTTTATTCACATTAGATGACATTAAAAATCTAAACTAAACTTAACAGAAGGGCTAAGAAGGGTTTAAGACCTCTTGAGAGAAGACAAATTACCATTGAGACTCAAAATACAAAGTGATAAGAGCATCAAAAATGGGAGACCCTAGGGTCCAATGTTATAGTCCAATCTTAACACTCATGTCCTATAGGCTCAGGACCTGAGGGGATAGAATTGGCCTAGGAAAAAGAGTCTGGTTGAGCTGGAATGACTATTTAGAAGGCTACAAATGACTAGTTATAAACCAAAAAGGTGACTCAAGCATGACACAAGACCAAGATAAGTAAAACAAAAGACATGGCTAATGTGAACAAGGCTCATATTCTCCATTTGGAGTCTTATATGAAAGGACTATGAAAAGACATGATATGTGTGGTTACTTGACCAATTTAGGGTTTATATAGAAAATAAAAAGAAAGATGGATATAATCTCTCATATTTTTTTAGGATAAGGGGTGGTTTTGGCCTCTCTAGAGGAAATAAAGCACGAATTAGTTCATTTATGTTAGCACTTGTTGAATGACAAATATAATTCTAATTTGATAGTTTAGAATGATTTTCTTTAGCATATTTTATAAGTAATTTATCAAGCTATGAATGAGAGATTATAGGCACCCTTTTCTTTAGAAGAAATAAAAAATTGGTTTTTTTATGGTCAAAGATAAATCTCCAAGTCCAAATAGTTTTCTAGTATCTTTATTTCAATCTTTTTGAGATATTGTAGGTTTGTATATACTTGAGATGGTGGAAGAATCCAAGATTAAGAGGAAAGTGCAGCCAAAAATTAACATGACCTTCATCTCCTTATTTCCAAAAGGTGAGGCTCAAGATTCTTTTTTGGATTTTTGACTTGTGGTGTTTTGCTATACAATCTATAATATTATTACTAAATCCATCACTAAAATAATGAAACCTCTACTGGATAAAAGTATATCTTGTGAGCAAGTTGGTTTTGTTCCAAGTAGAAGTATTCAATAAGGTATTATAGTTGGTCATGAAATCATGCATTACCTCAATCATAATCATCAAAAAGGCATCATGATAAAATAATATATCATAAAGCTTATGATTGAGTTAATTGGAGATTCTTTTTAAATTCATATTTAGTAAAGATTGGTGTGATTGGATATTCAACTTTGTTTCAAATCCTAAATTCTCTATATTAGTGAATGGGAGTCCTTCTGGCTTATTTCTTATTTCTATATGTTTGAGGCAAGGTGACGCTTTATCACCTTTTATTTTTATTATCATGTTTGAATCATTGGGAAGAGATGTGAAATCAACACAAAATAGAGAAAGGTTACAGGTCTTGAAAGTAGCGGATAACTTTGATTACCTTACTCATCATCAATTTGTAGATGATACTTTTCTATTTGGCAAAGCTTCAATTAAGGAAGCCAAGTAAATTAAAAATATTTTGAAAGGATATGAAATAGCATCTAGGTAAAAATTATATGAGGGTAAGTCATAAATCTACTTTGTCAATTGTGGACAAAGGGTTGAAACTAATTTAAGCAGTATTTTGGGCTTTAAAATTGGGAAACTCCCAAGTAAATATCTCAGGGTTCCTTTTTTCAAAGTAACTAGTTCTAAATAAATGTGGAAGAATTTTTTGGATAGATTTAAATCCTATAATACGTCATGGAAAGGAAGGTGGCTCTCCTTAGTAGGAAAAAATACTTTGATTAAGGCTATGTTAAATGCTCTTCCAACTTACTATTTTTTAGTGCTTTCCCCTCCAAACAATATCATTAACTCCATGAATAAAATCATGAAAGACTTCCTTTGGCAAGGCTATAGGAAGATCACAAAATTCCTCTAATGAAATGGGAGAGTATGTGTAAGAGAAAACAAAAAGGAAGGGTGGGTATAAAGAATCTCTCTTTGCAAAATTTAGATGTAGGAGCTAAATTGGTTTGGCAAATGAGTTCCAATTCTAGTAGATTGTGGTGTAGGCTACTTAAAGTAAAATATCTAGATTCATATTCTCCAAAAATAATTTTTTCCATTGAATATCCCCCCAAAGGATCTCTTATTTAGAATTTCATGGTGAAGTGTAGATCAATGATTGGCCAACATGTATCTTGGAAATTAATAATGTCAAGAAAGTGGAATCTTAGATGGTTTCTTAGAATGGCCATAGGCCTTTTGTATAGGATTTTTCTAATAGTCAAATTAAATATTTTTTGGAAAACATTTGGGGTAGTTCAGTCAGGAATTATGTGGATCTAGTTTCTAATTCCAGTAAAGTAGCTAGCAGTTGGAAAAGTTTTCAAAATCTTCTAGTCCCTCAAGAAGAAATTGTGTATTTGTAATCTTGTCTTAGATTAAGAAAAAAAATTCTTAAAAATCAAGAAGATTAAATGCATTGGATTGGAGCTAAAATAGGTCACTATTCAATCATATTATGCCACTAGATGGTAGAGGCAGAAGATGATGCATTGAGTTGGGCTAATTTTCTTTGTTGGAATAAAGAGGGTTTACAAAAAGTAGGGGCTTTTTATTGGTTGGTGGTTAATGGTCATATTTTAACTCAAGATCTTCTTGTAAAAAATGGCTTCAATGGTCCTTCTAGGTGTTGCCTTTATAAAGAAGAGGAATAAATGGTAGATCAGTTGTTGTATAATTGTACATTTTCTCGTTGGTGTTGGGTTTGATTTGGAACAGGCTCAATTGGCTTTAGGAATGGCCAAAAACTATTTTTCAATTATTTTCCTCTTAGCCTAAAGGTGATGTAAATAATTCTCTTTACTGCTTATGGATATGTAGTCCATCCATTCTTATCTAGATAATTTAGAAAAAGATAAATGCTAGTATTTTTGAAGATAAAGAGCATCCATTGTTTATGATTATAAAAGATATTAAAATGGACATTTTTGAAGTAGTGTCATCTCATTTTCATAGAAATAATGGTATGATTTCACAATGGGATATGCAAACCTATGCTGAATGGAGATATATTAAAATTCCTCCCATTAAGGGGATAATGGTAGATAAGAAAAAAGAAAAGATGCAGTTTGGATTCCACCTAAACCTTGGTGGTTCAAATTTAATTTTGATGGGGCTTATAGAGGCAATCTAGTAGCCTCAGGGGTAGGTTGTGTAATAAAAGAATAAAGTGGCTCTTTAATTAGAGCATTATCCATTATAATTTTTGATGGCACAAATAATGAAGCTGAAGCCCAAACCTTAGCAATAGGGATAAATTTAGCTATGGAATACATAATCACTTTTTTAGAAATAGAAGGGAATTCTTAGGTGGTGATTCAAAAATTGACCAATTTGAGGTCAAAATCTTAGAAGATCACAAATATTCTAGATTTCATTTAGCCCAAATTGGTAGCTCTTGAAGGTTGGAATTGTTCTCATTATTTTTGACAAAGTAATAAAACTATACATTTATTGAAAAATGTGGTAATTGATCAAAGAGAAAAAGAAAGGAAGGGTGATATCGGTAGTAGATGGGTAGATGGTTTGAATTTTGAGTAGATTGAACTTTAATTTATCTCAGGTAATTAGTGGGTGTTTTCTTAGGGAGATTGGTTTTTCCTAGCAGAAGAAATTATCTTCTTTTGTTATTTCTTCTTAAATCTTTTATTTTCTCAGTGGTTGGTATTTTAAAGTATTTTTGAAAAGAAGTATTTTAAGATAAATATTTTTGGATTTTCTCATATTAGAAAATCTCAAATTTATATTTGCATAGGACATATTGGTCATTGGGTCATCTTGTCATTCAGGTGGAGTGGCTGACGTAGAGCAGAACATGTGAAGGGGTTTTGATGATGTAGGTCTTCCAAGATTCAAGTGATAAGATGGGCCTTTCCATTTCATGATGGATTTTCTCAATTATTTAACAAGGGATTTTAATGTTTTTTATATCCCAATGAAATTTATTCCTACAGGGTGGTTATTCTAACTTTGGTTGTAGAGTTTTTTGTCTAGCTTAGGGGAAGGATGGAACATTTTGGTGTTGAATCGATAGGCTAGCCATTGGTTTTTGGATGTGAAAAGAGCAGGGAGATGGGATTCATTAATTCAATATCTAGAACATGTTTGCTCAATGTTTTTTAGATTTAGATTCAGAGGTGTTTGAGGCCATTAAAAAGGTGTTGGGAATGGAAATCTTGGTAGATAGCAGGTGAGTTAAGGTAAAATTGGATTTGGATTCTCTCTTTGCATCAAATCTTTATTTGATAATGTTTGAGATGGATCAAATTCAAGAAATGGTTGATTTTCTCATTTGGCCATAATATCGATTAGAGTTGATGTCAAAAATGGATGCCCTACCTCTCAGCTTCTCCAACTCTTTCATTCTTGATAAGAGATTTTTTGGGTTATGTTCCTTTGTCTATGTTTCAAGATATGGAGTCCTATTTTATAGTATTAGTCAAATTTGCTAAAGACGTGGAGGTTGAGTTCTTGGCCTAAATGAATTTTTCTAAGAAGTAGGGTGTTAATATAATAGTTATAGAAGATTTATTGAATCTAATTATAGGGTTTGAAGAGTGGAGGGTGCTGAGGAAATCTCTAGAAAGGGTGAAGGCCATTAAAACTCTAGGGAAAGGCATTACTCATGGCTCATTGAAAGCTCCACCTTGGTGGAAGGGAAAGTAGTTGCAATTGTGGTAGGATCTTGGGAAGGTACAAAAGCATCTAATTTTTTTTCAATGGAGTAGTCAACATGAGAGTTGGTTAGTAGGAATAAAGCTAAGACTAGGTTTATGTAGGCAGTGAAGGGGTAGGACATCTTGGTGGTTAGCGGGCATAGGTCTGAGCAAGCAAAAACTTTAGGAAACTTAGTGCCTAACAATGGTAGACTGATTGAATTAGTTATCTTAGAGTAAGATGTTACCATTTATTTTGTTTATCAATAGTTGTTAATAGGTGATATACTATTCGTTATCTTTATGGTTTTGAAAAAGAACCTTTTTTGTAACTATTGGTGGTCCAATGCCTTAACAAGGATATATGTTAAGCCATACTGTTAATGTTTTTTAATATTTTTTTGTTGATCGTGTCGAGGATCCAGTATTTATTTAATATCAATCCAAATATATATATATATATATATATATATATATATATATATATATATATATATATATATATATATATATATATATATATATATATATATATATATATATATTATCCCTTAGATGGTCAATTTTGCCTACAAAAATTTATCAAAACAAATGATAATTACCTAAATTAGGTTATGGTGATATAGAGCTCTTCAAAACAATTGTTTTAAAAATAAAAGGCTCAATCAAATTTTGGAATCAAATAGTATGGCCTTCTCAAGATAGGCTACTGCATCATTCTTCTTTAGTTGAAAATAACTCAGTTACTACAAGCTGTTATGAATGTATTTTTGTTTTTATTAATGGTAAAAGTCTAGGTTTTGAAAAGGCCCACCCCTTATACAATGGAGAGAAAGATATTATGATAATATATCTATGGAGATTTCTTCTAGTAGAAATAGAACCAGGGTGCAAAAAAAAAAG
The DNA here is from genome assembly GCA_037957365.1 of Torreya grandis. Lineage (NCBI taxonomy): Eukaryota > Viridiplantae > Streptophyta > Pinopsida > Cupressales > Taxaceae > Torreya > Torreya grandis. The sequence goes on along the minus strand of JARHVA010004866.1, from coordinate 1,073,595 downwards.
ATGCAACACTATAGAGGAAACCCAAAAAAAACACATTAAAGAACTAACCCTTACTAAAAATGTTATTTTTGAGTTCTAAGGGTCATATTTAGTAATTCCTTCTCCTTCTTACCTTTACCTTTTTTCTTGTTTTTTACAAACTTCCATTCACCCCCTTCCCCTAGATCTAGGAAGATAGGAATGGAAACTTCAAGAGAATAAACTAATTTAAAAATATATTTGGCTTCTAAAGTGGCTAAATGATTCTTCTCAAGAGGTATTCTAGCCATCAAACCCTCACATGTAACATCTTTCAATCCTAAAGCAGAAACAACCTTTAGTGAGGCTTCAACTTCCTTACTCTATTTTAGGAATTAAAACGAATGATGGCATTTCTAGCACTTTACTAACATTATCTAAGTTATGTTCCTCTTCTGAGTCATCACTATTCCTCTATATGAATCTATATCAGGGTTAATTCCTTCCACCAAGAAACCCCATGCTTATGCTTAGTAAAGCAACACTCATTACCCAGATGCCTTTTAGCAAAGCACTTTTCACAATGAAAAGGCAAATCCTCATAATTAATAGTTTATTTCCAAGATTGACCTTGAATGATCAGATAATAAATGTATGAAGGTTTTCTAAAACGTTCAAGGAAACTAAGATATGAATGAAAGTACAGTGTTGCATATTTTTTTTGATAGGTCTACATCAAGAATTGTGCCCCAAGAATTTCCTATAGCATGAAAATAATAATCTATCCAAAAGTTGAAAGGAACATGAGGCATCCTTACCCATATCAATTTGATGTTAAAATATTATGTGTGTGGGTCAAAGGATGGATAACAAGGCTTAGATTACAACATACCATGATCCCATATCTAAACCCTATGTTGGAAAATTTCCTTCTTATCCTTAACAAGATTAAAGACAAAAAAAATAAGCCATTGGCATAGGGGAAGAGTTCTAGATTACCTCTCATAAAGGGCTTCTAGCCCTTCTCAACCCATGCTTAAATCACTAAAAATAAGTCCAAAAATTGGTAAATCTATAGATCACCCCTCTACTCAATAAGTAGTACACATGATTGAGGATATTTTTTAGGTACTCCCCATCAAATGTGATTGAGGGGTTGGAGGTGTTATGTGTAAAATATTTAGTTGGGTGTTTTTTCATTATCTCAATGAAAGATCTAGATTCAATCCTTTATGAAGCAAGCCAATTGAAAGTCACCACCCCTGAAGCTACCTCCCCTATTTCCTTAAAAACAAAAACATGATCTACCTTTTCAAGTAATACATCTCTAACCATTGTTGATAGTGTTGATAATTGATGTCATTGATATAAAAAGTAATTACAGAGTGGTGATTAATGAAGGGTGATATCATGAAGTGACAAGGAATCCTGGAGAGAGGTCATTGCTTAAGCATGGTCATGTATTATAGAGACAAGATGGAGATATGATAAGTTTAGTATGAGATTGAGATTGAGCAAGGTACTATTGGAGCATGTGTATAAGGTATAGAGTTAGTTCAGGACTCTCAAGAGTGAGCTATAGTAGTAAAGATTCATTGAGATTTTGTATCTAGGCTTAACCTTATGACCTTGGGTGGTCTGATGAAGTAGTTTGAGTAGGATTGGTGACTTGTGAGATAATGTGAGTCTTGTTCATGGTATAAAAAAAATTATCTAATATGTATATGTAGTTATAGGTTAAGGAATGAAGGCAAAAGTATGTGAAAAATGTTTTTGTGGTCTCAAGTGTATGAAAGTTAAGAAAGGCAAGGTCTAATGTGACAGCATGTGAAATTTTCAAAGCAAAAAAGCCTCATGTGATGTTTGGGGAAGGTGATCAATTTTGTTTTTAAAGGTGTGTATGAATTTTTAGGTTAATATGTGTAATAAAAGTGCATTAAATATCTTTTGAGGCTTCTTAACCTCACAAAATGAAGAGATATGAACCCAAGAGAGACTTTCTTGAGCTTATTGACACGTGAATCTTTTGCGTGGTGTAATACTATGTTATTAGAATATGGGGAGGGTTTATAAGCTAAAAATCCTTGCATTGGTTTTTTATTTAATGGATTAACCTTTATGAATAATTGTTAGCACCTATAAGTGGTCTAAACCCTCACTAAACCCTCATTAGAACCCAATAGAGAATATCTTGGTAGTTTATGCCTAGAATGGATTTGGTGACATAATATGATAATTAGATCTTGTATATAACTCTCTCAAGTACTTGGAAGTGGTAATTTTTTTGTCTTGAGAATAAGAAAAAGCTATAGAAAAGTGCTTGTTTCTAGAAAAGAAGGTATAACAGTCAGATGGTGTATTAGACCTAGTTGTTAAACTTATAGAATATAAATCTAGAGACTTGTTATACAATTAAATGATGTTATTTAATAAATCTTTAACATATATTTAAATTATATATGTCAATCAAAATGTCCTATTACTAGTTTATAGACAATGAAAATAATGATAAATAAATAAACAGAGTGAAAGGGTAATTTGGGATGATGTGTAGATGAATAGGGATGAATATAATGGATTTGGGTCTTTTTTTCAAGACATATTCATCTTATTCCCTTGGTTGGTTAGTTCTGATGATGCCCATTCACAATATAGAAGGTTTCTTCAAGATGGTTTGTCTGAGTAATGAAGACAGTAGAATCTAGGATAGTGAGAATGATCTGTAAGAGCATATATACCATTGAATAAAATCATATATTTTTTGATGTTTCTATAAATATGACATATGAAATTGTAAATTCATTATAATATCTTTTTATTACTTATGTAGGTGCTATATTGCTATGATTTCATGACTAGATGTCTATAGTGGTTGGAAGTTGTGAGTGAGTTTTTTGCAAAGAAGGGTTACTGGTTGCAGAGGTTGAGTTGAAGACTCCTATTGTATGTATAATGAATATGAGGTAATATAGTGTCTATAAATGTGATTTTTTATCATGTTTGAGTGACAAATGTATGATTATGTGTTCAATATCCTTGACTGAGTTTTTGTATACATTGTAGATCTATGTGATGATGTTGTAGGAGTTGTCTTGCAGTGTATTGGCCTGAATGATAATGACTAATGGAATTGGATTTTTTTTTAAGATTATGAATTTTATATTCATGTGATTTTAAGGCATTATCATGTGATAAACTTGATTTTATTCCTTAGTTATTCAATACTATGTTTTCTTGTTTATGAAGACCTAACTGTGAATAGTGAAATTAAAGAAGTCCAAGGGGTGAGTGGACTCTCTAGGACATATAGAGCCTAGGTGATGGTTTATATAGTATATTTTTATGTCTTCTGAATTTTTTAAATCATTGGATAAGTCTCATGGTTCTCTCTTGTGTCCAAGTGGTAATGTTTGCATGAGTAAACCTAATTGTTTTAGGTCTCCATTAGGCCTATTTGTGTTTTTGAGATAATGAAGCATTGATGACCAAAGAAGAGTTATGGTGAATGGTTTAAACATGTGGTAATGGTTGATTTAATTGTAAGGAAAGTTTGAAAATAGTCATAGTTGACCAAATAGTATATGAGTAGTTTTCATGTATATAAGCAAGACCTAGTGGGGTTTGTGTTCTAGGTGTGTGTATTGCATTCAATATCAATCTAAAGGAGAAAATAATAATAGAGGGATTTAGAGGATGAAAAATCATATTTTAAATATATTAAAGTATTCATAAATAATAAATTACTAAGTTTTCAAGTGTGTTGAGTGTTGAACACACCTATCTACTGAGAGGGGGGTGAATCAGGACATCTCAAAAACCTGGTTACTTACAACTTTCAAAATGAATGTTAAACAAATGAAAAAATAAAAAAAATTAAATAAATATATCACATTAATAGAAGAACAAGACATAAAACCTAATTTATACAAGGAAACCCAAAGGGAAAAACCATGATGAGAATGATGCTAGAATCTATTATTCTAATCCAGTGTCACAAAGTTTATCTCACTGATTGAACTTCACTAGTTACATTTAAGGACACCCATCAAAAGGAGACACAAATCCCATAACTTTAATAGCACAAAATCTAAGGAAACACCCACTCCATATACTAATCACCAACCCAGTTTAATCTAAAGGCACCAACCAGTCAGATACTTGAATTATAATTCAAGTTAATGAATCATATTCATCAAGAATCTAGGTCTATGTTCTTTATTTCAAGTATAATATGTAGTTGCTCATTTCTCCTTCAACACACCTTTGTGTGTTCTTCACTATTCCTACACCCTTTTTCTAGATCTAAATTTTTCTATTTAACACCCTGATATTATCCAATTCAACCATTACTTCTTCATACTCAGATGAGTCTCATATTTGTACACTTATATCTTGACTCCTCTCATTCTTAAAATGAAGTAACTATTTTTCTTTCTTGCTCTTTGTATCTTTATAATTTTGCATCAATTAAAACTTAGATGAGCCTCTTTTCTTTATACATTATGCATTCATTGCTTGTCTCTTCTCATTCTAAGCAAATGACTATATGACTTCCATTTTCTAAGCCTCTTTGAATTCTACCCTTAGTCGCATCAATTTCCACACTTGAAAAATTAGAAGAATTGATTCAGTTCAATCATTATTGTTTATATCCTTTAATCATCTTGCCATATTATTTCAACTAACTCACTTCAATAGTTCTTCATTTATTTTCTAATCCAATTGTGAAGCATGCCCATTGATATTTACATCCAAGCTATATGTGTCATTCAATCTCTTGAAGATGCATGATCTTTATATTGGCTTGGTCATTAAACTTCAGCATGTTGACTTCATCTTATTTTATTCAACATTCATATATTGCTTTTACTCCTTTCGATTGTTTTTTATATGCTCAATCTTTATCTTTTCCTATATGCCTTTTGGGAGTTGTCATGGAAGCCTTTTGACTTTTTCAAAATGACCTTGCATCATATGCAATTGTTCTTTGACACTTGTGGAAGTGTTCTATGACTTTAAAAAAAATTCAAATGTCCTTTCTCTTCATTTAAAATACCCTTCAGGATTTTCAAACTATATTTTGGATCTTTGTAAGTGTCCTTCTCTCCCTCTGAAGTGTCCTTCAAAAGCTTTTCAAGTGTCCTTTATCCTTAAAAAGTGTCCTTCAAAAACATTGCAAATGTCTTTTCTTCATTCAAATTATCCTTCGAACAAATTATTGCTAGATTTTTGTCTAATTTTCCTTCAAGATTTTGTAAATGTCTACTTGCCTTAGTCAAATTCTCTGAAAGAATTAATTAATTCCCTTAATTTGAATGTGCCCTTTAGAACTTCTACAACATACCCTTCAAGATTTTGTAAATGTCCACTTGCCTTAGACAAATTATCCTTCAATATTTTTTTTGGGGTCATTTTCATCTAAGGGGCTTTGGGATAATTTCCCTGATAAAATACCAAGTGTCTATTTCTTTTAACATTTTTCAAAGTACCTTTTTGGACTTCTCATAAATGTTCTTTCAAAAACCTTATTTGGGTCACATTCCCTTCAAAACTTTTGCAAAGTACCCTTCAGATTTTTGAAAATATCCCTTCGAAAGCTTTGAATGGCCCACTTACCCTTCCAAATTTTTGCAATAATCCATTCATAACTTTTGAATGGCACTTTCCCTTCATACTTTTTGCAAAGTACCCTTCAAGACTTTTGGAAGGATCCCTTAAGAAATTTTGAATGGTCCACTTACCCTTCAATGTTTTCAAATAAATACTTAGTTAATTTTATTAAAATAAATCACCAAACCATTCTCTCTGAAAGAATTGCCTTTAACATTTTCCTAAAAGAATTCCTTTATTTATTGTGGGCTTTTTGTCTAAGAAAATTGTCTTTACCAATATTTTTTAAAGAATTCCCTCAACAAATAAAAAGGTGAAAAATAGACTATGGGAACTTAGTAGACTTTTAGATGAGGAACAAACTTGTGCATTTGTAACATTTGATCTATTCATCCTTATGACATAGAACATAGACCACAAAGAATAGACACAAACCTGATTATCATCGTGTGATCATTTCTTTGAGATGATACCATATCTTGTCAAGATAACCATGTGAGCAAAGGCATTAAAAGTACACACACATGTCTATTCAACTAAACTTATTTGTCATTAATGCATGATATCACATGCTACCTTTGACATCAATGACAATTATTTAGACATTAATGAATATGTCTAATAATCTCCTCCTTTGGCATTGATGGTAACTCATCATCAAAATGGCTTAACTCCTTTATCTTCATTCTACTTTCTCCCCCTTGAACATTAATGACAAAGAGTCTCTACCATAATATGTCAATAATCTACTCCTTTCCTAGCATCTTGGTTATTATAATCCTTAGACCTAGCTATCTAGAACACTTTGTGAGGAACTCCCACTTAGGCAATGGCACATTTGCCTAACCTCTACACAAACACATTCAAAACTAGTTCCTTTGGTTCCAATATTCTACAAATGATCATTTATATAGCATTTGTCTAAAACACCAATAAATAATCTACATATCTTTGTATAGATAGGCATAATGATCTAGATCCAAAACACGTTTGTCACCTCCTTTTTCATCAAATAACAAAGGGACTATAGCTTTCTCACCAGACTACTTTTTCTCTTAATCCAAAATTTAATAATGTTCCTTCAATACTCCACCTATATTCATTCCTTATCACTAAAATCTAGTGATGTGGTGTTGGAGCCAATACTCCCAACCTCTCTCTTAGATACTCAAATTGATCCTTGGGAAGAGGCTTGGTATATATATCTACAATTTGGTCCTTTGTTGGCACATACTCAATTTTGACCTCTTGATTTTCAACCTTTTCTTTTAGAAAATGATATTTGATGGATATATGCTTGGTTTTAGAATGCATCATTGGTTTATTAGATATGTTTATGGCACTTGAGTTATCATAAAATAAAGAAATAGGTTCTTGGTATTCTACCTTGATATCTCTGAGAGTCTACTTCATCCACAAGACTTTAGTGTAACATATTGTTGCTGCTACATACTCTCCTTCTATTGTAGAAATCATAACCAACTCTTGCTTTTTTCTCAGCCATGACACAAGTCTATTTCCAAGGAAGAATGCATCATGACTAGTTCTTATTCTATCATTTGTGCTTCCTACCCAATCAGCATAAGTGTGTATTGTCAAAGTGAAATCATCACTTGAAGGATATCACAATCCAGAGTCTATTGTGCCTTTGATATATCTAAAGATTCTCTTTATTGCATTTACATGAGTCTCTTTTGGAACATCCTAAAATCTTGAAACCATGCATACAACTTACATGATGTCTGGTCTTGTATTAGTAAGATATAGCAAACTACCAATCATTGATCTATACATAGTTTGGTTCACTTTAGAGTATTCATCACCTTTGCTCAACTTACATCTAGTTATCATAGGATTACTAACTGGTATGTTATCCTTCATACCAAATTTCTTAAGCATCTCCTTCTCATACTTGGTCTGAGATATAAATATCCATTCTTTTGATTGTGAAACCTATAAACCAAGAAAGAATGAAAGTTCTCCTATTATAGACATTTTAAACTCCTTTTGCATTTGATTTGAAAAATATTTTCACATATTGTTGTTACTACCATCAAAAGTAATGTCATCAACATAAATAACTATGATCAACATATGTCTATTTTTGGGCTTAACATATAGATTACTATCATCACATCCTTTGATAAATCCTTGTTACTAAGAATATTGACCCATCCTAGAATACCATACTCTAGGTGTCTATTTTAGACCATATAGCACCTTCTTCAATTTGCACACATAGTATTCTTAATCTATTAGCTAAAAGCCTTTAGGTTGTACAATATAATGACTTCTTCCAAAGTTCCTTTTAGGAAAGATAAATTAGCATCCATCTAATAGACTTTGAACTTTTTAATGACTAAGAATGCTAAAAACATTCTAATGGCTTCCAATCTTTCCACTATAGCAATGTCTCCTCAAAGTTTATTCCTTCTACTTGATCATGTCCCTTACAAACAAGTCTAGATTTATTTCTCAAAACATCTCCATCTTCATTCAACTTGTTTTTAAAAACCCATTTTGTGTCTATGACATTGTTGTTTGTGGATCTTGAAACTAATTACCATTTTTTGTTCTTTTCTATTTGACTTAGTTCCTCATCCATGGCCTTTTCCAACTTTCATTTTTTCTAGCTTCACCATAGCTTTTAAGCTCAAATTTAGATAGTAAAGCAAAGCTTACTTATTTTTTGCTCATTGTAGCCCTTTTCCTCATTTTAACTCCTTTCATATCTCCAATGATCTGCTCCTTAGGATGATCCTTTTGAACAAACTTTGGGAGTGCCTTTTCAATCCTTTTCATATCTTGTTCTTCATCTTTTAACATTTCATTCTCATCTTCTTCTTTCAGTTCTTCAATATTGATCTCTTTTACTAGTTCAATCTCTTCTTTGAGGACCTCTTCTACTATAACATGAATGCTTTCCACTAGTTTATGTATTCTTTTTTTATAGTAGACATAATCTTTGCCATGAGTGGAATAACCAAGAAATATTCCCTCATCACATTGCAACTCAAAAGTTCCTATAGTTTTCTCCTTTCTTTGAATATAGCATGTGATGCCAAATACTCTGAAATAACTGATGGAGGTAGGCTTTCCATACCATAGTTCATATAGAGTCTTGTTTCTATTCACTCTCAATTGAACTTAGGCCAAGATGTATATTGTTTTTTATACTACTTATCTCTAATATCCCTCAAGTAGGTTGGCTTCTTTCAATTTTATTCTAGTTATTTCCTTGATAGTCATGTTCTTCCTTTCAACCACTCCATTTTACTATGGGATTATTGCAATTGAGTAGTGTCTTTTAATTACATGCTTCTCATAATACTCTATAAATTCATTTAAAGTGAATTCACCACCTTTGTCAAATCTGAGTAACTTGATCTTTCTGCCAATTTCATTTTCAACCATGGCTCTAAAGACCTTGAATCTCTCAAAGGCTTGAGAGTTGTCCTTTAATATAGTTATCCATGGCATTCTAGTGTCGTCATCTACAAACAACATGAAATAATAAACTCCTTTGGATCCTCTTGTCTTGGTTAGTCCATAAAGATCAGTATGAACTATCTGTAGAGGCTTTGTAGTTGCATATTCTTTAGTTTGAAATGAGACCCTAGTATGCTTACCAAGCTAACACTATCTACATGTTGTGTTTGTAGGCTTGGTTATCTTTGGCATTTGTATCACACATTTGTTGTAACTTTGAATAAATAATCAAAGTTAACATGACCCATCATTATGCACCATAACTAGCTCTCGTCAATCTTTCCCATGAGGCAATTTGTATTATCTAGTTCAATTAGATTATATATATATATATATATATATATAACTTTTAGTCCTCTTTCCTTGAGAAACTATTTTACTAAACCTTCTTAGCTCATAACCTTCAGCATCAAATATAACTTTATAACCATTATCACACATCTGATTGACACTTTATAGATTATGCTTTAACCCTTTAACATAAATAAAATCATGTGTAGGCAGCTTGCCATCGTGTGCAATGTTCCTTTACCTCTGATTTTGACTACAATATTGTCTACCAGGTTGATAGTCCCTTCTTTGCACTAGCTCAATTTGGTGAACTTACTCTTGTTATTGGTCATATGCTTTTATCAACCACTAGTTATGACCCATAGAATTTTATCTTTAGCATACAACAGTGTTTGGGTGATCATAGACTAATTTTTATTTTTTCATATCTCATTTGGCTTCTTGACTATACTTTTCTTTGTGGTGTCCTTGATTTGTAAGCCTTTATTTTCTTTAGGAGTCTAAACCCTTTTTGCATTGTTAGACTTTGATTTAATAATATTTTTTCTACAATGCTTTCCTATATGCCCAAAATTATTATAGTTATAGCATAAGACATCTAGATCTAGTAGAGGGGCAAATAAATTCATACTTAATAAACTTATCCTTCTCTTAGGTACAATGTTACAATCAATTACTTTATGACCAAATTGATTACAACTATAACAATAACCATAAAATGATGAAGAATACATGGTTATCATTCTCCTTTGGGTATATAAAGGAGGTCTCCTAAATTCTATCTTCTTCACATTCCTTGTAATTTTATTTTTTATTGCAACAACCTTGGTCTTTGTAGGAATATAGCTATTACTTTTCTTCTCTTTAGGAATGTGATTTTCTTATTTTTTTATTCCTGATTCTATTACTGCCTTGAAGTTTTCATATAGATTCCCAGTTGTACTCAACATGGGACTCTTGCCTTTCTCATACCCAAGACCTAATTTTTCTTTGAGGGGAATTTGTGAGCTAATCATCTCATCTAGTATTGTAAATCCACCTTTTAATTTTAGGCATTTATCAATTTGTTCTTTGGCATTTTTTATCTTTTCCCTTAAGTCTATGATTTCTTCCTGCATAAAATGATAAAGAATACATGGTTATCATTCTTCTTTGGGTATATAAAGGAGATCTCCTGAACTCTATCATCTTCACGTTCCTTTCTGTAATGTTGTCTTTTATAGCACCAACCTTGGTATTTATAGGAATAAAGTTATTACTTTTCTTCTTCTCTTTAGGAATGTGATTTTATTATTTTTTTATTCTTGATTTTGCTACTGCCTTGAATTTTTCATATAGAATCCCAGTTTACTCAATGTGGGACTCTTGCCTTTCTCATACCCAAGACCTAATTTTTATTTGAGTGGCATGTGTGAGCTGATCATCTCATCTAGTATTGTACATCCACCTTTCAATTTTAGGCATTTATGAATTTTTTCTTTCCTTTTTGAGATTTATCCTTAGGTCTATGATTTCTTCCTCCATCTTCAAGCATTCTAAGTATTGTGCTTTCAAATCAGTTTTGAGCACATCCTCTATCCTTTTTTCCCCCTCAACTTGGGTCTTCAAACTTACTATCATTTGATCTAATTCCTCATTTCTTTTATTAAGTTTCTCAAACTCCTTTTGACTAAGCTTCTTTTGTTTATAATTTTCATTTCTAGGCCTATCAATTTATTTTAAAGCATAGATGAGTTCACATTCCAAATTTAACCCTCCTTCTCCTTCTTCATAATCATATAAGTCCTCTTCTTCTTGGCATAAATAAGTTGATTCATAAGTCATGAATAAAATTCATTTTGTTTGGCCATAAAATCACTATCATGCTCATCACTTAAACTACTGCTATCATCAACCGAGTCACTATCTTCTTTTGAGTACAACCCCTTTTTATTCTTAAAGAAGATTTTCTTCTTCTTGGGATAAGAGGATTTCTCCTTTTGATTTTTCTTAGCTAAATCAAAGTCATCCTATCTTTTATGTGGACATTTAGTAGTAAAGTGACCTATCTTTCCACAATAAAAGCATTTTATGGGTAACTTACCTTTGTATTTACCTGATCCCTTCTTCAACATTTTGATGAAATTGGCCTCTACATCATCAACCTCCTCAAATTCAAAATTAGGAGTTTCTTCTTCTTCTACCTGCTTAAAAACTTTGAAAGCAACGTCTCTCTTGAATGACTCAACATCTCCTAGCCTCATCTTAAATGTAGTGAAATTTCCATGTAACTCATATATTGTGAGATTTTTGAAATCTCTTGTTCAATTGTAGAAATTTTAGGATCATATTTTTTTTGTTAGAGATCTTAAAACCTTTTTGACAATAACTTATTCGTACATTATTTCTTCAAGCCCTCTAATTGCATTATAAATCTCATCTACCCTAAGAAGGTAATCTACAATCTTCTTATCCATATTCATATTGAGGATTTCAAACTATCCCTTATGATTTTAAAGATTTACTTATTTTACTCTATCATCTCCTTCATATATGCTCTTCAATTTGACCCATATGTCTTTTGCACTTTGACAATGCATCACTTTGAAAAACTCATTGTTTGAGAATCCAAAAAGAAAGGCATTCTTTGATTTAGCATTATTTTCACATGTATTTTTCACTACCTAATCAATAAGAAGAGTTTTATTTGGTGTGTATCCATTTTCAAAGAACATTCAGACATCAAATCCCAGAGAAGTCAAATACACTTCCATCCTTATGTGCTAGAAAGCATAGTTAGTCCCATCAAACAAAGGTGCCTTGTTTGATGAAGTTCCTTCACGACTATTCATTTTTTGTTCAGACTCTAATATTCACCTGAGTTGATTAAGCTTCTCACTAGGAACATAATGCTCTAATACAAATTATTGAACACACATATCTACTAAGAGGGGGGGTGAATAAATATATCTCAAAAACTTAGTTACTTATAACTTTCAAGATGCATGTTAAATAAATTCAACCTTAAATAAATTAAATAAAGATATCACATGCAAAAAAACACAACACACAACACCTGATTTATACATGAAAACCCAAAGGTAAAAACCATGATGAGAATGTTGCTAGAATCTACTAGTCTAATCCAACTTCACAAAGTTTGTCTCACTGACTGAACCTCACTAGTTACATTTAAGTAAACCCATCCCAAGGATATACAAATACCCTAACTTTAAGATCACCAAATCTAAGGAAGCACCAACTCCCTATATTGAGCACCGACCCATTTCAATCTGAAGGCACCAACTAATCAGATACTTGAATTATAATTTAAGTTAATGAATCAGATTCATAAAAGAATCTGAGTCTCTATTCTTTGTTTGAAATCCAATCTACAACTACTCATTTATCTTTCAACACACTTTTGTGTGTCCTTCACTCTTTTGAACCCTTTCTCTATGTCTAAATTTATCTATTTTACACCTTTATATTCTCCATTTTTACAATTACTTCTTCATACTCAAATGAGTATCATATTTCTACACTTACAACATGACTTCTCTCATTATTGAAATGAAGTAACTATTTGTCTTTCCTTCTCTTTGTCTCTTTGGAATTTTGCATCAATTAAAACTTAGATGAGCCTCTTTTCTTTATACATTTTGCATTCATTGTTTGTCTATTCTCATTCCAATAAAATGACTATATGACTTCCATTCTCTGAGCCTCTTTAAATTCTACCCCTAGTCAAATCAATTTCCACACTTACAAAATTAAAATAATTGATTTAGCTCAACCATTGTTGTTTATATCCTTAAACCATCTCACAAAATTCTTGTAACTAACTCACTTAAATGGTTTTTCATTTATTTTTTATCCACCTTTGAAACATGTTCATCAATCTTTCCATCTAAGCTCTGTGTGTTATTCGATCTATTGAAGATACATGATCTTTATATTGGCTTGGTAATTAAACTTTGGCATGTTGACTTCATCTTATTTTCTTTGGCATTCATGTATTACTTTTGCTCCTTTTGATTGTCTTAGGCACACTCAATCTTTATATTTTCCTATATACATTTTTGGAGTTTTTCATGGAAGCCTTTTAGCTTTTTTGAAATGACCTTGTGTCATACACTTATCCTTTGAAACTTGTGGAAGTGTTCTGTCTTTTGAAAAAAATTCAAATGTCCTTTCTCTTTATTTGAACTACCCTTCAGGAGTTTGTAAACTATCTTAAAAAAAATTTCAAGTTTCCTTCTCTCTTTTCAAAGATTTTCAAGCATCCTTTATCCTTCGAAAGTGTCCTTCAAAAACTTTGCAAATGTCCTTTCTTCATTCAAACTATCCTTCAAAAAAATTGTCATGCGCTTCTTGTTTAAGTGCCCTTTGGGATTTTGTAAATGTCCACTTGCCTTAGATAAATTATCTAAAATAATTCATTAATGTCCTTCATCTAAAAGTTTCCTTTAGAACTTCTATAACATGCCCTTTAGGATTTTATAAATGTCCACTTGCCTTAGACAAATTATCCTTCAGAATTTTTATTTGGGTCCTTTTCATTTAAGGGGCTTTGGGATAATTTCCTTGAAAAAATACCAAGTGTCTATTTCTTTTAGAATTTTTCAAATTACCTTTCAAGACTTCTCAAAATGTCTTTTTAGAAACTTTTTTTGGGTCACATGCCCTTTGAAACTTTTACAAAGTACCCTTCATTGTTTTTAAAAGATCCCTTTAGAAGCTTTGAACGGACCACTTACCCTTTGAACTTTTTATAATGATCCCTTACAAAATTTTGAATAGTCCACTTGCCCTTCAAAATTTTTACAAAGTACCCTTCAAAAAATTTTAACGTTCCACTTGCCCTTCAAAATATTTGTAAAGTGCCCTTTGGGATTTTTGCAAGGATCCCTTCAGAACTTTTGAACGGTCCACTTACCCTTTAGATTTATCAAACAAATACTTAGCCAATTTTATTGAAATAAATCACCAAACCATTTTCTCTAAAATAATTACCTTTAACATTTTATTGAAATAATTCCCTTATTTGTTGTAGGCTTTTTGTCTGAGAGAATTGTCTTTACCAATATTTCTGAAAGAATTCCCCCAACAATTACAAAGGTGTAATATTGACTATGGAAACTTAGTAAACTTTTAGAGAGGAATAACCTTATGCATTTTTAAAAATTTCTCTATTCATCCTTATGACATATAGTTATACCACAAATAACAGACACAAACTAGAATATCATAGTGTGATCATTTCCTTGAGATGCTACCATATCTTGTCAAGATAACCATGTGATCAAAACAATTCAAATTACACACACATGTATATTAAACCAAACATCATTTTCATTAATTCATTATAGGACATGCTAAATTTAACATCAATGATAATTCTTTAAACATTAATGACTATGTCCAATATTGAGATCAATTTAGTCTTGGAGAGACCTTAATATGCAAAGAGCTAGATTTATGTGTGTAAGCTATAAGTGAATGAGAAGACATATTATAGAGAATTAGGATATACTATAGGTCATCATAAGAGTGAATAATTATCTATGAATATTATGTAATATCTCAATGTGAAAATATCAAGTGTAAGTGTTTTATTCTATCTAAGAAGAGACTTAGTGAAGCAAAGGAGAAAGAGATTAGTTTAGAGGCATATTTTAGTGTGCCCAAGAAAAAGAAGTCCATAATAAACTATGTGAAGATAAAAAGAGTAGGTTGGAGTGTTCCTTAGTGTTTATTTTGTGGGTTATGGATCACTAAGGTGGTTGATGCCTCCTAGCAAGTTGGTACTTGCTAAAGCCAAATGGGTGCTTGGTGAATTTGAGGGATTGGTGCTCAGCAAAATATTGATTCATGGTTATAGGACAAGTATTAAATGTTGTGTATCAATGTATTTTCTCCCCAATTAGTGTTTTTCACATAGATCTTATGTTCATGTGATGTGTTCTCTTATTTCATGGTTTGTATATATGTGCTTTCATGTTATTGTTTCTAGATCAAGTTGATGAATGTTTGAATGGTGAATGGAATTGAACTATTAAATATGATTAGTTGAATCATTAATTCATCCCCCCTCTCAATTATTGTACCATTAAAAATTGGTACTAAAGTGGGTACTTTTGTGAATTCTTGATAGCTTGAAGGTGGTCCTAAGAAGTACAAGATGAAAAATCAATTGAAGAGAGAAAATCAAGGTTTGAAATTTGTGATCAAAGATATTGAGAAGTAGGTATATGATTTGAATCTTAAAATAGATAATTAAGTAAAATAAGATAATATTTCCATTCATAATCTCAAAGATAAAGTAGACGTTGCTTATACATGTCTAAGGTTAAGTGAATAAAAGTGCAATTAGTACAAGGCAATTTTTTAAAAGTATAGAGGTAAGATGAGAGAGTATGATCAAGAAGAAGCAGAGTATAAGAACATGGCCAACAAGGTATAAGAAGACGAAGATAATATCAATATTCTTGAGGATCTGTTAAGGACTACAATTGCAAATCTGAAAGCAAGAGAAGATGAGTACACTCAGTTGAAAATTAAGACGCGGTCTTTGAAGAGTCAACATGAAAAACTCATAAACAAGTTAGATAAGATTGCAAAGGAGCATGATAATCCTGAGCAATTCAAGGATAATGCAAACTTAGGGAGAAATGAAAGAAGGTCAATTATAAATTTAAATTCTACAAGGTATGCAAGTAAGTTTTATAATCATTATTGTGCATGTTTTCAATATGGTCATAAGGAAATAGATTGCAGAAGATGAGATCTAAGAATGGACACTCATAAATATATGGAATAAGGATAAATTGGCAAAAGAGTGATCACAATTCACATCAGAAAAGAGGTTTGTATAACAAGAGTGAGGTGATTTGCTATAGTTGTAATAAATTTGGTCATATTACTAGCTTTTACAAGAATAATGTTCCTAAGAATAAAGAAAAGGTATGGAGACCAAAGTCAGTGAAATTTGTTCTTAATGAGCTTAATGATATAGTTAAACCATTTTCTATAGTAGAGAATAAATATTTTTGAAGATTTTACAAGAGAGTCAAGAATATTTACCATCAGCTCAACTGTAAGAAAATAAAGATGATGGTGACATCATGCTTGAGGTGTTAATCAAGTTCAAGAAGATTCTGAAGGAAGACTCTCAATCCCCTTTTTGCAAATTAGTTTAGAAGGTTTTAGTTGAAAAGTTATGTAAATATCCTTTGTTATCCTCATGTGTTGACATTGCAGTCATAGAAGACAATAATAATACTGAGGATGTACAAGTCTTTTCAATCAAACATAACAAGAAAATGAAAAATTAGTCTAATAAGTACAATATGATCAAGTGAGTAAGGAGGTGTGGAGATATCTTAAGTACATGTTTTTTCTAAGAACCCATTGGAATGGGTATTTTTGTTATGTTTCATAGAGACATTCATCAGTTTGAAGAAACATGTGTGTTGCAAACAATGCTTTCATATTGAGTTGAAAAGGTATGTTTATCATAGTCATGTTGATGATTTTGAATAATATTTGTTTTTCTTTCAATGCATCTTTTGGTATGCTCTTGTTGGTGTCTAGATGATTTATCTTAAGATATAGGTCTACGAGAAAGGTTTTGAGAAGCAAGGTAGTGTGGTATAATCAATGGAGACTTGTCAAAGGCCAAAAGACTTTTTATGAATTCATGATGGATGATTCAAATTGGGACATTAAAAAATTAATGTAAAAAGTTATATGAGTCTATGTGGAGTCAATGAAATAGGTTCTTATCTAAGACTGTAATGTGACAATCAATGAAGTATGAGAATCCTTGTCAAATTGAAGGCTAACCAAGTAGAGATAAGAATGGTTGATGAATTATATAAATTTGGAAAGGTGAGAGTTGATGGAGTAGATATCCTATGGAATTATAGATGTTTGAAGTCTTTCTATAGGATTTAAATAAGGATTTTGAGTGGTTTCAGATTATTTACGCCTATTTGAGACCTTTTTTTAGGGTTTGAAGACAATTTACCATATCTTGAGTTCCAATAAAAGGTGAGTGCAAAAACATGGTGACCATACCATATTAGAGGTGATATAAGTGATTTTTTAGTCCTCAATTAGTTTTTTCAACCATAAAATATGGGTTGGGAGTAGAAGGGCAAGAAGGTGTCCTAGAGGCCCAATTAGGCATAATTATAGGTCAAGATGTGCCTAGAATAAGGACATGGTACAGAAGAATCTAACCTAAAAAAATTCATGGATAAATAAAAGCCTAAAGGGTACTCTAAAAGTTTATTATTTTTAGATCATTTGTATTTTTGTTTGTGCATAAGGATATGTATCAAAATAGGGAGACAAGGAGCCAATAAGCCCATTAAATGAATATGGATGGTTTGAAGTTATAATGAGTGTTCAAGTTGAAATAATTTGGACCTATGTTGAGGTATCTTGGATCTTAAGGCATTAAGAAGAAAAATTTGAGATCTAGCTATGCTATAAGGGGGAGCTTGTTTAGCTCTAAGATCAAGACTGTTCAAAGACATTTGGCATATTGATCTCAAGGTATGTAATTTGTTCCTATTAAGTTTGAAGATGGTAGTCTTATAGAGTAGCTCTATAGTTATAAGGAGCCTAAAGGTATGAAAATTGAAGTGCATATTTTGTGAAACAAGGGAGAGCCTTTGAATTGTCTTGAAGGGTGATTCTATGAGTTGCAAATGGTGTGAATTAAAAGGATGATATGATGACTTGATCAAACTAAGTCATATTATTGAAAATATTTTGAATATTCATGTATGAGAAAAGGATTCTTGTGAGATATAAAAGTAAATACATCAAAGGGTCATGTTTTATTCAAGGGGTTAAAAATGTAATATGTCATAATCTGAAATGAAAATGATCAGATTGATGTATGTAAAAAGGGAAGCTTAGTTACTATTTAGTCCACTTTATCATTTATGGCAAAGAGAGAGAAGGAAAAGGATGTTGACATCAATTACAAAGAGGTGATTATTTGAAATTATTATCATTAATTTCAAAGGTCATGAAATGTGGTAATTGATGAAGGGTGACATCATGAAGTGACAAGGAAGCCTGAAGAGAGGTCATTGTTTAGGCATGGTCATATTTTGTAGAGACAAGATAGAGATAAGTTAAGTATGATCTTGAGATTGAGCATGGTACTAGTGGATCATGTGTATGAGGTATAGATTCAGTTCATGACTCTTAAGAGTGAGATACAGTATCAAGGATTCATTGAGGGTTGGCATCTAGGCTTAACCATATGAGCTTGGGTGGCCTAATGAAGTAGTTTGAGTAGGATTGGTGACTTGTGAGATAATTTGAGTCTTGTTCATGGTATAAAATATTGGATCTAGTATGTCTATGTAGATAAAAGTCAAGGAATGTATTTATGGTCTCAAGTGTATGCAAGCTAAGAAAGGTGATGCAGAGCTTGCACAAGTGTTCACTCTCTTGTCCTTAAACAATGGATTCTTCCTTCAAGTCTTAGGTTTAAGAGTTCACCAACCATGAAAAGTACAATATCAAAATATGGTTATTGTATTTAAATATCCTTATCCTATTCAATATACACTTAAATAACTCCCTACACTCTTTATCAAACTATCTCAACACTCACTTACCACCTTATGTAACTCTACCTTACAAATAAGCTTCCTTATAGCCTTGTCTAACTACAAATGATTTAGTAATAAAAAATTAATTAATATGATGAATTTATAATATTAAAATATCATTTATATCAATTAAACACACATGTGGTTCAAATTTTAGGTTCTAACTCTCTTTCTAAGTTACATTTCTCTCTCTTAGCTCTTCCAAACTAGGCCTTTTTAGCCCTTTCCTAAGACCTCTATCTATAAATACATACAATAGGTACCATATGGTATTTAAATTATGGGATTTAGTTATGTTATATTCAAACACAAAATATTACAAAAAATGAGTATTTTTCACTAGTTAAATTGCTCCCAAAAGGACAAACCCTAGTTGGTAGGGTTTCTAAAGACTATGTAGGCCGAAGCTCTTCAAAATTCAATAACTTGGATTAGAAAAAATTTTAATCAAATTTAATGATTTTAATGGTTTCTAAAGACTATGTAGGCCGAAGCTCTTCAAAATTCAATAACTTGGATTAGAAAAAGTTTTAATCAAATTTAATGATTTTAATATGTATATATAGGTAAATCAAAACTTTTTCCTTTTATAACCAATACTTAAGACCCCATTTATCATTCCTAATTCAAGAATCTCAGTCTAGTATGAGTGGATTTAAGACACTGAATAGGGGTTTTGATAGGGTTTAAACAATCTTTCTCAACTCCAATAGTACTCACATCCTATTATTGGGTTCTCACACATAAATATACATATAATAACCCTATTTAAACATCATTAGGTTCTAAATAGGTTTCCCAAACAATATTTTCAATCCATAGTGTTTCAAATTGCACACAGTGCTACCAGTGAACAAGGATGTCACTACAATAAAATAAATTTAAAATGAATAAATTTGAAACATTTTTGAATTCACAAAATTATTTCTCTAATACCTCACACATTATTTTCACCTTCACATTCTCCACTAGAATATTTGTACAAAGGATAGATGCTCTATTTTTTTTTGAGCTAATAATATACTCTCATGCATTGACTAACAGACATGCCTGTCTCCTAAAAGGAATTTATTTACAAATTAAATACTAGTTACCTATCTCAAACCAAGGATTATATATATATAAAAAATAACCACATCTCATATTTATGTTTACTCACCATATGGAATATCAAAACAAGTAAATATTCTATTCACAATCATGCAAAGATAGTGTACTTAGAAATTTCATCATCACAGTCTAGTTTTCTTCAAAGTTATCTATTTTTCACAATCATCCCTTGTATCCTTAAAATTTATTACACTAACATAACATAAAATCCAACTCCACCACCTTTTTAAATAATTATAACTGATTCTTGGATTTTTCCTACATTGGTTCCTTAAAAATACATTGCATTTTTGTATGCTTTAATAATATACCCAATGTATGATCTTACTGTATAGACTAAGAAGAAACATAGGAAATTTTAAAAAAATATTAAGACCTCTATGACCCCTTATCAACATGCTGTACAAATTTATGAACTTCATACAATGCATGGAACCCTTCTTACAAGCTTAAGAAATACAAATTTTCAAGTGTCATTTTGGAGGGAAACTCCATATTTCAAAATTTATGCCACTTAGACAAATTTTTATCACTCCTAGGAAAAAATTATAACCTAATATACCTAAAAAGTACATAATATACAAAATCAATCCAAAAATGAGTCCATATTTGGATCCATAAGGATGCCCCTGCATCATATACTACCAAGCTGAAGAAATTTTTCCATAAAAGCCAACTTGGTATATGTTCTTCCTTAGTTGCATTATACATCTTGATGGAAATTTTATGCTACTACATTCCTCTCATATAGGTGAACATGTTCTTATGCCCCATAACTAGGCATCTTTTGATTCTTTCTCTTCATTTTTTTACTACACATGCAAAAAACTTGTCATGGAAAACTATATTGATGTCTTTTATTTCTTGCTTTGGATGGGAAAACCATACTTCCATACCTTCAAACTGATTTCTCTCAACCTTTTTTCTATAATAACCACTAATTCATTTTTTTTCTTCATCCTTCATCCATTCTCCTTGTTTGGTACACTCCATCTCATGCATGTTAACTCTTGGGTCCTTGCATGCCATCTGATCACTTAAGTGTTTGAATTATTGTTGCATATCATCTTCATAACTGACCTTAACCTCCTCTATACAAAATGCTTCATTTTTCACTTCCATATTATCATTGTCCTGACTAAACACACTCTTACCATTACCTTCACTAGGCTATCCTTATTGGACCTATTGTACACTACTCAACTCTTTTTTACCTCCTTATTTATTAAGACATTCCCTCATGCATTGGAGCTTGCCTATTACTCCTTATATTAAATCACAAATATAAATATTCACTAAATTTTGAGACAAATTTTCAAATAAATCATTCACTAAATTACTTTAAAAAGTCTTACTTGCCAATGGTTCAGATTCCTCAACTTGGGCTACCTCAATTTCCTTAAGTTGTTCTTCTACCTTCATGTATTCATTCTCCTACTTCACCAAATCTTTGTAACTTGAAACCAATACCTTATATTATACTCCAACAACTTTTTCATCATTAATCAAAGGCAATAGTGTATACTTAACTCCCTTGTGCTCCAAATAATAGGTGTTCTTCCCCCATCATGACTAGTTGATTTGTCAAACTATCAATGCCTTCTTAGTAATACATGACACACATCCATAGGGATGACATCACATATGAATTTATCCTTATATGTCCAAATCTAAAAATATACTAAGCATTGTTCATTAACAAACACACTATACCCTTTTTGAAGCAAAAAAACTCTATAAAGTGTGGGATGAGGTAATCTCTTGAGACCAAGTTTGCTTACAATATCATTGGAAACTAAATTTTATATGTTCCATGAATATATAATAATTGTGTAACATTTACCATGGGACTTAAAAGTTGTCCAAAAGAGTGTTCTCCTTTGTGTAGGATTTTTCTCCTTTGGTGGATTTAACAATGTGCTTCTCATCAAGAGTGTCTCTCCTTCTTCAGGTGCCACTATATGTGAATTTGAAACAACACTCTTTTCATATATAGGCTACACCACTTTATTTTTTCTCTCATTCATATATATATTTATCTTTTTTCTCCTTTGGACACTCTCTATATTTATGGCACGCATACTTGTTGTATTTTAAAAAAATTGCTATGAAGCCCCTAGTCCCTCTTCCCCTAGATGCATCTCCACCTCTATAGTATGGTATCCTACTTTTATAACCAAATATTGGCTATGCTTCATGTCTTTGTCCACTAATTTTACCTTCCTCATATGCATTCCTACCCTTATAGTCTCCTCTTCCTCTCACTTTTTTGCCTCTTCCTCTTACTTGTTGTATATGCCTTCTTGACAACTTCTCTTCAGCTTTCAAGGTTGTCAATATGCTTCTTCAACTAATTTTAATGTAAATATAATAATATCAACTTGTATGGAGAAATTGAGACCATTCAAATACCTTGTTAGCTTCTCATCATATTTTTCTAGGTGTCATGTCCTAATTGTCAATCTATGAAACTCTTAGGTATATTCATTTTATGAGTGCTCCTTTTGTCTAAGATTCTAAAACCTCATAAAAAAATGTGTATTGTAGTCTTTAGGCATGAAATTTTCCTTCATCTTCACCACCATCCTATCCCATGACTAAATTTTGGCTTTACATCTTCTCCTCTCTTATTGGATCTCATCCCACCATAAAGAATCATGTCATCTCAATCTTGTGACTATAAATTTCACTATTTTGGTGTCATCTATCTCCTCATACTCAAATTACTTGTCCATGACTACTATCCAATCCATCAACTCATCCACATCTAGATGGCCTTCATACATTGACACAACTAGCTTTAGTTTTGAACCCATATTCATCATGGATTTGATCAATATTTCCTCCACTCTATCTTCTCTTTATTCCTCCTTTTCTATTTTAAGAGATTCCTCTTCTCTATCACTATCCTCTTCAGCTATGACTCTTCTTCTTTGATCTATCTCCATAGCTTTCATTCTAGCTTGCATGTTCCTCATCTTAATGAACAAATTTACCATGTTTTGTTGCATCCTTTGAGATTATATAGGTTTACTTTTTATTTATAAAATTTTTTCCTCTTCAATTTATCCTTTTACCATCCTTAGGCTCTGATACTAAATGAGGCAGAGCTTTCACAAGTGTTCACTCTCTTGTCCTTAAATAATGGATTCTTACTTCAAGTCTTAGGTTTAACAATTCACCAACCATGTAAAGTAAAATATCACAAGAGGTTTATTATATTTAAATATTCTTATCTTACTTATGAAACACTTAAATAACTCCCTACACTCTTTTATCAAACTATCTCAACACTCACCACCTTATGTAAATCTACCTTACAAACAAGCTTCCTTATAGCCCTGTCTGACTGCAAAGGAGTTATTACTAAAAATTTACTTCCTATGATGAATTTAAAATATTAAAATATCCTTTATCTAAATTAAATACACTTATGGTTCAAATTTTATGGTCTAAATCTCTTTCTAAGTCATTTTTCTTTCTCTTAGCTTTTCTAAACTAGGCCTTTTTAGCCCTTTCCTAAGACCTCTATCTAGAAATCCATACTATAGATAGAGTAATAACTTGAAATGAGTTTATTTAGTTATGATATATGTAAACACACAAGATTACAAAAAATGAGTATTTTTCAAAAGTTTAATTACTCTTAGAAGGCTAAACCCTAGTTGGCAGGGTTTCTAAAGACTTTACAAGCTGAATATCTTCAAAATTCAATAACTTGGATTAAAAAAGTTTTAAAAAAATTTAATGATTTAAATAGTTATATCTAGGTAAAACAAAACTTTTTACTTTTATAACCAATACCTAAGACCCCTTGTAGCATTCCTAATTCGAGAATCTTAGTCTAGTTTGAGTGGGTTTAAGATAATGAATAGGGGTTTTAATAGGGTTTAAATAATATTTCTCAACTCCAATAGTAATCACATACTTTAATTGTGTTATAACACATAAATATACATATCCAAACCATATTTCAACATCATTATGTTTTAAACAAGTTTTAAAAAAAAATTCTCAATCCACAGGGTTTTAAATTGCACACAGTACTAGCAGTGAATAGGGATGTCACTACAATAAAACAAATTTAAAATTAATAAATTTTAAAACTATTTAAATTAATAAAAATAATTATATAGTAATTCACATTCTATATTCACATTCACATTATCCATAGGAATATTTGTACAAAGGACAAATGCTCTGTTTGCTACTGAGCTAATTGTATACTCTCAAGCATTGACTAACAAACCTATTTGTCTCCTCTAAGGAGTTTATTTAAAAATTCAATAATAGTTACCTATCTCAAACTAAGGATTAAATAGATTAAAAAAATAACCAAATCTCATATTTATGTTTACTCACCATATGGAATATCAAAATAAGCAAATATTCTATTCACAATCATGCAAAGATAATGTACTCAAAAATTTCATCATCACAGTCTAGTTTTCTTCAAATTTATCTATTTTTCACATTCATCCCCTATCTCCTTCAAATTTATTACACTACCATAACATAAAAACCAACTCCACCACCTTTTTAAATAAGTATAACTAATTCTTGGAGTTTTCCTATGTTGGTTCCTTAAAAGTACATTTCATTTTTGTATGTTTTAACAATATAACCAATGTATGATCTTGACCATTAGACTAAGAAGACACTTAGGACCTTTTTAAAAATCTTAAGACCTCTAGGACACCTTATCAACATGTTTTAAAACTTTACCAACTTCATAAAATGCATGGAACCCTTCTTACAAGCTTAAGAAATTAATTTTTTCTAAAGTGTCATTTTGGAGGGAAACTCCATATTTCAAATTTTATGCCACTTGGAAAAACTTTGATCACTCACAGGACAAAATTAAGACATAATAGACATACCAAACACCTAATAGACAAAATAAAGCTGAAAATGAGTCCATATTGGGATCCATAAGGATGCCTCTACATCAAAAGGTAAGATCTAATGTGACACCATGTGCAAGTTCCAAAGCAAGAAGGCTCAGGTGATGTTTGGGGAAGGTGAAATTTTTTGTTTTTAAATGTGTGAATCAAGTTTTAGGTCATTATGTGGAATAGAAGTGCATGAAATATATTTTGAGGCTTATCAACCTCACAGAATGAATAGATATGAACTCAAGAGAGACTTTTTTGAGCTTGTTGACATGTGCATCCTTTGCATGGTGTCCTAAGATATTAGTGGAAGATGAGGAGGGGATCTAAGTGAAATATCCTAACATTGGTTTTTTATTTAAGGGATTAAACTCTATAAATACTCACTAAACCATCATTATAAACTAATGTACAAGATCTTGATGGTTTATGCTCGAAATAGATTGGGTGACCTAATATGATGATTGTATCTTGTATAAAACTCTCTCATGTACCTAGAGGTGTAAATGGTTTTTCTTGATAGTAAGTAGAAGCTAAAAAATGTGATTATTTATAGAAAAGAAGGTATAATAATCAGATGGTGAATTAGACCTAGCTGCTAAACTTATAGAAAAGAAAGATATAGACTTGTTCTACAGGTCCATGTTGTTATTTAATAAATATTGGACATATTTGTCAATTATCTATGTTAATTAAAATTCCCTATCGCTAGTCTGTAGATAGTGAAAACATTGACAAATAACTAGGTAGAGTGAAAGTGTGATTAGGGATGATGTGTATATGAATAGATATGAATATAATGGATTGGGTCATTTTTTAAAGACATATTCCTCATATTTCCTTGGTTAGTTAGAGTTGACTATTCCCATTCACAAGCTATAAGGTGCCTTCAAGATGACTTGTTTGAGTTATGAAGATAGTAGAATCCAGGATAATGAGAATGATCTGTAGGAGCATATTTGTAATTGAAGAAAATTATATTTATGTTTTATGTTTCTATAAGTATGACATATGACATTTTACATTAATTATAATTTCTTGGTAGTACCTATGTATGTTTTAGATTTCTATGATTTTATGACTGGATGTTTGCAATGGTTGGTAGTTGTGAGTGAGTTTTTTACAAAGAAGTGTTAGTGGTTGTATAAGTTGAGTTGAAGAATCCTATTATATTAATAATTAATATAAGGTCATATATTTTCCATACACATGATTTTTTAGCATGTTTTAGTGACAAATGTATGATTATGTGTTCAATATCCTTGACTGAGTTTTTGTATGCACTGGCAATTCTTTGTGACGATGTTGTAAGAGTTGTCTTGAGGTCTATTGTCTTGAATAATAATTAATAACGAAATTAGAATTTTTTTTTAAGATCATGAATGTGTTATTATTGTTTTTTAATTCATTATAATGTGATAAACTTTATTGTATTACTTAGTTATTCAAAATTATGTTTTCTTGTGTATGAAGACCTAACTATGAATAGTGAAATTGAAGAGGTCCAAGGGGTGAGTGGTCTTCCAAGAGATATGTAACCTATGTTATGGTTGATATATTCTATTGGCACATCCTATGAATTTTTTAACTCATTGGATAAGTCTCATGGTGCTCTCTTGTGTCCAAGTGGTAACATGTGCATGAGTAGACCTAATTATTTTAGGTCTCCATTAGGCCTATTTATGTTTTTGGGAAACTGAATCATGGATTACCAAATAAGTGGTTTGGTATATGGTTGAAATTTTTTCTAAGTATTTATTTAAGGTTAATCAAAGTGTGAAAAGGGTCATAGTTGACCAAAGAGTTTATGAGTTAGCTTCATGTATATAAATAAGACCTAGTGGAGCTTGTGTTTTAGGTTTGTGTATTACATTAAATATCAAACTAAAGGATTAGAGAAGAATAGATGGGTTGAGAGAATACAAAATCATAGTTTGAATATATTAAAGTATTCATAAATAAGGCATGACTAATTATTTAGGTGTGTTAAGATCAATTCAATCATGAAGAGGCCTTAGTATGTAAAGAGTGAGATTTATGTGTAAGCTATAAACAAATGAGAAGACATATTGTAGAGAGGAAGGAGACCCTATAGGTTATAATAAGAGTTTTATAATTATCTATGAATATTATACAATATATCAGTGTATAAAAATCAAGTATAAGTGTTTTATTCTATCTAAAAAGAGACCTAGTGAAGCAAAGGAGAAAAAGATCAATTTAGAGGCATATTTTAATGTCCCCAAGAAAAATAATTCCATCATCAATTGTGTGAAAAAAAAAGAGTAGGGTGGAGGTTCCTTAGTTTTTATTTATTGGGTGCTTGATAAACAAGGTGGTTGGTGCCTCCTAGTAAGTTGGTGCTTGCTAAAGCCAAATGGGTACTTGGTGAATTTAAGGGGTTGGTTTTCCTTGCTATGTTGGTGCTTAGAAAAATCTTGATTCATGGTTATAATACAAGTAATCCATGTTCTATATCAGTGGGTTTCATCCCTCATGAGGTTTTACCACATATATCTTGTGTTCATGTGATATGTGTTCTTGTTTCATGCTTTGTGTGTATGTGATTTCCTATTGTTGTTGCTAAATCAAGCTGATGAATTTTTGAAAGGTGAATAGAATTGAATTTTTTAATATGATTAGTTGCATCACTGATTCACCCCCCATATCAGTGATTTTACCTCCAACATCTAAGGCCATATTGATGTTTCTATCTAATTCATATGCTTCCCTTTTTGATGCCTAGATAGATCTATCTAGCATAGACCATTAAATATATGGAGGCTTTAGGAAATTTGATGCTATAGATGGATAATATAAACCTTTTAATAGAGTATCTCTTATTACAGTTACATATATTATATATAGGGTCCATTGAGATCATTCACCACTCAGACTAGATGCTAGAGTATTCTTCTTATCCCTCCTTATTTCTATCAATGACCTGCTAGATCCATCCACCACAAAAGATACCACCACCAAATTTCCATCATGATTCATAGCTACATTCAAAATATCTTCTTTCCTATGATTAGATGTCTCCATCACCATGAGCCTAGACTCTACCACCAAGTCAAAATCTACCATAGAGTTATCACCACTAGGGTTAGGGTTAATGATGAATGAAATTTTTCTATATATCCTTTTCTAACTTATTTAATTCCCATTCTAAAATACAAATGTTGCATTCCTTCTATAATAATTCCCACTATATCAAATAATTGTTATAACTAACTTACCATATATTCATCATCATCTTGATTAAAAATTCATAGTATTTGGCACAGGGGTGTCTGCTTCGAGGAGCGAGATGATTGCGAATGGAGGCAAGGCAAAGGCCGACCTAGGCATGGACGGTGGAGTGAACATAGACGTGGGAGCTGGCATTGGAATAGGGGAGGTGAGTGGGGGGCCAGCATTGACTTCCCAAGATGGAGACTCTTTTTACTATGGAGAGCGACCTAAAATAACTAAAGTAAATGGTTGTTTCCTGTGTAGCAATGACAGGCCAATCCTGGTGGTCCCTCAAGTAGCAGTCAGAGAGGATGTTGAATACTTAACAGGCCATGCATTGATTTACAAATTTTTGGGTCTCAAGATTTCATAGCCAGCATTGGAAGCCTGGATGAGGTGTACCTGGCAGGTGGAGGGAGACGTTGACATAATGTTGGCTGCCAATAGTTATTTTTTGGTAAATTTCTCTTCCATTTCTGATAGAAATCATATTTTTGAAGGAGGACCCTATTTTTATGACTGCATAGGGCTGCTCATTAAACCTTGGCATGCTGGATTTAACTCTGCGGAGGATTTGCCTGCTAATGTACCTGTATGGGTTCGTCTCCCACGATTGCCTCTAGAGTTTTGGTGGGAAGACATCCTGTGCCAAATTGCAACATTATTGGGATTGCCAATCACGGTTGCTCATTAGTCTTTGGACAAAAAATTTATTTCCTTTGCTCGAATCTGTGTTGAAATCAATCTAAACAATCCTCTGCCAGAATCAATTGAAATTTGTGTAGGGGAATCATCTTGGATTCAGCAAGTTGATTATGAAGCCATTCCCTTCTGGTGCAGAATTTGCCATGTTTATGGCCACCTACATAGACAATGCCCTCAGGGTGGGAGATTCAGTGGGGGAGAGTCTCAGAAAAGAATTGCTGCTGAGGTACCATCCCAGAGAGATACCTCCTCTTCAATACCTAGAAATGTAGTGAAAGGGAAAGGAGCCCCAAAAGGGGCAAAGGTGATCTTTGATCAAGGGGGAGCTCCAAGCCTTGAGAGGGAAGGTTTTTCCCAAGTCCGTAGGCGTGGGAGAGGGTGCAGCCAGAAGGGGAGAAACCAGGACAGATTTGCGGGCTCGAGTTTTAACAGGTTTGAAGTTCTAGATTGTATGGCAATAGAGGATGGTTTCACCCTTGATGAGGTGGGGGGACCCCCAGGCAGAGAAGCAAACAACAGTCCCTTTATTATACCTCAAGACATGGGGATTCAGCAAGGTAAAGGAAGCGAACAGGGGCTGGAAGCTGAGAATATGGAAGACATTTTAAAACAACAAAACAAGGATTGCAGCTGGGCTGAATGGGTGAAAGAGAAAGATGTTCCTAGGAAAGATAAAGGAGTGGGTGAGCCCCTGGGGCTAATGCAAAAACCTTTTAAAAAGGTCTCTTTTTACACACCTTCCAAACCAGGGCACAGAAAGGATCAGGAGAAACTTAAGCGTGCAGGAGATCTACTGGTTGAGTCTGGAGAGGTTAAAACCTTGGTTGAACACTTCACCCCTTCCACTCAATGATTGTGTTGTCATGGAATGTTAGGGGGCTGCATAGTGTCCCCAGACAAAAAACTATGTAGAATCTGATTTTTGCTCACTTTCCAGATATTTTATATATCTAGGAGACCAAGTTGTCAGTTGATGTCATGTTTGATAAGTCATCAAAAATTTGGGAGATTGGCCAATGCCAATGTGTGGGGGTGCTTGGTAGTGCTAGGGGGCTAGCAATCTGTTGGGACCCAACAAAGCTTACACCGATCCACTGGATGGCGACTATCTCGTCACTCTCCATGATTGCTTCTTTGCTGAAAACCGGAGAGACGATCTTGATCACAAATATTTATGCTCCTGGAGATACTCAAGGCCAATTGAAGCTATGGGAACACCTATGCTATATTCGTAGCTGCTGCCCTTATCTGCCATGGATTATGTGTGGTGATTATAATGTTGTCCTCAATTTGGAAGAGAAGAGGGGGGGGCTAAATCAACTAGACCCCTCTTTGGAGCTTCTTAGACTAAATATGGAGCAGCTGCACCTGTCAAATGTGAAACCCACAAATGGAAGATTTACTTGGAGCAATAGAAGATCAGGTAAGGATGCCATTTCTGAGTGTCTGGATAGATTTTTAGTCTCTTCCTTCTGGCTGTCCAATGCTTTCTCCATTGCTTCTAAAATCTTGGATTGGCGGGGTTCTGACCATTGGCCCATCAAACTTACAACTAACTTTATCAGACAACCTAAGAGACCCCCTTTTAAATTTTAGTTAATGTGGCTCAGGGATTTATCCCTGCATACCTTCATGCCCCACTGGTGGCGGCAGGGGAGTCCAGAATATGGAACCGCCATGTTTTCCTTTGTGAAGAAGCTTCAATATGTCAAAAGGAGGTTACAGGTTTGGAACAGAACAAATTTTGGTAATATGAACACTATGAAGAAGGCAGCCCAAGATAGGCTTGATAGCATTACCAGGCAGATTTTGAATTCAGGCTTGACTGAAGAGTTGCATAGGGCTGAATTTGTTGTTTTGAATGAGATTAATGAGTGGGAAATGTGGGAAGAAATCTTTTGGAAGCA
Organism: Torreya grandis; assembly: GCA_037957365.1. Taxonomy (NCBI): domain Eukaryota; kingdom Viridiplantae; phylum Streptophyta; class Pinopsida; order Cupressales; family Taxaceae; genus Torreya; species Torreya grandis. The sequence goes on along the minus strand of JARHVA010004866.1, from coordinate 1,042,779 downwards.
GAAAGCCCGGATCGAGTGGCTCCAAGATGGGGATAGGAACACGGCCTTCTTTCATAAATCGGTGCAGGCGAGGCACAATAAGAACTACATAGCAGTTCTTGAGACCAAGGATGGCGTTAGTACCTCTTCTCTTGCTGCCATAATGGAGGAAGCTATTCATTTTTACATAGAGCTTTTTTCTAGAGAGGGTCATTTAGCCAACTTGGAGGAAGATAAGGTGCTGTCCTGCATTCCACACATTGTCACGACTGATATGAATACAGCCCTCTTGAAACCTATTGAGAAAGCGAAAGTGGAAAAAGTGGTCTTCACTATGCATAGAGGCAAGGCGCCAGGATCAGACGGTTTTTTGGCTGAATTTTTTCAGGAGGTTTGGGATATCATTTGCCATGAGTTAGTGGAGGTTGTGCAAGAGTCCTACCGCAACAAGGAGATGCTTAAAGTGATCAACGCTACCTTTCTGGTCTTGATCCCGAAGAAAGACCAGGTTAGTCAGATGGATCACTTTCAGCCTATTGCTCTCTGCAACACGGTGTACAAAATTATTTCTAAACTCATAGCGGAAAGGCTAAAAGCATGCCTCCCAGTGAATATTTCAGAGGAACAAGGGGGCTTTGTTGTGGGGAGGTAGATTCTAGATGGTGTTGTGATTGCTTCAGAGGCCATCCACTCTATGAGCATTTCCCAATAGAGAGCTATGTTTATCAAGCTTGACTTAGCTAAGGCGTATGACAGGGTTGACTGGGGTTTCATGCAAAAAATCATCCTGGCCTTTGGTTTTAGCTAGGATTGGGTTAGTTGGATGTGTAGCTATGTTACCATGCCTTCATATTCTATACTCATTAATGGGACTCCTTCCAGACTATTTGGGGCTTCCCGTGGACTTAGGCAAGGGGATCCACTATTGTTGTACCTATTTATTCTTTTGGCTGAGGCCTTGGGAGGCTCATAAAATCTCAAGTTTCACAGAGTCAGATCCAAGGATGGTAGTGGGGCAATGGGGCTGCCACACTGAGTCACCTCCAATTCATGGATGACACCATCCTTGCTGGGCTTGCTTGTATCAGGGAGGCACAGGCATTTCGAAGCACCCTGGATACTTATTTAATGGCTTCGGGATAGCAGTTGAATGAGCAAAAATCCTCCATCTATTTCTTTAATACGCTTGATTCTATTCAGCACAGGATCACTACTATATTGAGATTCCAACCACAGCCTCTTTCGGTGATCTATTTGGGGGTCCCCATTGTAGTGGGCTGCCAACCTCGACTGTTCTGGCAAAACATTCTGGATAAGTTAAGGTAGAAAGTGAATCATTGGACTCATAGGTGGCTCACGATGGCAGGGCATGTGACGCTTCTTCAGTCGGTCATCCAAGCTCTTCCCATATACTATAGTATGGTACAGGTGGCTCTGAAGTACTTCCTTCATGAATATGATGCGCTCTCTAGGCAATTTCTGTGGAGTGGCAACCTTAGGAACTCTAAATGAAGTTTGATCAAGTGGATCACTGTGTGTAGGCCCAAAAGTGAGGGAGGTCTTGGACTAAGGTCGACTGTCCTGTCCAGTCAGGCCCTTGCGGCTAAGCTGTACTGGAGGTGGTGCACTAGTCAATCCTAGTTATGGGCCCGTATTCTTTGGCTGAAATATTTACCTGGGGTGTGCCCGACAAAGATTCCTCGGTTCTCCATTGAGGGAAGAGGCTCTATGGTGTGGAACACCCTCAAACTGGGAGCCTCTTTAGTGCAAGCCAAACTTTTTTGGATCTGCAATAGTGGCACGAAGGCTTTGTTTTGGGATGATTCTTGGAATGGTTTCCCCCTGCTTATTTTCTTGCACCCCCATCTGCAGAACTTGTGGGAGGCTTTCCGCATTGCTGGATGGGACACTGTGGAACACTATAAAGAAGCTGTTCAACTGGGAGCTGCCAGTGTATACATGTGGAAGCAGGAGAGGGCCTAGCCGCAAGGAGGGACTGTGGAGGATAGACATGAACTTCTCCAAATTCTGGCATATAGAGATTGTAGCTCGCTGCGTGAAGATGATACCTTAGTTTGGGGGGGCAATTCCAGTGGTCTCTACACTATTTCCTCTAGTTATCAGATGTTGATTAAGGAGCAATTAGGAGCTAAGGATTTTCTCTGGGGTCAAAAAATCTGGAATCCTGCTGCCTGGCTTAAATGCAATTTTTTCTTATGGACTCTCACCTATAGGCAGTGCCTCACGTGGGATAATCTCAACAAGCGTGGTTTCCAAGGTCCTTCAATCTGCTTGCTATGCTGTGACAATGAAGAGAATGGAGAACACTTATTTTTCCAATGCACCTATGCCAGAGAGCTTTGGCACTTGTGGTGGGATGCTTGGGGACGCCCCTATTGGCACGTTGGATCCCTGACTGAGTTTTGGCAATGCTTGGATAGGCCCCCCCACAAGGCATCCTTCCTGAAGAAAGCTTGGACAGCGGGTCCTTCATTCATTTTATGGCACCTCTGGCTTAAACGGAACAGAAGACTATTCCAGGGGTGCAACCTGAGTACTAGCATGCTTTGGCCGAGAATCCTGGTGGATCTACAAAACACTCTTCATGCCAAAGGGGAATGGTGCGGCATTTTGGAAGAGCCAGACGCATCTGTTCTGGTCCGCCTCTCCTTTGGCATCCCTGTGGCCGCGTGCCCCTGCCTCCCACTTTGTCCTTCGACCTCCAACAAGCAATGATTGTGGCCGATCATTCGTGCTGGGTGTTGGACGCCGCTAGAGATTGGTGTTATCAAAATTAATGTGAACGGGTCTACTCGCGGGAATCCCAGAGATGCCGGGATTGGAGCCATTGCTAGAAACTCTTTAGGTAATATTTGTTTTTTACTCACGGAATACAAAGGATGCCATACCAACAATTGTATGGAGGCGATGGCGATCCTGGAGGCTTTGAGAATTTACTGTATGCAGGGTATCTTCAGCATTATTTGTGAATTAGACTCGCAGGTGGTGGTCAACCTGCTAAACAACTCTAATTCCACTTGCACGGATTGGAAACTTGGGGTGATTATTAACCAGATTAGACTGGTATTCTCGCTTTTTGAATTAATTTCCTTTCGTCACATTCCTCGGGAATGGAATGCTGTGGCCAACCGCTTGGCTAAATGGGCCACAGATCACAGGCCGAATTGGGCTATTTATGATCAGTATATGCTTCCTACTGATCTGATTCCAACCCTGACTCAACTTCTCGAGCAGGATTTGAAAGTGTAATCCCCAGTTCTTGGTTTTTAATAAATTTTTACCCCCTTTTTAGTTGCATATTCATCATCATCTTTTCTAAAACATGTGTTATATTTCATTTCTTCTTCATTCCTAATTGTTACATCCAATTCACTTCTTCATCTTCTCCCCCCTTCATTATCCTCTTTATGAATCACATGTTATAAATCACAAACATTGAATTCTAGATAAATATCCAAATCTTGTAGAAAATTAATGAACCTAAATACTATTAAGATAGATAAAAATTCAATAGGACAAGATTTTGAATAATAATTGGTATTTATTCATATTAAATTATTAAAATAATTACAAATTTCATAAATAAGCCTCAACTCATAATTGGAGTTGACATGAAAAATTTAGAACTCTAATAATAAATAAAACTTGACCTGCTATTTTTAGTAAGTTTTACATGTAAGTGCATGCAAATATAAAATTAAACTAAACTCTAAAATTAACCTATTAGATAAACATCAATTAAATTTCAAGTATGATTACAAAAATAGATAATTTATAAATTTATAAAAAAACCCAAAAATAAAAATAAAAAATATAATTTTAGACCCTCATATGGTCATGTATGGCCTTCTAAAAATATTGAAAATGTCCCATAACCAAAATAGTGGGTTATGTATGCATTGAAATTTTTGATTCAGTCATTTTGGCATGAATATGGGCTCAAATGGAGCTACAAATATAAAATTATGGCCTCTATAAGTTAGCATCTTTTACTGCATCATTCTCCTCTAGTTGAGAACAACTCAACTCCTACGAGTTGCTTTAATTGTATTGTTGACATTTTTTATTATCAATATTATTTGTCTCCCATTATATAGTCCAATTACTGTATTCCTATTGTAATGCTTCCCACTATACTAAATACATGTCATAACTTCCTTGCCTTGTGTTTATAGTCTTCTTATCCATAACCTACACTAGTTTTTATTTCTTCTTCTTTGGCACCTATTGCTTCCAATCTAATTATTTATCTTCTTCACCTTCACCATCTTATCCATAGAAATTATATAAATATAAAACATGAAATACTAGAGAGATATTGAAATTCTCTTGTAAACTCACCTCATAAGCATTGTCATTGATTTTCTTCACAACCCTATATGGTCTAATTTTCTTGTACTTCAACTTGTTATATGTGGCTTTCATAAATATCTCTTTCCTCAAGTAAACCATCACTAAATATTCTTCTTCAAATATTTTTTACTTTATTTTGACATGTGTTTTTTTATACTTCTCATTACTTTCTTGAAATTTTCTTCTTACTTTTTCTTGTTACTATTGTATATGTTCTGTAAATGATTTTGAATCATCACTAACTTGTTCTACAATTGGTAATTGTACCAAATTGAAAACACTCATTCCATTTCACACATGAAATAAAATAAAATTATGATTTACCTATTTATTTTTTCACTAAAATATTATACATAAACTCAACTTGTGTTAAATCTAAGTCCCATTGCTTGGGCTTCTCTTGAACTATGCATCTCAATAAATTTCCCAAGCACTTGTTTACAACTTTTGTCTGTCCATCTATTAGGGGGTGGCATGAAATATTAAATTATAGCTTATTCCCCATATTACTCCATAACTTCCTCTAAAAATGAGTTATAAATTTTGTGTCTCTATCTAATGGAATAGTTTTTGGAACACCATGCAATCTCATAATATCCTTAAAAAATAGTTATAAAATTCAAGTGGCATTATTTGTTTTCTTACATGCAATAAAATAAACCATCTTAACAAACTTATTTACAGTAATAAAAATTGAATAAATACCTCTATATGTGTTTGGTAATCGTAACACAAAATCCATACTCAAATTTGTCCATGATCCTCTTGAAATTGGTAATGGTATGTATAACCTTGTATTTTATGCATGTCCTTTTACCACCTAACATACACTGCATCTTGAAACATATTTTATCATATATCTCTTCATCTTTGGCCAAAAATACTTCTCCTCCACCATAGCTATTATATTTTTCTTACCAAAATGTCTAGCCAAACCACCACTATGAAATTCTCTTATACTATTGTCTCTTAGAGACTCAATTGGAATACATAATTATTTCCCTTTGAAGAGATAACCATCATGCATATTATACTCTTTATAAACATTTTTTGTATCACCTATAAATATATTATTTATTTTCTATACTATCTTGATAAAATATAGATCCATATAATATACTTATTTAATAAATTCAAATATAACTACTTCACTCACCAAGTAGTTACCAACCCCTCTCATCTACTCAAAGCAACAACTACCTGATTTTGTTTTCTTGATTTGTGTTTCCACAAAAAAGTATAACCCTGAAATAAATACACCCACTTTAAATGTTTACAATTTTAATTTTTTTTAGTGTTCACATAATTAAAAGGCTCATGATCAATACATAGGATAAACTCCTTAGGCACTAGGTAATGCCTCCAATGTCTTAATGCTTGTATAGTGACATAAAATTCAACTTCATATATAGAATACTTTGTTCTTGCCATATTCAATTTATTACTAAAATATGTTATTAGCTTTCCTTATTGACTCAACATAACATCAATTACCACAAATGAAGCATCAAAAGCAACCTCAAACAATTTGCTAAAATAGGTTTTTCTCTATAAATGTTTTCTTCAACAATTTAAAGTTTTTTGTTGATACCCTTGTCCATGCAAATTATTTTCCTCTCAACAATTTGTTATTGGTGCAACAATATTACTAAAATTATTAATAAACTTTCTATAAAAAGTTTATAAACCATGGAAAATTCTTACCTTTGTGATGCTCTATGCGATAGGCCACTCAACAATTGCCTTTACTTTTTATTCATTCATTCTTACATCATCTGTTGAAACTAAAAATCCAAATGATACCAAAATATTCTACATAAACATACATTATTCAAAATTTCATAGAGATTATTTTTCCCTAATAATTCTAATACCATTCTCAAATGTTGTGAATGCTCTTATTTAGTCTTACTGAATATTAAAATATCATCAAAATAAACCACCACAAACTTACCATGGTATTCTTGTAGCACTATGTTCATTACCCTCATAAATGTGATAGGTACATTATATGAACCAAATGGAATCACCATCCACTCATATAAAACACCTCCAGCCTTGAATGTTGTTTTCCATTCATCTCTTTCATGAATTCAAATCTTATAACAACCACTCCTTAGATCAACCTATTGACAAGTTTGACATTACAGGTCAAACTGTCACCCTTATCATTCAAAACTTTACCTTTCATGTTTTTTTCCCTATTAATTAGTGTGTTAGTCTTGTAATTTCCTTATAATAGTTATTCAAAACCTTGATTAGCAGATTTTAAGGTAGATTTGATGAAATTAAAGTTCTAGTCACCATGGTTATTTGCTAGTCTAGCCACTTTGTGATTAGTTTTAGCTTATGTCAAGAGGTGAAAAGATTATAAAACATAAAAAGAGGTCTTATGTCTTTTATCAAAGCTATATCATGTTGTATAATTGATTTAAATATTTGGTGATAGAATTGACTGACTTCATGACTTAGTTACTCTCATTTTGGGTCATTTTATGGGTTTTGGAGAAGGTTTTAATTGTGAATGATAGTCTAAGGTTAGAATAAGAAAATGGTGCACTTTTAAGGCATTAAAATTACAATGGATCCATTTTTAATGGTTTTATCAGACTTCTCAAGTGATTATGGTAGTTTTAGTGCAAAAAGGCTTATTTTGAGGCCATATATATAATTATTTATGGTAAAATTGATCTTTAAGAATATTATATCCATATGTTTACATTAAAATGTCATAAAAGTGGTTTGGAAGATGTTTCTAGTCTTAAAATGAATAAAACCATTTTATCTCTCATATCAACCTCCTTAGTAGCTCTAGAAGGGCAATTTTCAAATGCTTGGTATGAACAAAGGAGAGAGATTTAGGATATAATTTTTTTGAAAATCATAGGGATCATAATGAAATTTAAATTAGTTTCATTTTTTCTAGATTAATCCTTCCATATTTATGAACAATCACTAAGAGCGTAAGGGGGTCATTATGAGCTAGTCATCCAGACAAGGTTCAGATTTGCCTCCATTTATTCACTTTTGAGATCTATGAAAAAAATAATTTAAGTGGAATTATTTAATGGTTAAATAATACATTTTTAATGTTTTAATAATTATCTAATTTTCCTTGATAAGGGGCTTTTTGATAGGAAACTAGTTACCTATCTTAACTTGAGTTTTGGCAATTTTCAAGAAATCTTGATTATCAATGGATTATATTTAGTTTCAAGAGTTTAAAAGATAATTTTTTAGGTATTATCAAATATATTTTATCTAATTAAGGTTTTAGGTACTTTAATTTTTAAAATATTTTTCTTGAGATAACCTAGTTAGTCATTTGGCCCTTCCATAAGGTGTAGTTGCAAATATATTGAGATGTTCAGTGTGTGGAGAGCTTCTTAGTGAGGTTTTCATGATATTGGTGGTACTATATAATTTAAAAATATCTAAATTTTCTATTTATGGATGTTTCATATGAGGTAAAAGGAACATGATGTCTTAAGAACTCAAAAACTCTCTTATAGGCCTAATGGGCAGGCTAGAAGGAACATAATGGTAAGTAATAAGAGCTATGAGGACTCATAAAGGTGAAGAAATGTGTTTTTAAGTCATGATGTTTTTTTAATACTTTATAACATTTTTAATGTGTTATGAGGGTGCCAAATCAATTTTCAATGTGATTTAGGTCTTGTTAAGGGATATGAATGTTTACAAGGTTCATAAAGTCTATCAAAATCATGAAGTAAACTAGCCTAAAACTTAGTTTACCAAATTTTAAGGTAAGTTTGAATTTTTTAAAGTAATAATTTATTTATTATTTACATACTATGCATACCTCATCATGTAAAATTAATGATTGAATAATGAACACTCAAGCATCTATAAATCATGGAGATTGGTAGATTGGTTTTATGAGTTGACAGTTTGTACAAGTACAATGATGACCTACAACCATGTAAAATAAATTCAAACATTCATTAAAATAAAGACTCATGAAGATGAATAAGGTGAAAAATTAGATTTTATAGGTCTCATTACATCTTGAAAGACACCTACAACCATATAGGTGTAGTAAAAACCTCCACTTACAGTCATATGCTTGTCATAGTGCTTTATGACTTAAGTGAGATGATATTCATTTTTTAATCATATAATAAGTGGGTCCTTGAATGATTTATAATAATTATAATGGATTTTATAGGTATCTAAGGAGATAAGGAACTCAAAAGGTAGTTTATTAGCCCTAAATAGTCCAATAGTGGCCTATAAGCCCTAATGGTTGTAGGCCTTCATCATGGATCAAACCTACATTGGGGGATAGAAATAAAAATCCAAAAAAGTGAGCGTAACTTAATTAAAAGTAAATAAAACTTCATAACCCATCATGATATTTACCTAGGGATATGATATATTGATGTATATGGGTTGATGGAGATGCCGACATGTGGCACACATCCCCTTAGTTAGTTATATGGGTACAATATACTATGATAATAAAGTAACTTGTGGAAATATTATATTGGATAATGGTCGGCCTACATTGGGATTAGGAGGTTATCCATCCATGGGTTTTATATATATATATATATATATATATATATATATATATATATATATATATATATATATATATATATATATATATATATATATATATATATATATATAATACCCTTAAGGTATGGAAACACCATATAATACTCCTTTAGGAAGGAATAACTCCACAATGTCTCTTCGAGGGGACAACCTCCAATATCCTCTTACAATAGAAGACTCAAAGATTACTTGATATATATATATATATATATATATATATATATATATATATATATAAAAGTAAGCTTTGAGTCTTCTATTGTAAGAGGATATTGGAGGTTGTCCCCTCGAAGAGACATTGTGGAGTTATTCCTTCCTAAAGGATTATTATATGGTGTTTCCATACCTTAAGGGTATTTATGCATATATTGAATATCAAGATCATAACAAGTGGTGACAGAGTTTCGATTTGGGCAATTTGTGGAGAGAAATCCTAGTTTTTTTTAATCATCAATAAATTTTTATTGGTTGTGAATTTTTTCACAAATGTTCTACTGTATATGGAAAATATTTCAAATAAGTCACAATAAAAAAATAGAGATTTTTTGATTTGTTTTGACGGAGTTATTACTATTTTAGTGTTTATAATAATTTCGCTATATCTTCCAAAATATAAGGAATTTTTATTCAAAATTTTTTTTAGAGATGTAATCAGATATCATAAAAGTACAATCAAAATTTCAGAATTTTTTGAGTTGTTTTAAGTTATTTGTTGTGATTTTATGGATCAATTTTGACATTTTAGGGTTTCATGAACCTTAATTTTTTTTGTGGATCATGGAGTTGCAAACATTTTCAGGGGAAGATGATATTGATGCTAGAGAATGGTGGCTCCTTTTAGAGAATAATTTTAGAAAAACATTTGGGCAAAGACAATTACTTCCTTTTTTGTCTGGGTTTGCACTACATTGGTTTGATTAATTGAGCTATACAGAAAGGTTTTCTTCATGGACAAAAATGGAACATATCTTTGTAGATCATTGGGCTATAAAACAAGAAGTAGAAAAAGAAGTAGTAGAAGAAGAAGAAGCAAAATAAGAAGAAGAAGAAATAGAACAATCAGCAGCAGCAGTAGAAGAAGAAGAAGAAGAAGAAGAAGAAGAAGAAGAAGAAGAAGAAGAAGAAGAAGAAGAAGAAGAAGAAGAATAAGAAGAAGAAGAAGAAGAAGTAGAAGTAGAAGAAGTAATAGAAGAAGAAAAAGAAAAAGAAAAATTGGATGATAAAAGTTCAAATTATTTGGCTCCAAAGAAATCTGAGTCAATTTTTCAATTTCATGGATGCATTCAAAAGAAAAGGGTTATTGTGTCCATAAACCCTACCAGTAAGTATAACTTCATCAACATGGATCAAACCTACATTGGGGAATAGAAATAACAATCCAAAAAAGTGAGCCTAACTTAATTAAAAGTAAATAAAACTTCATAACCCATCATGATATGTACCTAGGGATATGATATATTGATGTATATGGGTTGATGGAGATGCTGACATGTGGCACACATCCCCTTAGTTATATGGGTACAATATACTATGATAATAGAGTAACTTGTGGAAATAGTACACTGGATAATGGTTGGCCTACATTGGGATTAGGAGGTTATCCATCCATGGGTTATATATATATATATATATATATATCAAGTAAGCTTTGAGTCTTCTATTGTAAGAGGATATTGGAGGTTGTCCCCTCGAAGAGACATTGTGGTGTTATTCCTTCCTAAATGAGTATTATATGGTGTTTCCATACCTTAAGGGTATTTATGCATATATTGAATATCAAGATCATTATTTAACTAATAATCTATAAGTTGTTGAAAGTCCTAATATACTGACAAATATTCACCTACATGATTGTATGAAAAAAGGCAAATGACAAGTATTTTGAAAGTGTAACAAAAGTGCTGATAGAGGAGTATGGAAGATGTTTGAACTCACTCAAAAATTTAAATGATTTCATGGATTATTTGATATGTTAGTGATGATAAGTGTGAGGTATTAAAAGTAACACACAATCTTAACCCTAAGAAAGACATCTGCAGGTGGCTAAACAATAGGTTGGTCTCAAAGCCAAATGATGTTATGATACACAAGTGTTTGAGGGTGTTTGAACTCAATTAATATTTAAAATATCTTATTAAATAATTTAATAGGTTATTAATGGGGATATTAGGTTCTAAGAATTAAGAACACAGTCAAAACCTTCTTTAAATACCTATAACAAGATTTTAGAGATTTCACAAGAATTCCATGGACAACGGATGCCAAGAGTACAATGGTAAGGTCAAGGTTTTATTGAAAACCTAAAATAAGTTGATAAATTTTTGTGTGAAAATATTTAAGGATATTTCAAGGAAATATACCCATTTTGGATGCTACATTCAAGCCTAATAGTAACCTACAGCCAAGGGAAACATTGAAAAAGCTTACCTACAGTCAAGACATACAATCAGTCAAGAGTGAGGAGTTGAGGTGTTATGAGAAATGTTTAAAACCTAACCTAGATAATTTAAAAAAATATAAATACCAATGGAATTTGTTTATGAGTTCTTAAACCTAAGTAACATAATTAAAACCCTCTAGGGACACCTATAGGTGACTTATGGAATAAAACATACAAATCTACAATAGTCAATCAAAGAGAAGAGATTAAAACTGTGACAGTAATTAAGGTTTGATTATGATGATGGGAAATGGATTTTATAAATTATTTTGAAGGTCCCTTAGATAATGAGTGTAATTTATTCCATTTTAGAGATGTGTTCATGAGAACCATAGCCCAAGGGGTAGAATACATTCAAGGGACACAGTTACCTAACACAATTATCTAGTGACTTGAAGAGTTTTAAAAGATAGGTGACATAATGTGTTATCCACCATATAATTTGATGCCTAAGAGTGGTGAGATAATATAGGTACAGTCTAAAAATGCCTACATTGTTTTCATGTTATTCTCATTGATGTCAAAAGGGTGCATCATGCAAAGGCATAATGGTCATTGATGTCAATGATGTATCATGTCAAGATTGTATTATCTTGTTTGATGTTAAAGTTTATGTCAAATTTGAATAATTATATATGGTATTATGTGATATGTAAAGGCACATAAGAGTGTTCCATTGATGATAATTATCATGAGTGGTGTGATAATGGAAGGTACAAGTCAAGGAAGATGTTTAAAGATAACTAATGTCTACATAGGTATCCATGTGACAAGATACATTTTAAGGAAAGAGATAATTTTAAGGGAACTAATTTCTTATGGTTTCATGAAGGCATAATTCAGGGTTTCAAATGTGTTTAGGTGCATGGAAAAAATATGTTTAGTCATATGAAGCTTGGTCATGTGGCTTTAGGTTTTTATGAGGCTATAGAAGATTGTTGTCATCAAAAAGAGAATGGTGAAGTGATATGAGTGTGGTGTAATGTATTATATCTTATTGGTTGATGTTTAATTGATTACATGACATGTAATGAACATGTCAAGGCACCAAGTGCATTGGAAGCTTGAGTATAGTCATGGCATGGTAGAGGTATGATTTGGTGGCATGATGAGGTGAGTGAACTTAGGAATGTGCGAGGTTTTTAAGGATGTTTTATCATGTATTTTAGGCATTATAAAATTCATGATAGTTTTATGGTGAGCCTATATGGGGTAGGATCTTCAATCTAGGTTTGCACCAAGGCCTCTCTTAAACCCTGCTTGGTCTAATGAGGTATCATAATCCAATGTCAAGACATGTGAAGGATTTATGGAAGTTTTTAATAATGAGATAGGTTTTATGTAATTATATGTATATGTTGAGCATAATAGTGAGGTATTGAGATCATATAAAGAGTTATCAAGGTCATCTCAAGGCCTAATAAGGCATGAAAACTATGGTGTAGAGAGAGTGTAGCCTAATGGGGTATCAAGATTAGTTTGCAAGGAATTTTGAGTAGGTGATAATTTAAAAAATTTATTAATGTTTTTTTAGGCATATACATGAAGTTTGAGGTTCTATTTTGAATTAAAAGGCATGAAAAGATGTTTGGAGGTCTCTTGAGTGCTTAGAATGAAGGTTTCTTAACTCAAGAAGGATTTTTTTTCTCATTAGATCATCAAAAATTTACTTGGAAACATAACATAATCATGAAATATGGGTAATTTTCCTAGGTTAAATTTAAAATAATTAGTTTTTGAATTGAGGGGATATGCTTTATGAATGATTGTTAACACTGCAAACATGCTTAAACCCTCTTAGAACCCTAATGAAGACCCAATGTTGAATATGTTTCTAAAAAGTGATAAATATGGATTTATTTTATTATTTAATATATTATATATTGTATTTTACTCTCCTAGGTACCTCCAAGTGGTGATGGTTAGTTAGATGAGAGAGAGAAAATGTGGAGATACAAGCTTATTTGTGAATAAATTACTATAGTAGTCAAAATTTGCATTACTCAAGAAAATAAAATGGATGGAAGAAGGATATATAGACTAATAATTAATTCCCATTAATTTTTATGGATATTTTCCACCATTATAATTTACTAAACTGGTCATCCAAGTTAGCCAATCATTAATAGGCCTAATGGTGTGAATAGTGAAAAACCCAAGGAGTAATGAGAAGATAAATTCAAATGTGTTTTCATGATAGAATAATGAAACCAATTGCATGGAGATGTTTTTAAATAATTTTAAGATATTTAAATACTTATAATAATATTTTGAGGTCTTGTGTGTGGTTAGAAATTTGTTCACAAGTTGACTTTTTTGGTTTAGATAAGATAGTGAGATATAAGGTCATGAGATTGTTCTGTAAGACCAATATTTCCCATTTAAACTTTTAACCATATAATATTTATATATAATAATGGTATAATGATATCATAGGATCACCTACATGACTATTAAGTAATTTAATATGTCTATACAAGGGTTTGATGTGTAAGTCACCATGTCTATGATTTGAGGTAATCTGGTAGGTCTAAGTGAGTGAGTTGTAGAGGTGTTATTGAATCCTTATATTCTAAGTGTAATTATTTAATTAATTTATTGATTACCATTTCATATATTATCTCTCTCTCTCTCTTTATATATATATATATATATATATATACTTATTTTATCATATTTGAGTGTCATAAGTATGTTTGAGATTCATTCTTATAAGGTAGTTTTTGAGGCACACAAGCCTAATAGGGAAATGTGTCCTTAATAAAGTTTCAAGGTATGAATGAAATACAAAAATATAAAAAATAATTTAATAGGATAGTAGACGTATATTTTTAATTAATTAAATGGTTTTTAGTTTTTGGAGAAAGCCATTTGGGCCCAAGAGAATCAAGTTTTGGTGTTAAGAGATAGACCTGATGCAATTAGGTCTCCATGAGACCTAAAAGTGAAATGAAGCCTAATAGAGTCATTTTAGACCAAAATGGACTCAAATATCATTTTATTGATGTCCAAAATATGTATTAAGACCTATTATATGGCTTACCTAAGAGTTTAATGGTGTGTGGTTGACTAAGTGGTATATGAATAACGAATAGTATATATACAAGGTAGTTTAGGCCTATTTAAAAAAAGCTAAGATGAATCAAATGAAATATAATATTTAATAACAAAATGAGGTTTTTTAGACCATAAAATGGGTGTATATAAAATTTTATGTATATATTATAAGATTTCTATGTATGAAATTCAAGGTCATATGACCTAATCGGTCTTGAAGAGACCTAGTTGACCAAAGAATCCTAGAAGGAAGTTTGAGATGATTAAAGAGTGTCAAGATTTAAATAAGGTGGTCATAATTTGTTTTGTGAGAAAAAATGTGTTATGAAGGTGATCAAAGAAATTAGGTGGTTGAGTTGTTTCTAAGTCATCTAGGGGTTGGTTCTTCCTTAAAAGTGGGTGCTTCGCTAATTGGGGTTGGTGATCCATGTGGAGTTAGTTATTCAATAAATTTGGTTTTTGTCTTATAGTATTGTATTTAATTTGTATATATCATTGGGTTTTATTCCCCTTGATGATTTACCACATATGTGATGTGTTCTTGTGTTTCATGCTAATATGGATAGTTCCTTATGCTTACTAGATCTATATATTTGTTTAAATGATTCATGATTGCTTAAATGTAATTAAATGAAAGGATTTAAAGAGTGAAACACACCCTCCATCTTATTCATTATGTTTCCAAAAAAAAATATCATATCTTGTTCCTTTAAATTAGACCTAATAGCTTGAAGGATATGTTTAAAGCACAAACATGTCTAGTTAATAAGTACAAGTAGTTTTCTCAACCAATAAGTATCCTCTCTTCAATGGGACTACCTATGCATTTTGGAGCATCAGAATGAAGACCTATCTCATGTATTTTGGCTATGACATATGGAAATATGTTATTTATGGATTCATTCCACCTTCTACACCACAAACTAATGTAGGAGGCAAGAAGGCATGTGAGAATACCTCTATGGTAATTAATTCTATATTGTGTGGTCTTTCAGAATCATAATTTGTTAAGGTTATACATTATGATACATCCAAAGGGATTTGTGAAAAGTTGTAGACCATCTATGAAGGAGACACCAAAGTTAATTTGGAAAAGTTTCAAACTTACTATAGGTAGTTTTAAAGTCTAAGAATGAAAGAGGATGAAATCATTGCATCTTATCAATTTAGAATAACTGAAGTGGTAAATATCATTAGAGATATAGGAGAGAAATTATAATAATCAATAGTAGTACAAAAGGTACTAAGATCCTTGAATTCTAAGTTTGATTCAAAAGTGTTTGTAATAGAGGAGATCAAAGTTCTTAACACAATATAGATAGATGAGCTTCATGGCATCTTGACTACCTATGAAATGAGAACAAGTGATGAAAGACCTTCCAATAAGGAATTTGAATTCAAAGTTGAGAAGAATTCACAAGGTAATAAGGTCAAGGATGATGACATAAGCATTGATAATGACAATACATAAGCCATGTTTTCCATAAAACTAGGGAGAGGTTTAGGTAAGTATAAGGGTAAATTACCATTCAAATGATTTAACTGTGGCAATATTGGTCACTTTGCATCTAAGTGTCCTAACAAGGATAAGACTAAGTATGATAAACATCACAGTGATAATAATAATATTTATAAGCTTGACAAAGGCAAGAAAGATTTTAGTAAGTATTAAGTCAAGAAAGGGTCATTCAAGAACAAGAGAGCTTTCTATACCAAAGAAGATAATAGCTCATCTGATGTGAGTGACACAATTCATCTAATAGTGATGATGATAATAATGAGCATGATAACAATAAAACCTCATTCATGACTATAGAAACAATTAATGAAGGTTGATCAAAAGGGAAAGGCCTTATCGATGATAAAGAATTAGATGAAGAAGAGGCTAAAGTAAACCTTGTGGTAGAATTGGTGAATGCTCTAAAGGAGTTAAAGTTACAAAGAATAAATAATAAAAAACCAAGATCATTGGTTAAGAGTTATGAGGATCAGATCAATATATTTGAAGAGAGACTAAGAATCAACACTAATGAACATGAGGAAATCATCAAATAACTATAACTCAAATTGAAATTGTCACTATAAATCTAAAGACCAAGGAAGAAGAATGCATAAAAGAACATCAATATATTCCTTGAAGGTAAAACTAGATTAGGCATTAGTCAATTTGAAGACACATCAGGGATGTGAGAAGAGTATTGAAGTTTATGGTGATATTTTGAGTAGTCAAAGGTCTTTACATGAAAATATACGTCTTGGGTTCAAATAAGACCAAAAGGAGAACAAGTAGAGTCAAACCTAAAATACCTATGTAAAAAATTTCAAGTTTGAGACTAATATTGATCATAAACAAGTCAATAATACCAACATGAAAGTCAATATGAAGAGACCAATCAAGAAAGCCAATACAATGAGGTATTTCAATTATTTCAATGGTTATTATTTTTCTTGTCATAACTCTGGTCATAGAGCAAGTTATTGTAGAATGGTTTCAAAGAATGAGTTATCATGGGACCATGGGAGAAGTAATAATCAATCAAGAAGTATGTATATAAATGTTTTTTTCTATAGTTGTCACAATATAAAACACATTAAAAAATTATATCCTAATGGATTTATAAGGTCCTCAAGACTAACAAGGTATATGGAGCTCCTATAGTGCATGAGAAGAGTCAAACATTGTTATGGAATCCAAAGAAAGTCAAAACTGATCATATTGAGCCGAATGGTCGAGATGGATTGTTTTCTAAGATAGATCAAGGATCAAAAGTGAAGAAATGTCAAGAACACTTGTTATCTACATGTATTGACAAGGTAGTTAAAGAGAAGAAGGATGATAAGTTGGATGAGTCAAATTCTTTAGTCAAACTTAAGTGGATTCTAAGAAGGGACTATCAGTCTCATGATTAAAAAATAGCTGAGGAAAGTAGTTTGGAGATCTGGGAATACGCTAAGCTCATGGATTTTTGAGAACCCTATGAAAATGGGTGACTCCATTAGGATTCATGGATACATTCCTATATCATTAGAATCATGAGGTTTTAGTCAAAGAAAGACTCATCTTGAGAGGATTCCATGTTTTTTGCGTTACAAAGTATGAGTTATTTTATCTTGAGAGGATTGTAGGTTATTTGTGTTTTAAGGTATGAGTTTCTTTATTTATAGCATTATTTGTGTTGAGAAGTGGTATTTATATAAAGATACTTGAAGAAGGTCAATAAATTTATGTGAGTCTTGATGATTCATATGATGAGCACAAGCTATGAGGACAAAGGGGGAGCTAATTAGATGATTAATTATCTTCAAGAGTAGATAAGTAAATGGTCTTTATCAAATAAGGTATATAGAAAACATGAAGATAAGTTAAATAATGTGGCCAAGACTAAGAGCATGTTTATATGATGCTTCAAAGACTCTATGATCCTATTACCAAAAGGGGCAAAGAGATCAGAAAGAGAGAAAGTTCAGAATGGGAAAAGTAGCCTATTTAGAGATGTTTCTAAGAATGGTTTCCATCTTGTGACTCAAAAAGGATAGTATGGAGTTAAGGGAAGATTTGTATCTCTATGTTGTGAAGTGTCAAGATAGTGATAATAAGCATGGTTTCTTAAGGTATAATTCAAATATTCTAAAATTTGCCTACAACAACTAGTATAAGGTTAAGGTGAGTTTTGTTAGCATTTGTCTATGTTGTTCATTGAAATTTAGGTCTAAGGATCATATGGTAATTTGTAGAAAACCCTTTGTCATTCATGTCAAAATAGGGAGAATGAAAAGATGGAAAATAAATTTTTTGAAATGACTTCATTTTT
This sequence comes from Torreya grandis, assembly GCA_037957365.1. NCBI lineage: Eukaryota > Viridiplantae > Streptophyta > Pinopsida > Cupressales > Taxaceae > Torreya > Torreya grandis. The sequence continues at coordinate 1,024,533 of JARHVA010004866.1, read as the reverse complement.
TTAGTATGTTTTCATAAATTTATTTGCCATCAATGATAAAGGGGGAGTTTATTGGCATGCTTTTGTCATTGATGTCAAAAGGGTGCATCATGCAAAGGAATAATGGTCATTGATGTCAAACATGTATCATTTCAAGATTGTACTATCAACATTGATGTAAAAGGTGAATAAGGATAGATCATAGTATGTGATATGTCAAGGCACATAAGAGTGTTACATCAATGAGAATTGTCATGAGTGGTGTGATCATGGAAGGTATAGGTCATGGAAGATGTTTAGAGACAACCAATGTCTACATAAGAAGCCATGTGACAAGATTCATTTGAAATAAAGATATAATTTGAAGGAAATAGATATTTTGAAGGTAAGAGATAATTTGAAGGCAACTAATATCTCATGATTGGATGAAGGCATAAGTTAAGGAGTCAAAAGTGTTTAGGTGCATGGAAAATTGGTCATGTGGTTTTAGGTCTATATGAGGTTATGGAATATTATTGTCATTACAAAAATAATAATTCATTGATATGAGTGTGTTTTAATGTCTTATATCTTATTTTTCAATGTTTTTTTTGTGGTCATGACAATGAATAACATGTCAAGGCATTAAGTGCCATGGAAGCTTGAGTCTAGGCTGGCATGGTAGAGGTATGAGATGGTGGCATGATGAGTTGAGTGATATAAAGAATGCGAGAGGTTGTTAATTTCTTTTATCATTTATATGAGGCATTGGAACACTTTTGAGAGTTTAAGGGTGAGCTTATATAGTTAGGACCTTCAGTTTAGGTTTACATCTAAACCTCTCTTAAACCTTGTTTGGCCTAATGAGGTATCATGATCTATTGTCAAGGCATGTGAAGGATGTATGGTATTGATTAATCATGATATAGTTTTTATGTAATGAGAGTGTGATGTTGATCATGACAGTGGTGTTTTAATATCATATAAAGAGGAATGAAAGTTAGTTTAAGACCTAGTAAGGTATGAAGATTATGGTGTAGAGAGAATGTAGCCTAATGGGGTATTAGGATAAATTTCCAAGTCAGTTATGAGTAGGTAGAATTTAAAAATGTGATTCATGTTTCTTTAGGCATGTGAATAAATTCTTAGGTTCTAGTTTGAAGGGCAAGACATGAAACATTGTTTGGAGGTTTCTTAAGTGCTCAAAATGAAGGGTTCTCAACCTAAGAAGGATTTTATTGTGATCATTAGCTCATAAAAAATTTTCATGGGAACATAATCTATTCATTAAATATTTCTAAGGCTCCTAGGTGAAATTTACAAGAATTATTTTTTTAATTGAGGGGTTATGCTTTATGAATTATTATTATCAGTCCAACTAGGTCTAAACCCTCTTAAAACCCTAATGAAGACCTGATGTTAAATATGTTTCTCAAAAGTGATTAGGATGGATTTAGTTTATAAGGAAAGATATTTTACATTGTAGTCAACTCTCCCAATTACCTAAAGGTAGTGGTGGTTAGTCAGATGAGAGAGAAAATGTGGAGATACAGGCTTATTTGTGAAAAAATTATTGTAGCAATCAAAAGTTGCATTAGTCAAGAAAATAAAATGGATGGAAGGAGATATAGATTAATAATTCATGCCCCATGAATGTTTATATATAGGTTCCACCCTTATAATGTGCTAAATTGGTCATCCAATTTAGCCAGTCGCTAACATGCCTAATGGTGTGAATAATGAAAAACCCAGGCAGTAGTGAGAAAATGAGTTCAAATGTGTTTTCATGATAGAATGATGAAACCAAGTGAATGGACATGTTAATAAATACTTTTAATATATTTTCATTCTTGTAATAATATTTTAAGGTCATGTGTGTGGTGAAAAAGTTTTTCACAAGTTCACCTATCTAGTTCAGATAAGATAATGAGATATAAGGTCATGAGATTGGTCTGCAAGACCAATATTTTCCATTTGACCATATGATATTTATATCTAATAATGGTCTAATGATATCATAGGATAATATACATGCATAAAAATTGAATTAAAATTTATATATAGGTGTTGGATGTCTAAGTCACCATGGATGTGTTTTGAGGTAATCTAGTAGTTTTAAGTGCATGAGTTGCAAAGGTGTTCTTAAAGTCTTATATTCTAAGTGGTAAGTGTCTAGTTCATTTGGTTATGAACCTAAGGTCATGTGTGTGTGTGTGTGTGTGTGTGTGTGTGTGTGTGTGTGTGTGTGTGTGTGATCATATTTGATTATCTTAAGTATGTTTTAGCTTCATTCTTACAAGATAATATTTTGAGGCACACAACTCTTTTAAGGCAATGTGTCCTAAAGAAGGTTTCAAGGTATGAAAAAAAGACACATGTCTAAAAAATAATGGAGGAGATTAGTATAGGTATATTTATAATTAATTTAACTATTTTAATTTTTTATATAAATCCATCTAGGCCCAGGAGAATCAAGTTTTGGCATTAAGAGATAGACCTAATGCAATTAGGTCTCCATGAGACCTAAAAGTGAAATGTGGCCTAATTGATTCATGTCAAACCAAAAGGGACTCAAAGATAATTTATTTCATGTCCATAATATTTATTAACACCTATTATATGTATGACCTAATAGGTTAATGGTGTGTGGTTGATTAAGTGTATATGAACAAGGAATGGTATATATACAAAGAAATTTAGGCCTATTTAAAAAAAGGTAAGAGGAAGAGAATGAAATAAAAGATTTAAGAATATAATGAGGTATTTTATACCATAATAGTGGTTTATATAAATTTTAATGAATATCTAACATGATTTATATGTATTAAAATTAAGGTTATGTGACCTAATCAGTCTTGAAGAGACTTAGTTGAGCAAAGAAGCCTAGAAGGCAGTTTGAGATGGTTAAAGAGTGTGAAGAGATAAAAAAGGTGATCATCATATAAAAATGTGTTATAAATTTGATAAAATCAATCAGGTGGATGATTTTGTGATGATTCATCTAGGGGTTTGGTGCCTCTTTACAAGTGAGTGGTTGATAAAGCCAAGCAAGTGGGTGTTTAGCTAGTTGGGGTTGGTGTTCCATATCAAGTTGGTGATTTTATAAATTTGGTTTTTATCTTATATGAATGTAGAGAATTTTTAAATATCAAATTTTTTCTTTCCCTTTAGGTTTTCCAACATATGTGATGTGTTCTTATGTTTCATGCATTTGTGGATAGTTGTTTATGCTTGATAGATCTATATTATTTTTGAATGGTTCATGATTGGTTAAGTGTAATTGAATGAAAGGTTTTGAAGACTAATTCAACGCAATACCCTTATCAATAATTTTTATTCCAACATGCATTGAGTTTTATAGAGTGGATAATGAGGATAAACTCATTTTACTGACCTCTAGGGTCAGTAGGCCTGTTTAGCATACAAACCCTCAATGAAAAATACAAGGTTCTAGACCATCTTGAGAGGTAAGTGATAATGGTGAATAATAATAAATAATTTAATGTAATATATAAAACATTATAAGGATATTATTTTTCAAGTTAGTTGAATTAACAGGTCTTGAACCCAAGATAATTTTCCTAGGCTCTTTTCACATAGGTAGTCCCGCCCAATCTTGAGGTGAAATGGTGTTTTGAGAGCTCTATAAGTGTGATAAATTTTTGAAAATTAGTATACATAATTTTTATGAGTTTATTAAGACAATTATGGTCACCTAAAGGTCATAAAATCAGTGTACATATCCACTATTTTTTCTTAGACATTGCCCATTCCATTGGTAAGGGCTAGTCTTGAGACGAAGTGGGTCGAGTTGGTCTTAAACCATACAACAAGTTGATATACCTCATGAAGAGATATTTAGGTATTAAAATTTCATGAATAAGGATTACATACATTATTATTAATTAAAAACACTCAATTTGTAGTCCAAGATCCCTTTAGGGCTAGCAAGGTGGTAACAAGCCTAAGCTTAAAACACCCTGACCAATACACCATGAGTATACAAAGGAATGATGAAGACTTTTGGATAATATATAATCATGGATAGGATTTTATTATAGGTTTATTAAATTATACAAGTATTAATAATGAGTCTTTATATATATAACTCAAAGTAGACCTTTTTTGAGCCTTAAGAATGCTAAGCAAGCTTCCCGAGGGCAAACATAAAATGCTCGTACCATATATCCCACTTAGCATGGGGATTTTATACTTCTGTATATCTAAGGAGATTAGTAAATAAAATTTTCCAAGTTAAATGATGTCAATTGGACAACCCATATTTATGAACAATTGTTACGACCCCAGACAGGTCTTAAACCCTTATAAAACCATGATTGTGACTAGTTAAGGTAAATAGACATAAAATGCTCCTATAAAACCATATATTAATCCTAGAACCTCTTTATGTTGTTAAAGAATAAAATTAGGTTCTCCATGTGTTTTGATGTTGATGTCACTTGTATGGATTCTTCCAAATACCCTATTTTTCATTATATTTTTTGTTTTTTAGGTTTTTAGAGAAGGGGATAACTTAATAATCATTGGATAAGGTCCTTTGGGATATTTTATAGATATTTAAGGTTAAAAAATTTCATGGGAGATTTTATAGGTGGTTGAGCCAGGCCCATTTTCCAAGGTAGTCCCAAACAGGCTCAAAATAAGACTAGGAAGCAAGGTGGTTTCTTGGTTTACACATTTACACAAGATCTCATGACCAAAAAATTTAAATGGAGGTTTGTGATAGTGTGGTAAACATAAGTAAAATAATTTTAGATATTTTCACACATGTGATACCTCTCAGGAGCAATATTTATACTTTCTAGGCCTAAAAGGGCTAATTAAACCTAATTTGGAAGAGAGAATGAGCTCATAGAATATAATCACCAAATTTTATGTGGAGATGAAATGGGATATAGGGTATCTAAAAATAATATCAATTTTATATAGTCATCTATATATTCTTATAGATAACGAGATTTATCTATTTTTAAAGGTATAAGGATTTGAGAAAAAATCAAGGTTTTTGGTGCAAAACCAACTATTTATGACTGTTTGATGTATTCAAAGGTATTTTTATAGGTTTTAAATGTTATTTAGATACCATAAATAGAACAAATTTTCATTCTTGAAGACAAGCTCCACTTTTTCCTTCTAAGCTATGATGAAAATGAGCTTTCCAAGGAGCTTAAACACTAAATCATTGTATAAGACTTATAATTTTTTTTGTAAAGACTAATATAGATTTTGCATGCCACCAATGAGATTATAAAAACTCCAGAATCAGATTTGAAGATTTGTAAAGGTTTGAAAAGGTTTTAAGTCTCCTAAATTCACCTTCTCTCTTTCCAACACCTAGGCTTATTGAAGGAGTCAGACTTGCACTTAAGAGCTTCTAACAGCCCATGGATCATGAAAAGACCTCTTGAATGTCATAGAAGAATATTTAAATAAAGATTAAAGGATCAATTAAAGTCCTATTTTCAAGGGGAAAGACCAATTCTTCAAAGACACAAGAACTAATATATAGAGGTTCTAGCAAGGATTTAAGCACTCTCCAAAGGTCAAGGCTTGCCCAATCATGAATAAGACATTATCTAGGACTCTTGTAAATATAAAAATCTCTCCTATGCCCCCTAAGGATATGAAAGTTTTAAATTTTTTGAGTAAGTGTTATATAGCATTTCAAGGAGGGCATAGACCAAGTTTGAACACCCCTATTTTGGGGTTAATTTATCTCCAAGCATTTGATTTTTCTATTTGAACTCATTTTATAAAATGTAATTGGTTAATCCTTGCTTTTTATTATGCTAAAAGGATACCAAATTTTTTACTCACCTTTTGAGATAAATAAGAATATTTTGTTACTTCATTTTTATGTTTTTGGTCAAAGTGTGTATGCAATAAAAAATACATCATTCCCATAAATAAATATTGGATCAAATGGGATAGAACACACCTACACTTCCAATTTTGGAGCATATAATTATTAAGAGGGAACATGGCCAATGTGAGGATCCACTAAACCTGATTAGGAGATCACTTATCACAGCACACTATGTGAGATAGGTTTTCAAAGCCTATAGTCTAAGACAATCATATAACAACCCTAAAAGATTCATATGAATTAATATTTCACTAATATAATAGCAATAAAATTAAATCTAATCTAGTTTTCACCAAATCTTATTCCATAAATTAGTGGCTAAAAACAAAACAAATAAACAACTAAACTAAGCACGTATAGAAAACATATACTCACATCAATGTATAAAAAATTCTAATACATGGAAGATAACAATAAAAATGCTCTATCTATCTACTCTTACAAAGGAGGAATAGAGTTATGAATACTTACTTTTGAAGATGAACCCTCTAAGCCTTAATATCCCCCTTGGAAAAGGTGTTTTGTAAGAGATTATCATGGTATATAAAGATAACTAAGATAGATTAGCTCTATGATACATAACCTATCCAATCATCCAAAAAACTTATCCATAAGATGAGATCGGATCTCCAAATAAATTATTGAACCCTAAATATTTATTCCTCAAGTATAATGGTCAATAGGTAGATGTTTGTATGTACTTCTTCACTTAATTCTTCACTCTGATCAAATGGTGGTAAATGACCTTATATAGTAGTATCTTACTCTTAAAATTTTAAATAATGTAGGCTATGCTAGGTCAACCTAGTTGAACTAGTACATTTTTGGGTCTAACTCTCTAGGTTTGTGTTAGGTCAGTCGAGAGGCCAATAAACCAAAAGAGAGAAAAAGTCCATAAATTGTACTAGGTCAACCTGGTTGACCTAGTGCAACTGATAGGTCAAAAGGGTGATAAGGTAAAAAATGAAAGATAAAACATAGAAAATGATGGGAATAAGTATAAATATGAATAATAAGCTTGGGTTCAATGGTTTTAGGAGGCTAGAGTGGGGATGGCAAATGGTAAAAGGAATGATAATCTTATGAAGCACCAATGGTTTGGCCACCCCTTTCCTATTGCACCCCTTAAGGCATGCACTCAAAGATATTCGGACTTGATAGGTTATTTTAAGATACAAAGTGTTATTAATCAATAAAAGTTAAAAATATTATGTGTATACATATGCCCCAATTTAAGCTCATCACATGTCATGTAAGTACAACATGGGATGGTGCCTTGGAAGAGTATGGTGTAGTAAGCAACAAATAATATAAAAGAAAGGACTGAATTGAAAAACACATACATTTAACTTACCTTAGTTCCATATATAAATAAGTAGACTACAAGAAATGAAGGTGTCTAATGTATAGAACACTAGGCAAACCTATAGAAGTTAGTGTAAAAATAGCCAAAAATGAAAGTTTTGGAAAATAGGCTTATATTAGTTAGTAAAGACAAAGATTTTAGAAAAAATTGGCAAATTAGGATTGGTAAAACAATGTTTAAAATATTTAAGTCAAATAAATGACAAAAAAATGGTAAATTAATGACAAATGATTGGCAATTGAATGAAAAATAAATGACAAAAATGATGGCAAATGACTGACAAGTGATAAGAAATAAATGACAAATAATATGAAATAAATTACAAAAGATATTGGAAAGAAAAATACAAATGATAAGTAAATATGAATGGAAAAAATTAATGTATAACATAATAAATCACATTGGTATGCATGTAAAACATGAATGACAAATGAAATATCTATGCAATAAAGATTGAACAAAGACATGGAAGAAGGTAAAAAGTAAGCTCATGTAAGATAGGAATGAAAAAATAAAACATAAAGAAAAATATGAAAGAATGTCAAATGAAATGTAAGTCAAGATGTAAGACAAACATGAAGAAGGAATGTGTAAGGAGAATCATGTAATAATGGAAAAAGAGGTGTGGACTCAACTATCCATAACATAAAGGTAGTACAATAATGGAAAATGAAAGAAAAGAGTGATCCATAGTTACTCAAACATGTTGTTTTACATCAAAAGATAGATAAAACTAGAAAAACATAGTGCTAGCATGTTTTTAAGAGATGAAGAAGAGGGAATTAAATAAGAGGGAAAATATATTTGGAATCACAATATTCATATCAAGGGAGAAAATAAAACTAGTGAAGGGGAGAATGAAGGAAAAATCAAGGTAGAGGAACTCTTTATCAAAGCCAAGACACTCAAATTAGGTTTCTTAAAACAAGAGGACTTTTAACCTTAAGGAATATGAATAACTTATCTTAGCCACACAATTATTAAGTAAATTAATGGAGTATATGTATCATCTCATGATGGATATATGCATTAAAATTAAAATGGACTTACCTTCCCCCAATGTGTTCCCCACTCTTTAGGACCCCTTATAGAGTTATTAGTCTACTATGAAGATTGGGTACTTTCATGAGAAAGTAGGTATCACCATAGAGTTTTTTGAAATCCCATATTATAATCTACTAGCCTCCCACACCTCAAAGGACTTTGGCTCTATGTGAAGCTGACTGTGGAGTTTGAACTTTGATTGGAGATAAGACATGTTCTTGAAATCATGTCTTTTGGTGTGAATTTAAATTTTGAGATTTTTATGTTTCCTTTTATATATCATTACATTTTGTTTCAAATGATTTAGCTTTAAATGTTCTTCATGGATTTTTTATATTCCTCCTCCATATGGATTCAGAAGACCAAACATGGGTTCTAAAGATGACTTTCATTAGAATACTTGGGACAATTTTTCTAAGAGAGAGAAACTTTAAAGAGCATGGGGTTTAAGAGTCTCATAAATAAATGTGAAATAAAAGTGTTGTCTTGACTTTGACCTTGTTTTATCTAATTTAGTTATTAAAGAAAGGGGAAATCAAGAGGAATGACACATGGAACAATTTGAATTATTTCACATTACAAAAAAATGTGACAAAGGGCAAAAGGAAGGTATATAATGATAACAAATTTGTGATTTCTTATCATGAGAAAGAGGGAAATGGAGGAAAACATGCTAACATAGATTTTTATGAAAATTATGTCTATTAAAAGAAGAAAAATCTAAAGTTTAAGAATAATGATCAGGAATAAGAAAATATGGTAATTTTATGAGGAGGGTCAGGTCTTATTATAGTCTTACCTTGTAACTTCGTAAAAAAGAAACCCATGAGGGTGCCAAAAGAGACATGATAAAAGATAAAGAAGATTGTGGTGCATTAAGAGGTAAATGCTAAATAAATGGGAAAAAATTATCATAAATATACTAAGGCATAAAATGGAAGAAAAAGATAAAGAATAAAAGATATATATTAGGGGAAAAATTGAAAGAAAATGCTAAATGTAATATGTAATAAAACCAAAGAATCTAAAGGAAAACAATGAGGCTAGTAAAATGAAAGTAAAGGAAGGAAATAAAAAAGCAAAAATACAAAGAAACATGAGACAAGAGAATAAGTAAGACCTATGATAACATCTATATCAAAGATGAGCATGTGAAATACAAGTCTATAAGTCTTGAAAGGTTTCTTAAAGCTAGATTTATTTTTAATTATGCATTGTAGAATAAGAGTGGGCATCAAAAGATGCCCCAAAAGGTATGTGGATTTAGGGATGAGCATCACAAGATGCCTCAAATTCTAAAAAGACATGTGGATGGGCATCACAATATACCCCAACATGTGAGTTGGAGTGAGGTGATATTGAACCATGAGAATTATTTGCATTGGATTGATAGGTGCATTTGGAGATAGGTAATTGTGTTGGTTTGTTAGATTTTAAGGATGTTGAATGTGACATATGATGTGTAGTATAGGTATGGAGAGTTAAATGAGGTAAATGAGGACCATGTATGATATGTTTTGGATTAGGTGTTGAACTAGGTACTATTTTGGCTCATGTGTCCTAAGAGATTGAGGTTCAATGGATGTAAGAATATGTTTAAATTTGTTCATGTTAGTTATCCTTTCCTTATTAGTGTAGTGTAATGAAATTACTTATATGTTGACATAAAATTATTATATATTGCATATAATAATCGAATATGAGAGATCACACAATAATAATTGACAGTAAAGCATAATATTGCATAATATATCAAAGCCACTTCGAGGGGGAAACCTCCACAACAATACAATAAGAGTAGAATACTTAACACAATGATTAGAGACTAACCACTACCTCTTATATATATTACACTTAACCATGTTTATTCCATAGGATGACATAACTAAGAACATAGAGAAATGTAATAATAATAATAATATAAAATAGGTATTTAAGCCACAAGTTAGCCACACATATCAATAGACATGCTAAAGGTTAAGGGTATAGCATTCCCATCCCATTAAGAACATCATTGTCATCAATATTGAGTCAATTTTGGATGTTTTTTCACAAATGATTCATCCTCCCAAGTGGTATATTCACAAGGTATATTCTTCCATTTGATCAGGCACTCCTTAATTACTCTAGACCATAGTTGCTTAGTGCACATTTGAATGATCACTTGAGGATCAAGAATAACTCTTCCTTTCTCATCCAATTATGGTAACTTAGTTTGAGTAGAAACACTATGTCCAATGACTTTCTTTAGGCATGATACATGAAATACTAGATGCATACAAGTAGAGGAAGAAAACTCTAATTTGTAGACCACACTACCAATTTTATGAAAGACTGATAAGGCCCATAATACTTAGGGGAAAACTTGTTATAATTTTTCTATTACTTTAAGGACATATACTTATATGGATACAAGTGAACAAAAACCTAATCACCAATGTCAAAATGCCTCTCACTCCTATGTTGATATACCTACTACTTCATGTGATGCTTGGCTACGGCTAAATTTTCACACAAACTTGCAAGGACGTCATGTTGATGGTTTATATGTTCTTCAACTATATGAACCTTAGGATGGACCTTCAAGGTTTAATTGATGAATGGAGGGTGGTATCCATATAGTTCCAAAAAATCATATATTTTGGAAGAACTATGAACATAAGTATTATACCACCATTCAGCAAGTGGAAACCTATGAACCCATTTATCATGTTTATCATAAACAAAACAATGGAGATATCCTTCTAGACATTTGTTGACTACCTCAGTTTATCCATCTAATTGAGGATGATAGGATGAAATATGAGCCAATGGGTTCCCAAACATGCAAATAACTCAGTCAAAAAATTTCTTGTGAAAATGGAATCTCTATCACTGACAATGATCTTAGGGGTACCATGCAGTTTTTGAGTTATATTAAGAAAAGCATAAGCTATTATACTAGAAACAAATGGATATGATAAAGGAAAAAAATGAACATACTTACTAAGAAGATCTACCACAACCATGATAACATTTTGACCATCAGATCTTGGTAACCCTATAATGAAATCCATAGACACATCTTCCCAATGTTGGCTAGGGATGGATAAAGGCTAAAAAAGACCTAGGTTTTTTATCATTTCTCTTTTATTTTGTTGACATATCATACATTCAACCACATACTTATAGACATCCCCCTTGAGTCCTTCCCAAAAAAAATCTTGCTTGATTATATGATAGGTTTTTAAAAATCTTGAATGACCCCCAATTAGAGTTGCCTGAAGTTCTTGAAGGATTTTTTTGTTTAAGAAGAGAATTCTTATATAGGTATATTATTTCTTTATACCATAATGCATCACCCTTCCATGTGAATTTTGAAAATCCACCCAAACCTTGTTGAAAATTCTAAATCAAATTATGGGTAGAACTATGATTATCCCATTCTGATCATGCTTTCTCTAACCAATCTACATGTAGAATGGTCATAACACATAGCAATATCTCAACGAATTCATCCTTCTTAGATAGTAAATATTCCAGTACATTGTCCTTGCCTTTCTTGTAAACTATTTCAAAATCACAACCTAACATCTTAGTTACCCATTTTGGTTGTTCTTAAAATGATAGCCATTTTTCTAAAAAATATTTGAGACTATCATGATCAATCTTTACTTGAAAGTGATGACCCATCAAATAAGGCATCCATTGTTTGATTTCATACAAGATGACCATCATTTCCTTCTCATAAATGGGCTTGTACTTATTTTTACCTTTGAATTGATGACTTTAAAATATAAGTGGTCTAGCTTCTTGCATGAGTACAACACTCATACCATACTCAGATGCATCACATTTAGCCATAACAGTCTATGAAAAATTAGGAGTGGCCAACACTAGAGTGGTGAACAGCCAATTTCAATTGTTTAAATTCCATGATAGCTATATCAATCCACTAAAAGGAGTCTTTCTTTAACAAAGAGGTGAGTGGGGCTACAATACTACCATAATTTTTGACAAACCTATGATAGTAACCAATTAGCCCCAAAAATCCCCTTAGTTGCTTGAGTGTCTTAGTAATCAGCCAATCCACCATTACTTAGATTTTTAAGGATCCAATTTCACTCCTACATGTGAAACTAGTTGACCCAAATACTCAAACTCACAAGCTCCAAAAGTACATTTTGAAGGTTTGGTATATAAATAATGTTATTCTAAAATTGAAAGTACCAATTTTGCATGGTGAAAATGGTCTTCCCAATCTTTACTATAAATGATGATATCATCAAAAAATACCAAAACCAAATGGATTAAAATTAGTATTCATCAAACTTGGAAAGGTGGATGGTGTATTTGTTAGCCGAAAAGGCATAACAAAAAACTCATAATGGCCATCATGAGTTTTGAAAGTAGTTTTGGGTGTGTCTTCATCATAGATATCGATTTGATGATACCCAGAATGCAGATATAACTTGGTAAAAGAGCACCATTCAATTCATCTAAAAAATAAACAATGATATGAATAGGAAACTTATATTTCATATTGTAATTATTGAGTTCTCTATATTTAGGGCACATCCTCCAAGTGTTATCTTTCTTTTACACCATGACAACTGGTGAAGAATATTCCCTTTGGCTATGGAAAATGATTCTTACATCCAACATCTTCTATACCATCTTTTAAATTTCATTTTTTAGGCATAAGGATAATTGTATGGCCTGATGTTGGGTGGTGTACTACCAAGAATAAGTTTGATAACATGATCATGCATGCAAGTAGGTGGAAGTCCTTTTGGCATGCCACTAAAAATAATTGAATGGGAATCAATCACTTGTAGATTAGGAGGTATAAATGGATAAGTTAGATGAACTTCCATGGAAAAAAATGAGCTATAAATCATTTATCACTCTTTCAAATAATCTTTATCATTTTATTAGAGATACCAAGTTAGAGAGATTTATCTCTTAATCCATTTAGCTCAAATGTCCTTCCCTCATAATGAAAACACATGAATAATTCTTAGAAATTCATCTTAGTAGTTCCCAAAGACGTGAGCCACTATACTTCCAAAATAATGTTAGATCCCCCCATAGAAATAGCAAACATAGGAGAATCCAACAAGTAGTCTCCCATGGCCAGTTTAATACTATGGAATTTTCCTAAGTAGCTGATAGTACCACCATCTACAATCATGACCTAAAATTTTGGAGCATGATAAATGAAATAATTCAAGTGAGCAACCAACTTACTATTGATGATGTTGTGTGTGCTCCCAAAATCAATCAATATAATGACCTTCTATTTATCTAGGAAACTCACCACCTTAAGAGTTTGGGGAGTACTAATACCTGAAAGGGTATGATAGGAAATAGTAGGTTGAGAGTTTTAAAATTCTCCTCAAGACATTCTTCATCTTCACCAATTTCCTCATCCTCATCATCATCTTCATTGGCACCTTCAATGTAAAATAACTTTTTTTTAGCACAATGATGGTCTTTGCTCTATTTGTTATCACAACCATAACACAACCCTTTGGCTCATTTCTCCTTAATTTGTTAAGGTGTCAATCTACTGGGTTGAGGATATGATGGTGTTGGAAAGGTGCAATCATGACCAGTAGTGAAGGTTTTCCATTTGACCATCTCTTTTTCCTCTACCATGCATGCCCGTGGGATAGTTTTTGATATAGATATTGGGTTAAACATCTAAACCTCCAATTGGATTCTATATTTGAGGCCACCCAAAAATAGCTCAGTCAAATTTTCCTCAGTGATGTCATCCACCCATAAAGATAGTTTCTAAAATTGATGAATATAATCCTTCACAATTCATGTTTGTCATATTTTGGCTAACTGGTTGAAGTAGTTCTCAGAGACATTATTCTAATAATGAGCTAGTAAATCATCAATGAAAATAGACCATGTAATAGGATCACCATTCTTTTTCTTTTGATCACACAACTAGTGATACCAAATGAACTACTCAAGTCCCAGATATAGAGATGTCACTATCACCTTTTAAGAACAAGGAATTTAATGCAGATCAAATAAATTATCAATTTGGGTAATCTAATAGAGAATATCCTTACCATCAATATTATGCATGTCCACTTTTGGCAACATCAGTTTCACAATAGAATTGGAGTTGTTAGTGTTGAGAGGAGGAGGAAATGAATTATGAAGTGGAGGGTTGTTTAACTATAACTGAGATGAAAGGGTAGCCAATTTACCAGTGATCTAATTCAATTGATTTTGAACCCCATTAATCTATTTGTACATCCATAAAACATTAGTTTAAACTTTAACAAAGTCATCATACCACACTAACCCATTTATATCAGCTTGAATTTGAGAAATAAATAGATCTAAAGTTTCAAATTCTATCATCGGTAGGAGTTTTAGGAGTTTCTTGTCCCCTTTTCTTCCTCATGTAGAAGGACTAGCCATATAAAAACCCTAAGAGGATTTTCTCCCCAAAAAACATGTATTAGGAGATGTAACCATTGCGATTGCCCCATCAAGATGAATCTAATAACTACCTTTGCTCTAGTAGGGTAAAAATTTTCAACACCAGAAAAGTGTACTAATAGAATATACTATTGTGATCATCTCATCGAGATGAATCCAATGACTATAATTATGTAAAGAAATTATTTTTACTTTAATTATTTTTAAAAAAAAATCATTTCAAACAATACTATGTTGATATAAAAATTTAATTCTTCCTAGATTGCAAGTTATGTTTTTTCACTCCTTCCTCTCACAAAAGTTGCACCTCGCTAGATCTAAAAAAATAATATTGTAGAAAACTTACCCAAATCAAAGATCTGATACCACTTGTAATGAAATTACTTATATGTTCACACAAAATGATTATATATCACCTAGAATAAGCAAATATGAGAGATCACACAATAATAATTGATAATAGATTAGAATACTAGATAAGATAACAAAGCCACTTTGAGGGGGAAAACTCTATAACAATGCACTAATATTAGAATACTTAATATGATGATCAAAGACTAACCACTACCTCTTATATATAGTTTAATTAGCCATAGTTATTCCATAGGCCAACCTAACTAAGAACATAGAGAAATGTAACAAGAATATAAAAGAGGTATGTAAGCCATAAGTCAGCCTAACATATCTCTAGACATGCCAAAGGTTAAGGGCATATCATGTAGGAATAAGGATAGTTTATGGTTTAAACAAAATTAATAAATGAGATGAATTATTTATTAGATATTTGATGTGGAGGTTATTATGGTTCTTGATATTTATGTTGAGAAGCTTGAAGATAGTCTTGATAACATTATTTGGTTAGGATATCAAGATTGAAATGTAGACCAAGCAAGGAAGAAATAAGAAATCGATGAAAATCATGACAAGACTCATGAGAATGACTTATAGTAGCATGACACCAACAATTTTTTTTAGATTTTACCATTTTGGAGGAGGTTTGGAAGGATAAAATTTCATGGGTTTAAAAGGTGGTAATTTTATCTTAAGTTATTGTAGATTTAAGGGAGGGTGGATTGGCTTAAAATTAGCTAAATTGGATGCTTCATTTTGAGGTTGCGGATGCTTGGATGAATCAATGGTATGAGAAAAAGATAGAAAATATATTTTAATATTTATTTGAGGTATTTCAAATTTATTCATAATAAATTCTTATCTTTTTTCTTGGTCTAAGGCTTTTTCTAAAGTTTTTGGTGAAAAGATTCAAACTTTGTATTGAAGGGGAGGTTTAAGAGTTGTGAATAATACTTTTAGAAAAGTGTCATCATTCATGTTATGGTCCACTTTATGAGCAAGAGACTTCCATCATTTGATGAAAGTATGAGCATATCCATTAAGAAGTTTCCTGGTATTGATAAAATGACTAAGGTAGTTTTCAGGAAGGTCATCACACTGAAATTACTTTACTATAGAATTGACTAAATTCTTTAGTTGTGAGATGGAATGTTTAGGAATTTAGTTGTAACATTTAATTGCATCACTAATAAAAGTTTTGTATAAGATTTTGGTGGCATAAAAGTATTGGTTTGGACCCATTCCTTATAGATATTACCAAAGGACTTAAGAAAGATAGTAGGGTCTGTAGTCCTATTATATGTGAGAGTTGGAGAAATGTTTCCAATATTTATAGATTCAATGAATGGGGCTAAAGGTTCATTTTGAATATGTTGAAGCATTTTGTTATTCATTAGAGGTTGAGAGATGATATTACCATTGGCATATCTAAGAGGAGGATGAAATTTTTTTTGATTTGGTTGAGACATGATGACTTGATATGGTTGATTAATCATGTTGCATAAATGTTGTTGCATATTTATCATTTTAGATTGATTGGTTGTTTGCATGATGTTCATTTGATTTATAACTTATACAAGAAGTTGAGTAGTATAAATAGGTGGGTTGGAAGATGGGGTATTAGTTTTGATAGGAAGAGGATTGTTAGTTTTGGTTGGAGGAATTTATTGGAGCAATAATTCAGGTGACGGTTCCAGCTCAATTGATGACAAAACTTTTGGGAGTCATAACTTTTGCATCATAGCTCCAGTTGAATCACCATTTGAATCATTGGAAAGATAAGAATGAGGAGAACATGGTGAGATGGACTATATCTCTACTTTATGGATTTATCCCCCTAAAACCCCAATATAAGTTCCCCAAATTTCAATTATAGTAGTGCAGTCTAAAAATAGTAAGTTTCTAAAAATAGTAATTCCTCAAATTCTATATTGTTTTAAATAATAGAAATCAAACACTTCATCTACCTAAATATTGGTGACCTTAAACATCCTCCCCCTACTTTAAAAATATGTATAAATGAATATTTAACCCAAAATGGAAATCAAACATCTCTTCGTAGAGATAAGCATATAGTTGTATTGCGATCTTGAGTAATAAAACATCTCTTCTCAGAGAATTCATTGTTACTATGTTATTTTTATGTTCTTGAAATATTTTTCAACCAAAAATTATAAGTTTTGGATAAGGAATATTCTTTGTATATGGATGATTCCTAACATTGGTGTTAGGTATCTTAAGTGTGGTAGAAGAAGGAAACTTGGTAAGGCCACCATTCTTGTGAGGAGTGTAAATAGTATTATCATCAAGGTTTTTGAATATTTTGGAACCATCTAGATTATAAATTTGAGTAATATTATTTCATTAAGGACTCCAAACATTGGTATTAGGAGGAATATAATGATGAAGGACCTCAAATACATTACATTGTGCAGTGAGTGGTTTAGGCTTAAGAGAAGGGGAAGGAAGAAATTGGATAATTTCATCAAAAGTAATGAAAAAGTGAGGTTACTATCCAAGTCCTTAATAATGAAATGTTATTTACCAAAATAAGGCTAAAAATATGTAATCAAGATGAAATAATACTAGATAACCACACAAGGAGAATAAAAAGTGATTAAAAATAGTACAAGGTTGATTGGGTTGACCTAGCACAGAAATAGGGACTATAAAACTATATAAGGTTGATAAGGTCGATCTATTACACTATATAGAGACTATAAAAAAAGGTAAAATGGATGAATATAGTATAGGTTTGACCAAGTCAACTTAGTACAGTGGACAAAGACTTGAAAAGATATTAGGTTGACCTACTACAGTAGACAGGTTCTTTGTTTTTCCTATATCTTTAGTTATACTCATCCATTTTACAAACCATAAAGTACATTAGATTCCTGATGATGTAGGGAAGATGAGAAATTTGATATCAAGTTATGAATTAAAACAAGACAATTTTCAAATAATAAAAATCAATAAGTACTAAAAAGAAACAAATAATCAATTAAATTGATGTTGGCCAATCTAATTGATGCACACAAAGCAAAACCTTGTACTAATACTGGCTAATGCAATATTTTACACATAATTGATCAAAGAGAAATAAAAAAACTTGGAAGTAAACATATCCACTTGTTCAACTTATAATTTTGATTATATTAGATAATAATTTTAAGTGTGAAAGAAAATTTACTATAAGCAAGGTACAATATAACAATCGAAGGATAGTTTCAGGTAAGTTTAGGATGAAAGAGATAGTAGTGGTAATGATACAATATTGGTATTGGGGATTACCTCCTAAATTCATACACTAAAATAATAATAATAATAATAATAATAATAATAATAATAATAATAATAATAATAATAATAATAATAATAATAATAATAATAGGTGCTTAGCCAAAATATACCATTAACCACACTTTATACTTGACCAAAGCATCAAGTCGGCTTCCCCCTTGGTGATGAAATCTATGTAGGTAGACCTGGGTAGTCAAATGTTTAAATACTTATTTATGTTTATGTGATTTGGATATGTGTACAAAAGAATAGAAATAATGGAACTAAATAATTAATTTAAAACCACCTAATTAGACTATGTGATCTATTTTAAGCATGCAAACAAGTAAAAAGAAAGATGTGATTAACATATATGGTTAATTCCAACTTTAAAACAAGGTATAGTTAAGAAACTATATATACAATCATATATAATAGGGTCTATAGGGTTGAACCTATACTATAGAATAAAATTTTGAAACTAAACTAGGTCAGTCAAATTGACCTAATTATTTTAGGAAACATAAAACTAGGTCCACATGGTCAACCTAGTTGACTGTGCAGGGGTAGTTTTGAAGACTACAAACTGTGAAAGGAAAGTACAAAAATATAAAGATACAAAAGATTATAAAATCACTTGAGTGGTTTATAGATGAAATTAGAGAAGATTATTTATTGATAACCTTGGAAGAAATTGTTAGAAACCTACAAAATGGGTCAATATAGTCAACCAAGTAATATAGAAACCTTTTGAAAAGTGATGAAAATGCACTAGGTCAACCTGATTGACCTAGTTGACTGAATAAAAATTATAAAAAATAGAAAAAACTACACTGGGTTTATTTGGTTGATCTAATTTTCGAAATAGAGTTTTATAAATTTTGAAACCTATATTGGGTCGAGTTGGTCGAGCTAGTTACCTGTTCCTACAAACCTACACATAGAGATAAATAAACTAGGTCGATAGGGTTCACTCAACATAGTAAATATATGATAAAAATAATGATGAATATAAATAAAATTAGTGAAATAAATCTTATAAGGGTTATTTTCATATTGGGTTTACCAGAATGTATGTAATCAAAAATGCATCATGTTCATAAATCAATCCTTGATTGGATGGGATAAAGCACACCTAAACTTTCAATTAAGGATCATACAATTATTATGCAAGATCATGACCAGTGTGAGGATATGATAAAACTAATTATGGGATCTCTTGTCACAACACACCATGTGAAATAGGGTTCTAAAGCCTATAGTCTAGCATTATCACATAACAATCCTAAAAGAGTCCTATGATTTAATATTTCACTATTCTAATAACAAGAAAAGAAAATCTAATCTAGTACACACCAAATCTTGTGGCTCAAAGTTGGGGTTAGAAACAAAAAAAATAAACTACTAAACTAAACATGTATAGAAAACATATACTCATGTCAATGTCTACTGAATCCTAATACATGTAAGAGAAGAATATAAATGCTCTATCTATTTACTCTTACAAAGGAGGAATAAAGTTAGGAATACTTACCTTTGAATATGAATCTAGTGATCCTCAAACTCCCCCTTGGCCAAGGTGATTCACAAGAGATTTTCATAGTATGTAAAGATAACTAAGATAAATTATCTCTAGGCTACACAACCTATCCAAACATCCAAAAGAATTATCCATAAGACAAGATCAAAGATCCAAATAAAGTATTGAACCCTAAAGCTTTATTCTTCAAGTAAAATGGTTAATAGGTAGATGTTCATTTACACTTCTTCAATTAATAATTCACTCTTATCAAATGGTGGTAAATGACCTTGTATATAGAGTAGTATCTTTCCCTAAAAACTTTTAAGAATATCAGGTGTGCTAGGTCGACCTGATCGACCTAGTATATTTTTAGTTCTAACTCTCTAGGTCTATGATAGGTCAGCCAAGAGGCCAAAAAATAAAAAGAGATGAAAATACCTTAAAATGTACTAGGTTGACCTAGCAGAACTAACAAGTCAAAAAGATGCTAATGCAAGAAATGAAGGATAAAACATAGCACATGATGGAAATATGTAGAACTAAGAAGAATAAGCTTAGATTTAATGCTTTTAGGAGGCTAGAGTTTGTATGGCAAGTGGAAAAATAAATGACAATCTTATGAAGTATCGATGGTCTACCCACCCCTTTCCCAAGGCACCCCTTATGGAATGCACTCAGAGAGATTTAGACTCGATAGGTTCTTGCAAGATACAAAGTGTCAGTAATCAATAAAAGTTAAAACTATTATGTGTATACAAAGTGTATGTGTTTGCCATCAATATAACATAGTGAAGCATTTTTTTCCTATGATGTTTTCTTGTTTTGTACTTTAAATCAAGATATTTGAACTTTTACAAGTCATTCTAAGTGTTTAAATCAGATTTAATTCAAACATTAGATGTGAATTTAGTTCCTTTACATTCCTTCCTTACAAAGATTGTGTTTATTAAGTCCTTATGAAACACTATTATAGAGGTCATTATTAAGGTGTAGTGAATTTGTGAAATCTTTTCCCTTTCATAAAAGTGTTCATTGCAATCATAAGTGGTCATACAATATTGGTGAATCACCTTCATTTCTAGTTTCCCTTTCAATTCCATTGCAAATAATATCATTTTCATCATTTCCATTACTAAAATTAGTAGATAGTAGGTTTAAGAATAAATTTTAGTGAGAGCACCAAGGGAACCAGCCCTCTTTGGAGATTTTCTCTCTTCCAAAGTCACCCATACTTAGGAAATATTTAATTTTACAATACGAGTGAGAAACAACACACTTACTCTCAAGGGCACACTCTTGATTGAAAATAGTTTTGGCATGCCTGGTGGGATGCATTTTTCTTAGCATAGATGAATTTCGAAGCTGAGGAAAAGTACTCGACACTAATCATCAGCTAAACTAGAAGATTCATGTAAGTTGTATAATTTTTAGTAGCATTTAGGCAGCACTTTCATGCCAAAGGTTACCACAAGATCATCCAGTAAAGGTAATGGACTTGAATTCATTGAGTTGACTTCTACTTATTACAAAAGAGCAAGGTTTACTAAGACAAACCCTATCCTAGTAAACAAATTATATCTCTTGATCAGTCTATTATTATAAATAGTGAGATTCCCACTATCTAGATCGCCATAAGAAACCAATTGTTTGTCCCATTCAATAGAGGTAGCCCACTGAATCTTGCCCAATTTGATAACATATATGTATTAGCTCTTAAGAGAATCCCATTCTTCTTAGAAAAAGATCAAACAAATCCTATTGAGCACATCAAGGATGTTTCCAACCTATGTTTAGTACATATTTTGTTTAGGAGAATGTGGATATTAGATTACTTGTTGATTCCTTCAAAGAAAAAAACACTGCAATGATGTAGAAACCTTCCATTGAATTCCATTACTTCCTAGGATGGCTAAGGTGCAACCTTAGGTAATTTGAGGACAAATCTGATCATCTATATTTGGTCAAGAAAATAAAAACCATAAAGAGGTATCCTCATGAGTCCATGACTAATTTTAACCTTATATTCCAAAAAACATGAACCAAGATACCTATATTGATCAAGCCATCCCCATAATATGACTTCTTATACTATTTAATAGCCCTCAATTCTGACAATAGTTTCATGAACTAGTTAATGGGTGGTACCACTTTGACTAATGCATATGAAGTTATAATAAGAGCTAAGAATGGTTTTATGCAATATGGAAAATTAGCACTTAGGCCTCTTATGCCTTTTTCCCTTGAACCACAGTCCATACATCCACTCAAGATCATAACTTGGCTCTTATTCTAGCCCCCCCAAGCATAAGTTTCAATCCTTCCTAGCTAATCATTTGAGATTGGAGAACTCAAAGGAATGTTGCAGTCCTGTGGGAATGATATTTTCCAACTAAAGAGGAAATAATAACAAGAAAATAGGCATTTCCAAGTGCCTAATTAGTCTACATATCAACCTTTTATAGATAATAGGCTACCCTATCAACCTTTCAAAGAGTAGAGACCATCCTATCAATATTAAGGAGCTATCACCCAAGTTAAACCATATACAATTATTGACCCAAATGCTCCATCATCTTCTACAGCTATTGTTCCTGTGCCTAATTATAATAACAGGATGCTAGACTTAGGTTGGCAGCCCTCAAATCAAAATGACTAATAGAATCAACTATTGGTTAACCAATCCATAGTCATGCCTCAAATTACTCAAGAAAAGTCTTATCTTCAAGAGGGTTGGAATAATGAAGGTATAGAATAACAATGTAAGATGATTCATAGACAATTGCAACTATATTATACTTCTGTTAATTGGTAGCTTGATGATTATGTGGCCTTAAATCAAGTTGGTGACTTAGGTGCATCAAACAGTATGGTTGTAGCTATGACTAGAGATAAAAAGAAAGATATTGAAGAAACTAAGTAGGTTATTCATGATTCAAGTACAACTAAGAAATTTCCTAAGAATTTGAACAATTATTTTAATGCCCATATACCATATAAAAATCATAATATATAGGTTAACAAGTATCATCAATCATCACGTGTTTAAGATCAGATAGCTATTTAAAAAGTGCAGCCAAGGGTAAGTGTAGTTAATTATAGTATTACTGATCATATGAATAAGTAAAATGTTAGTATGATCATATGGGATTCCTTATAAATCTTGGGATAAAATGACATGCTCATACAATAAATTTCATCTCTTAAATTAGTGTCAAAACCAGCTGAGAAAGAAGGCATGGTTTTGGCAAGTTCATATTAGCCAATAAGATATCAAGTCCAAAAAGAACACAAATATGTAAAGGTGGGTAAATATGAAGTAAAACAAGATAAAACACCTTCCTTTTATCTCTCTTTAATAGTTGGCGATACATTACTTCATAACTACATGGTGGGTAATGTAACCAGTAGCACTATCATGCCTAAATAAATTATGGATAAGCATGGTTTAGTTTATGAACCAAATAGAAAATGGGTACTATAGTTATATGGGTCACCAATAAAGATAGTAGGAATGATAAATAATTTAGATTTTACATTACATGTTTGCTCAAATATCACCATTTGGTAGGATGTATGTAACATCTCCATTGGGATCTACATAGAAATGCATGTTTAAAAAAAAATAAACACATATAGAAAAATAGATTAAATATAAAGATCATATAAAATACTCATGTATGATAATAGAAAACAAATGACATTACATCATAAATCATGGATCTCTAACATCATGAGAGTATATCATAATGAAAATATAAAAAGTAATTGTAATAACTCAGCCATCACTGATATAAATCTATAGTCACCATTGTGATGTACAATAACAAATAATTACAACTCTTCATTAAAATTTTCAATATCAAGTACAATATAATACAATTTATATATAAGATACATGGCTCCCTTAAAGCATAGTTTCTGAACTCAATTATTTATGGCAATCTCAAGTATCACTCAATAACTAGTATTGTTGTGGGGAGGGAGAGCATCATCTGAGAATTTTTTAACACCAATCATAGACAAATGATCCCCCCCACTAATCCCATTAGGAAAAAGCCTTCAATTCATGGATAAATAGATAATGATAATATATGAATCTAGAGAGACAATCAAGTACCCATGTGTTATATGATTTCTAAGATAAAAATGTAGTGTATCTTAGAAAATTAATCTATTGCAAGATATCGCATGTACATGTAAATCATACTCATGAAATGATAATGCCTCACTAAACATAAATTGCCCAAAGTTTTAAGAAAAGTAATATAAACGATATCTATAGATCAATCAAATTCATACATACCACTTGATCGGACTACCTTCATTTGTCATCGTGATGCTTGTAAGTGAGTGAAGTCTATCTCACTTCTTAATTAGAATTGGAAATGCAAATTATTAAAATACAATTCACCCATAAGATTCACATAATTTAAATATTACTAGTAAACATATCACATAACATTCTAAACGTAGGAGTAACCAAAGCATACAATTATTTCATCAAACATATGAATGAATCTTACATTATTTTTTATCCCATACTAGAAATAATGAATACAGTTTATACCACTTGAGTAAATATATAATTAACTATAGATTAAAATAAAATATTTTTTTCTAGTTAAACTACATCCTATGATAACCCATATTATCACAGTCTAGCATTTTTATGCATAATTACTAAATATCACAATCAAGGTGATAAAGTAGACATAATTACATGAAAACATACACTTATATTCAACATCTAGACAAACAAAAATCCATTTTCATGAAACATAGATTAATCCAAACTAGCATTTACTATACATTTGAAGTTTGTAGGCACACATTTGCTAAGTCTTATTATTCTTGATTCCTTAACATAGGTTATAATCCCCTCATGGAAATGCATAACCATGAGAATACACCTTAATGAATATATACATATACCCCATAATTCTTATAAAGTTTATTGGAACTTGTTGTAATGTTAAGTTCATATCTTGAGTTTTAGTTCACAACTAACATATAATGAAGAATTGTTGAGTTTTATACCCTTTCTACATCTCGTTAAACTTCTTGAAAAGGGTCTCAATATGTTAATCTCACATAACTCCTACTTTTATACATAGTTCTTGAATGAGATTTTTTTATTCATATCATTTAATTATTTATTAATAAAAGATTGACTAAGTCTAGATTAATCCATATATGTTAAATTTAAGAGTTTTTTGACATAGGCCCATATATACCATAAATTTCAACCATTTAATTTTACATATAAATTTAGCTTATTACACTAATTCATATATATAAACCCACTATAATACAAATAAATATATTATTATTATTATTTTAAAAATTTCCAAACATTATCTTGTGTTTAATTTTACTTAAAATATCTTAAAAGATTCACATGGCATTTTAAAAATCATTTAATAAAACTCATAATAGTATGACAACACTAGAAATACATAGTATGCATTTAATTATTCCCCCATGTAGGAAATATATAGTATGGTGATGCATAACTAGCTATCTAGATTGAATAAACGATACTGATCTTCTAGTTTTAACTAATTATCTTTGTTCTCATAAACTACAATCACTCCTTTTCCAAGGGAAGTGTCTTAAACACATAACCCAATCCTTAGCATACTATTATACCAACATTATATTACTATCACCATCAGAACAATATTATACCAGAATATAAATTTTAAACTAATTATTGTATCAATATTTTAGTCCATCACACCGTATACTTATATAATATTCTATGACACTATAAAAGCTATGATATTACAACTCAATAGAGTAGGATGGAATCACAATACTTATACAACAATTTATAAGGTGTATAAAACAAGTTTTATTTATTTATTTTTATTTCCACAAAGAATAAGATGATCTAATATTGATGGAAATGATTTACAAATATTGATATACAACATTGCAGAACCTACATCAAGTTATTTTTAAAACATTGATAGCAAAAAAATATGCAATGCCAATACCATATTATTAAATTTTTTAAATAATAACCTGATCTAGTGCCATTATACTTTGATTAGCTATTACACAAGATAAATGATCAATGTGTCTACCTCCCAATCCATAATAATAGTGATTTTCGTTATTTGGTGAATATTACAATATTTTATTTTCATGACATTAGTTTACTTTAATAATCACTACCATCATAACTAGGGCAATTCCTAAGTGTAGGGATAGGGTGAATTAAGATATAAGCTATTGCATACGTATACATATCTAATGACACCTAGGTATTATAGAAATAAAATACAATCACTTGCCCCATATATTTAAGTATACATATATAAAATAAATTTATATTCTACTAATGAATAATTTAATTAGATCATGTATGTGATTCAATACTGTAATGAGTACACTAGCTAGGATTAAGCAATAAGTTTAATATATTTGTTTTATTTTGTAAGTTGATGCCCTATGCAGTCTCAGCTATACTAAGGTTAGTTATACTAAATCTATATGTCACTATACAAAAATCAAGCTGAATCTGCATATTATGTTCTATCATACGACCCATTTTACTATTATGCATACAAATCAATCAGATAATAACATATTTTTCCATGATCATATAATGAAATTCAAATCATTGCCTACCTAGAAATTAGAACTTATTTTGATTTATGTGTCCTTGTTGGCTTCTCTCTCTTTCAACGTCTCATTTCTTCCTCTGTGTGTGCCTCTTTCCACTTCCGTTTTTTTCTCTCCTTTTCTTTTTTCCCAACTCCCAAAAATCAAATGATGATATCTCCTTTTAGAAATCCCTTCCTGAATAAAAGTGGTGTAGCCCTTACAAAGCTTTAGATTTTTGTTTTTATCTCTTTTTTTTCTATTAAATTTAATTCTTTTTTATTTTCTAAATTGAATCTTTAAATTTCGTTTTATTTTTTTATTGTCTTTTCCTATTTTTTTCCTTTTTAAAGTACTTTCTATTTTTTGAATATATTTTAACACTACATGTCAAAATTCCCTAATTTTAATAAATGAAATTCACATTCATATAAACTATAGTAATTCAAATGTAAATTTCATAAGTTATTAATAATCCATATTTTAAATCTACTGTTGTTAATAATATTCCTACTATTAGTAATGACAAAACATGTCAAATATGAAAAAATAATTCATTACAATATTTAACCTATACTAGATCCCCATATAAATCAATTTTATAAATCAAGTAATAAATACAACATAAGTAAACTATTTTAAATGCATTCTACCATGTGCTAACTAATGTGGTGTGTGTAGGGTTCTTAAGAGTTATATGCTGACCTCTAACATATCCATCTCATCACCCTCTTTAATGATGCTCTCCCTCTGGTACGCTTTAAGGGATGAGTTTTCTTGCATCCACCTCACAACATGCATGTAGTTGTATCATATCACATTATAAGCATATACCATAAAAATTAACTAAAATAACACATTAATATTTTTAAAATGTAAATGCATGCATACAATAACTAACTCATAATAATGTAATCATGCACCATCATGTATTTAAGAAATATTATACTCTCTCATAATAGCATATATCTCAAGCTTAGTTAGAAACATAACCAATATAAAATGTGTATGGTATATATATCCATGAATAGTCAAATAGTTATCTTAGTGAGGAATCTAGATGCAACATCCTTCCCCCTAGAGCTAGCCATCATCCCAGATGACTTTTATTCAAACATATGTTCTAAAATAACAATATTGTTCAACTGATAATACCATAGTATAACAATATCTAATCAACCAATTAAATGTGAAAACCTTCTGAAGAACTCATCATAGTCCTCCCATGTAGCACTATCCTCAGAGTATATGTCAATTACCCTAACTAGTTCTATTGTGACCACCCTACGATCAATAACTTACAAATCATTCTAATCCAACACATGTGTAGGATCACATATATACTTTTTAAGATATGAAACATGGAAGAAATTATGTAAAATAGCTAGGGATGGCAACAATGTAAGGCTATATGCTACACGATTGACCACTTATAACACCTCTAAGGGTCCAACATATTTCAATGATAATTTTGTAGAATTCTTGAATTTAATCAAGTTCTTCTATGGCTTAAACCATGAAAACACTTTATCACCATTTGTAAAGTGCCTTTCTATCCTCTTTAGATTTACATAACTCTTTTGTCTATCATTTACCTTAGCCAATCTCTACCTGATTAGTCTAACTTTCTCTTCCATCTTTGAGATTTTTTAGGTTTAAATACTATCTTGTGCTCTAACCTATCCCAATTGATGTGTGTCCTGCACCTTCTCCCATAAATTTCTTCAAATGGTTCCATCTTAAATGCTAATTGGTATGAGTTATTAAATGCAAAATAAACCATTGAAAGATAATCTTCCCATTTATACTAGTGATCCATGAAATACATACGAAGAAGATCCTCAAGCACATGATTAACTCTCTCAGTCTATCCATCAATCTCTAGATGGTAATTTATACTAAAATTAATTTGTGTATCAAATTTGATTATAGAATCATCCAAAAATGTAAAGTCATCTTTGGATCATGATCCATAATGATATTCTTTGGAAAACCATGTAACCTATACAATTCTTTTATGAATCTCTTTGCTAGTTTGTCAAAAAATATCAAGATCATATCATGCCTACTCCGTAACATCTATAATTCTTGGGAAAAGTTCATACTGATCACTTGCCATTTTCATTCTAGGATATCATGTAAATATAGCAATTTAGTCAGATGCACATGCTCAACTTTCACTCACTGACACTCCAAACAATGTGACACATAATATGCTACATCCTTCTTAATTATAATCCAAAAATATAGTGTTCTAATCTCTACCATGAGTTTGGTTACACTTATATTCCTGAATAAGGTTCATTTTGAAATTACTTTAATGTTGTGCTCAATAGATTCTCTTGATTTAGCGCATACATCTATCTATTGTAACACAATATACCATCACTCTCCAAATTTAATCCTTTATACCAAGGTTTATAAGCATTCTAAAAAAAAATTATGGCTCGATCATAAAATTCATCTCCTGGAGATAACTCAATCACTTGATCCTTGAAGTATTCTTGATAGTAGCTATATATGTTATGTACCTTCTATGACTAAGGGCTTCAGCTACTCTATTCTTCTTACCTTTGATATATCTAATATAAAATTTTTAATCATACAATAACTCAATCCAACATATTTTATGAGTATTTAAATTAGGTTGGGTGAAAATATACTTGAGTTGCAAGTTATTTGTCTTGAGATTAAAAGGTTTTCCCAACAAGTAATGCTACCACACATATAAGGTGTGAACAATCACTACAAATTACAAATCATGAGGGGCATAATTCACCTCATATGGATATATCTTCCATGTCTCATAATACACTAATACACCATTGTACATAAGGACTCCTCCTAATCCATTTTCTAATGCATTTGTGACAACTAACAATTGGCCATTAGGGTTAAGAACTCTCAACATTGGTGATGATGTATGCCTTATTTTCAATTCTTGGAAAGCTACTTTACACTTATATGACCAAAAAAATATGTGATTCTTCCATTGTAAGAAAGTAATGGGATTAACTATCTTGTAAAGCTTTGGAATGAATTTCTTATATTAGCCTACTAACCTCATGAAGCTTCGAACCTCATGCACATTATTTGGTACTGACTATTCCATAATGGCTCTAATCTTCCTTGAATCTATTGAGATACCATATACAAAGATAATGTGTCCCAAATACTAGAATCTTTCCTTTAAAAATGCACACTTGGATAACTTACCATACATCTCATGCTTTTACAGCTGTTACAAAACTATTTCTAAATGTTCAAGGTGTTCTTCTTTGAACTTTGAATAGATAAGAATGTCATCCAAAAAAAAACTAGTGCAAATTATCAAGGTAATCTATGAATACACCATTCAAGAGATTCATGAATGCTACTAGAGCATTAGTCATTCTAAATGGTAATGATATAAAATCATAGTGCCCATACTAAGTTATGAATGTTGTTTTCAGAATGTATTTATCCTAAATCCTTAATTGATGGTATCCTGATTGAAGATCAATCTTAAAAAATATTATTTATCCTTGTATTTGATCCAAAATATCATCTATACAAGGTAGTGAATCTTGTGTTTTATGGTTTCCTTATTCAATATTCTATAATTAATGCATAGTTAATGGGCATTATCCTTCTTCTTGATAAAGATAACTAGTGCACCCCATAATGACACACCTAGCCTGATCAACCTCTTAGCCAACAATTCTTAAAGTTGAGCCTTTGATTCAACAAATTTAGTGGTTGTCATCCTATATGGTGCCTTAGATGATGTTAAAAAACTAGGTATGATGTTGATATAAAAATTAAACTCACATCTAGGAGGCAAACCCGATAACTCTTCTGGAAATACATCATGAAAATTTCTAAGAAATGCATAATCTTTGAGAGATGGTTCCTTAGGTTCCTCCATTTCATTTATCTTAATGATAAATTCCTAACACCCTTTTCCTTGAGCCTTCTTAAGATACAAAGCTAAAATATATTTCATATTCAACTCTCTTTTCACCTTGAATTTGTGTCTAATTCTTGAAATCATCAAGACATTCAACCTTCTTTGGGTACTAGTCAACCTTGGATTTATGTTTTGTAAGTCGGTTAACTCCTAAGATCACATCATATGATATAAAAGGTATTACATTCAAATCCACAGTTATTGTGAGTTAGAGTAACCTAATCTCTACTTTGACTAAACACTTATTAACCATGACTTTTGAGTCATTCCCATACTATATTGACCATACATTTTCCATTACACTAGCTCTTCTAGTTAACTTACTAAGCATCCTAAGAGATATAAAACATTATCTGTCTCCTATATCTATTAAAATGAAAATTATATGGTCAAATAAAGTACTTGATAACTCCATAGGTAATGTCAGATATATGACCTTCTAATTGTCAATTATTATATGAATCTATTGTTAAAAATTGACCTATTAAGGATTAAGAACTTTGCACTTTGACTTGTCATGTGGATAGTAATGAGCATAATAGTCTTCTCTACAAATGAAACATCCTCTTGGTGGTCCTTTCCTATCATTCTGTTGGTTTCCCTTGAAACTATCCTTAGTTCCATTTACTTGTTTCATATTTCCTAAACCATTGTTGAACTTGGCATTCTAACTTTTAAAATATTTCTTAGAGTCTCCACTCTTTTGTTTCCAATTATTCTTATCGAAGGTTGACTTAGAATTTCCAAACCTTTTCTTAAACTTATAGTTGGCTTTCAAAAGGAACTTCAAATTCTATTCCTATTTGACCACCTTCTCAAATAATTAGTCTATGGTGAAAGGTCCATAAACATCTACCTCTCCATCTATCTAGTGCCTCAAACCCATGATAAACTTTTTGTTCTTGAACCACTCATCTCCTTGGTAATAAGATATGTACTTCAATAGTTTAGTGAATTACTCCTAGTACTCATTTAATGAAATATCACCTTGTTTCAGATTTTAAAAATATGTGAGCTTTTGATCAAAATAAATATATGGGAGCCACCATGATTTGAATATTGTCAAAAACTAATCCCAAGTGGTGGTGGTCAAATTAAAATTTATTTCCAACCTTTTATTGACCTACCATGTGGCTACCTTACTAGACAACTGGTATGCTCCCCATACTACCTTGGTAACTTTGGAGTAGTTTCCTATTTTGAAATACTTCTTCATCTTTGTTAACCATACCTTAGCTCCATCTCCTATAATAGTCCCATCGAACTTAGGTGGGTTCACCTTCTTCATGTCACTAGCCAACTCCATAGTAACCTGAGCTCTAGCATCTTGAGGATTTTCCCACTCACTCAGATTCTCTTTAGGTTCATCTTATTGTATCTATTATTCATGTCTATGAACCACCTACTCCATATCTATAATTTAATCTTTTGTCTCATCTATGATTGCAAAAATTTGGTCAATCTTTACAAACTGCTCAATGACAAATCAACTAGGATCAAATTGAAGGTTGTTGTCATTAGTATTTAAAAAACCTTTTTTTAAAACTCTATATTTTTCCATCTTTATTTATATCAATAAAAGGATATGAAAATGTTAGTGGACTCATCAAGTCCTAGAGTTCAAGTCATAGCTCTGATACCACATGTAACATCCTTATTTAGATCTACCCAAAAATGCATGGTTTTTTAAAAAATAAACACATATACGAAAATAGATTACATCCTAAGAATGTAATAGAGATAATATAAATTAATCATGTGTGATAATAACATACAAATCAAATTACATAAAAAATCATAGATCTTTAACATCATGAGAGTATATCATAACACAAACATAGAAATTAATTATAATAACTCAACCACAACTAATACAAATCTACAATCACTGCTGTGATGTACAATAATAAATAATTAAAAATATTCATGAATTTTTTTAATAATAAGTAAAATTTATTATAATGTACATATAAGATACATGGCTCTCCTAGAGCATAGTTTTTGAACTTAAGTATATGTAGAAATCTCAAGTGTCATCCTGATAAGTAGTAGTGTTATGGGGAGTAAGAGCATATTGAAGTGATTTTTACACACCAACCATTGAACAATGATCCCCACAATAATACCATCAATAAATGATCCTTCCTTCATGGATGAGTAGATAATGACTATGTGAGAATCTAGAGAGACAAAAAAGTACCTATGTGGTGTATGACTTCTAAGCTAAACATGTAGTGTATCATATAAAATTGATATATTGAAAGATATCACATGTATATGTAAATCATACTCATAAAATGATAATGTCTCACTAAACATAATTTGGCCAAAGTTTTAAGAATCATAATATAAAAGTGATGTATATATCAGTTAAACTCATACACACTACTTGATCGGACTTCCTTCATTTGGTAGTGTGATGTTAGTAAGCCAGCGAAGTCCATCTCACTTGTTACTAAAAATCAACAATGTAGATTGGTCAAATACAATTCAACCATAATATTCACATAATTTGCATCCTACTAACAAACACATCACATAACATGCTAAACATAAGATTAACTAAATCATACATTTATTCCATCAAATGTATGAATGAATCTTACATTATTTTATATCCCATACTAAAAATTATGACTACAGTTTATACAACCCAAGTAAATACATAATTAACTATATATTAAAATAACATAATTTGTTTCTTATTAAACTATACTCTATGATAACCCATATTATCACTGTCTAGTATTTTTATGCATAACTACTAAATATCACAATTAAATAAAGTAGACATAATTACATGGAAGAATACACTTATATTTAATAGTTAGAAAATAAAACTCCATTTTCATGAAACATAGAGTAATACAAACTAGCATTTACTATACATTTAGAGGTTTTTAGGCATGCATTTATTAAGTCTTATTATTCCCAATTCTTTAACATAGGTTATAATCTACCCATGGAAATGCATAACCATGAGAATACACCTTAATGAATATATAGTATACACACATAATTCTTATAAAGTTTACTAGAATGTGTTGTAATGTTACGTTCACATCCTAGGTTTTAGTTCACAACTAACATATAATAAAGACTTGTTGATTTTTATGCCCTTTTTGTACATTATTAAACTTCTTGGAAAGGGTCTTGATATGTTAATCTCACATACACCTATGGTTATACATAATTCTTAAATGAGATTTTTTATTGAGATAATTTAATCATTTATTAATGAAATATTGAATAAGTCTAGATTAATCCATATATAATCAAGTTAAGATTTTTTTGAACATAGGCTTCTATGTACCATAACTCTCAACCATTTACTTTTTCATATAAATTTGGCTTATTAGTCTAATTCATATATATAAACCCAATATAATATAAATAACTATATTATTATTATTTTTTAAACTTCCAAACACTTTTTCATGTTTAATTTTACTAAAAATATCTCACTTAAAAGATTCACATGCCATTTTAAAACTCATTTAATAAAAATCATAAGAGTATGGCAATGCTGGAAATACATAGTATTCATTTAATTATTCCCCCAAACATGAAATATATAGTATGGTGATGCATAACCATTTATCTAGATTGAATAAACTATAGTGATCTTATAGTTTTAACCAATTATCTTTGTTCTCATAAACTAGAATGATGCCTTTTCCAAGGGTGGCAACTTAAAAACATAACCCAATCCCTAACATACTATTATACCAACATTATATTACTATCACCATTAGTATAATATTGTACCAAAATATAAATTCTAAACTAATTATTTTATCATCATTTTAGTCCATCATGATGTATGATTATATAATGTCCTATGATGTTATAATAGCTATGATATAGTGACTCAATAGAGTAGGAGAGAATTGCAATACTTATATAATGATTTTCAAGGTGAATACAATAGGGTTTATTTATTTATTTTTATTTACACAAGGAATCGAATGATCTAATATTGCTATAAAGGATTAAAATTTATCTATATAGGCATTTTATAACATGGAGCTAACTGTTTTTAAAAGTTTAATAGTATAAAAATAGGTGATACCAACAACAAATTATTCACCTTTGTAAATAATAACAACCTGATCTAGTGCCATTACACTGTGATTAGCTATTACACATGATAACCAATTAATGCATCTACCTCCCAATCCATCAAAATAGTGATTCACATTATTTGGTGAATATTACACTCTTTTATTTTCATGACATTGGTTCACTTTAATAATCACTGCCATCATAACTAAAGTAACATGTAAGTGTAGGGATAAGATGAATTAAGATATAAACTATTGTATATGTATACATATCTAGCTATGCCTAGGTATTTTAGCAATAAAATACAATCATCCTATCCCATGGATTTAAGTATACATATATAAAATTGGTTTATATTCTTTCGATGAATCATTTAATTTGATCATGTTTGTGATTCAATACTACAGTGATTACCTAGCTAGAAGTAAGTACTAAGTTTAATATTTTTGTTTTATTTTGTAGGTTGATGCCCTATGCAATTTCATAACCAGACTAAGGCTATACATCACTATACAAATATCAAGTCTAATCTATATATTATGTTTTATCATATGACCCATTTTATTGTTATGCAGATAAATCAATCAGATAATAACATATTTTTCCATGATCATGTAATGAAATTCAAGACATTACCTACCTATAAATTATAACTTATTTTGATTTGTGTGTCTTTGTTGGCTCATATCTCTCTTCCAACATCTCATTCCTTCCTTTGTATACACCTCTCTCCACTTCTCTTTTTGCTCTCTCTCTCCTTTTATTTTTTCCCAACTCCCAAAACTCATATGATGATATCTCCTTTTAGAAAGCCCTTCCTTAATAAAAGTGGTGTAGCCCTTAAAAAGTTTAATATTTTTGTTTTTCTATTTTTTTTATTTTTCTATAATTTTTTTTTTTTAATTTTCTAATTTTAATCTTTAAATTTCCTTTTATTTTTCTAATTGTCTTTTCCTATTTTTTTTTTAATAATTTAAATTTTTTATATATTTTAACACTAAATTTAAAAATCCCCTAATTTTATTAAATTAAATTAACATCCATATAAACTATAGAAATTCAAATGGAAATTTCATAAGTTATTAATAATCTGTATTTTAAATCTACTTTGACTAATAATATTCCTAATAGTAGTAATGGCAAAACATGTTAAATACATAAAAAGAATTCATTAAAATATTTAACCTATACTGGAAACACACAAAAATCAATTTTCCAAAGCAAGCACTAAACACAACATAAGTAAATTATTTTTAATGAATTCTACCATGTGTTAACTACTTTGGTGTGTGCAGTGTTCTCACTCGTTCTTTGTTGACCTCCAAAGTCTCCATCTATGTCACCCTCTCCAATGATGCTCTCCCTTCAATAGGATTTGAGGGATGAGTTATCTTTCATCTACCTCTTAACACGTAGGTATTTATATCATATTATATGATAATCATATAACATAAAATATAACTGAAATAACACATTAATAGACTCAAAATGTAAACACATATTAACCAACTCACAGTAAAGCAATCATGTACCATAATGTATCTAAGTAATATTATACTTTCCCATAATAACATATATCTCAATCTTAATCATAAATATAATCAATATCAAATATTTCTCTTATAAATATCCATAAATAGTCAAACAATTTTCTTAGCGAGGAATTAGGATGCAACAATGTAGTAGTGTTGGACTTTCCTTCTTACTTTCCCATGTGTTTGTCTAGAAAATTCACCTCAAATATTAGTGGCTAATTAAATTATAATTTGATGTAGTTAAGGTAACAATCCATTCTGAGCCTATTGCATATTTCTATTGTGAGCCTTATATGCCTAGTGTTGTAAATACTAATGGTGTCATCTCAGATGAGGTGCTAGAAGCTAGTAGAGTGGAAAATAACTCAACTCTATATGGAGTTATATATTTCTTACCTAATGAATGGGCCTAAAATTTATATTATCATGATCCATACAAAATAATTAAGGAGGAGGTAATTATTGTTTATTGCCTCCATGAGAATGATGCACTAATTCTAGTCATGGTGAAGGATGATGAATTTAGTGATGGTCTATGGTAGCTATATTTTGATGGATCAAAGAACAAGAATGGTACTAGGGATGTAATGATGTTGATATCTCAATTAATTTTTCTTTTGGTTTTTCAAATAATTTTAATTTTGGTTTCTCAAATAATGTTGTAGAGTATGAGGCACTAGTCCACAGTTTGTAGTGGGCTAGGAAGATGGGAATCAACACCTTGAAAGTTTTTGGTGATAGTGAACTTATATTTCACCAATTAATAGGTCATAATGTATGTAAAAACACATTTATTATATCTTATAAGCATGGAGTGTGGGACCTACTTGAGGACTTTCAAGATTTTGGCGTTCAAGCAGTGACAAGATATAAGAATAAACACATAAATAGGTTGGCTAGCATAGGGGCTCAATTTATAACTATAGATAATATAAAAAATGAAAAAAAATTAGTCACATATCAAGGTGGTTTTAAGGCCTTAAATTCTATATAGCCATGAGAATTGGTAGGTATTTGAGGATGACAATTAGATTGTCAAGTTCTTACAAGAGGAGGCTAAATTTTATTCTAGGAATCAATCAAAGTTGTTACAACAGTATGGGGATCAAATTTTACAACTAAAATATAATATTCTTCTTAAATTATTGGATATACTTGATAGGATATTTGGTGGATATGATGAGATGAGGAAAGAGAAGTCATATTTATCAACTAAGGAAGAACATTATGTCAACATGGATATTGTAGCTAGAAAGAGTTTGAAATTAGGTAAAGCATTCACTCCTTCACAAAAAAAAATTTATTGAGTTATGTGAAAGTTTTTATGATGTTTATACATGGAAATATAATGATCTAAAAGGATTTTACCCAAGTCTAGTTCAACACACCATTGAGCTAGAGGCTAAAACTAAATCAGTGAGATAGAGGCAAAGGCCCATAAATCCAAAACTTGAGCCTTTAGTGAGAATTGAGATTCATAACCTCATAGAGTCATCCATCACATTTATAATCAAGCACTCAAATTTGGTGGAAAACATTGTTCTAGTATGGAAGAATAATGATGAGATTAGACTTTGTGTAGTCTTCCAATATTTGAACAAGGCTTCTATTGAAGATCACTATTCATTGCCATCCGTAGAATATATTTTGTATTTGGTTATAAGTTTAGAGAGGATCTCTTTTTTATATGGATATATTGGCTATAATTATATTTTGTTTGAGGAAGAAAACCAGTTCAATACAACCTTCACTACCAAGTGGGGGACCTTTGCATATAGAAAGATATAATTCAATTTATCCAATATTGGAACAACCTTTCAGAGGGCCATGGATATAAAATTTTAAAGTATTATTAATAGATTTTTTCTTGTCTATTTTGATGACATAACCATTTTTTTAGGTAGTGCATGTGAACACATGATCCATCTCAAAGAAGTGTTCAAAATATGTAGGCAATTTTGGGTGTCTCTTAACCCCAAAAAGAGTGTCTTGTCAGTATAAGATGATAAGCTTTTTGGACATGTTATTTGAAAACATGGATTAATTATAGATATTATAAGGATATATTAAATTATTTTTCTCTCCTTACTTAAACATAAAAATGCCTTACAAAGTTTCTTAGGAAAAATCAATTTCATAAGAAGATATATTTCAGATTTTGTTACTTTAGGTCAACCACTTACAGCCATACTAGAGAAGAATCAAAGTTTTAGCTGTTCCAAGTAAGGGATGAAGAGTTTTGAGGAGATAAATCAATCCATATATAGTGCTCCTACACTCATAAATATGGTTTTATCAAAATATGTCATCTTATATACCTATGCTAACATGGACACCATTTTAGGTATTCTATGCAATAGAATCATGAGGCCTTCAAACAACTAATAACCTTATTTAGTCAAGGCTTGGAGGATAATGGTACAAGTAATTATTTTAATTAAAATAATTTTATTTTAGTAATCAAGTCTCTCAATAAGTTTAGATACTTGTTATCTAACAATAAGATACAACTAATGGTTGCCCATCCAAGTATCAAGGAGTTCCTTTTGAACAAGGATATAAATGAGAAGATGATTGGTTCGATAACAAGAGTAATGGAGTATGATGTGTAAATCAAATTCACAAATTTGGTTAGAGGTAAGGGAATTTGTGAGCATTTATCCCAAGACTTGAAAGAGGCTAAAAAGGTAGTTTTAGTGTGAAATGATGAAGAGGTTGTAGTTGATCATTCCTCACCTTCCATCTAGTTCCATGATTTGGTAATATATCTTCAAGATGGTTATTATCATCCTAATTTAATTTCTTCAAGATAAGATATTTTATATTTTATTTATTCTTGTTGATGGTGTCATTTTCAAGAAAGACATCAATGTTATATTGCTAAGGTGTATAGAACCAAACCAAAAACAAAGATTTATTGAGGAATTCCATGATGTAAATGGTGGAGGAAATTTATTACCAAGGAATACATACCTTAATATCATGATATATGGGTACTATTGGGAAAGTATATTCAGTGATTATCATGCATGGGTTAGGAAATGCAAGCAATGTGTTATATTTATAGGAAAAGTAAGACTTGTAACCTTACCTCTCTCACCAATTATGATGGAATAAACTTTTGTCCAATAGGGATTAGAATTTATTGGCCTCATTAACCCTCCTTAAATCTCAAGTCATAAGTGGATCCTTACTTCCATAGAGTAATTCACAAGATGGATAGAGGAAGTAACATTGAAAGAAGCAAATTAATCTAATGTACTAAATTTTTATAAAGGTTTTATTAAGATATTTGGGGTTCTATCAACCATTAGTTCAGATAATTCCATGTCCTTTTTGGGAGCTAGGATTAGCCAATGGGTTGTTCAACATGGTGTTTACCTTAACACTTCATCAAACTACCATCCACAAGGCAATGGCCTTGTTAAGTCCACATATAAGAACCTAATAAAGATCATACGAAGGAATATTGAAGATAATAAGAATTCATGGAATTTAAAGTTGAATTAAACTCTATGGGATAATAGGATCACATACAAAAGATTAATATCCAACTCTCCATACAAGCTTGTATATGGTAAGGAAGCAAGGTTACCCATTTATCTTGAGTTTCCTACTTTAGAACTAATGCACCAAATTGAGTTTTTGGAGAATGAACCAATGGATATCAGGTATGTTGAGCTTATGAATATGTAAGAGATTATAAATTAGTGCATTCTATCCATGGAAAATCACCAAGCATAAGTGAAGAGAGCCTTTGACAAATTAGCTTCTTCATAGAGTTTTAAATAAGGAGATTCAGTTATAAAGTGGGATGAGGATAAAGCTAAACTAGGAAGGCATACCAAGTTTGAATATCTTTATAATGGCCCATACACAATCTCCAACTACAAAGCCCATAATGCCTTCCAAATTGCAAAGATGGATGGTGAGGAGATTCTAATCCCAATTAATGGGATACATCTGAAACACTATTATTGAGAGCTAAGTTCCTTGTACATAGTTAGTTTATTTTATTTTCCTCCAAGTGTTGTAATATCACATTAGTTTGTTTGTATTTTGTCTAAAATAATTTCTTTGCTTACACATTTACTTAGTTAGTTTCCTTTATTTTTTATGTTTCTTTCCATATTTTGGAGGATAAAGTTATCTTGTTTCAAATCAAAAGAGTCTTATTATCATGGATCATATTTTTTACTATCATTATAGAATGTAAGAGTGGTTTTCTAAGTCTAAAATAGATGTCAATGGTTTGGTTCTCAAGCATAGTAGGTATGCTATACAATTGAGTCACCAAAATTTTGACAAGTTTGACCTCATTGGTCAAATTATCAGTCTACCATTTGAAACTTTGCTTGTCATGTCATTTACCTTGTTAATTGGTGTGTTATTCTTTTAATTTCCTTATAATAGTCATTCAAAGATTTGATTATGAAAGTTTAAAGTAGATTTTATGGAATTAAGGTTTTGGTCACCATGGTTATTTGCTTGTCTAACCACTTTGTGACCATTTTTATCTTGTGCCAAAAGGTGAAAATAGTACAAAAACTCCTAACATGACCTATTAATTGTATCAAATTTATGTCATTTATATAATTCATCTAACTAGTTGGTGACATGTTTGACTAACTTCATGACTCAATTACTTGCATTTTGGGTCATTTTATGGATTTTAGAGAGGGTTTTGATTGTGAATGATAGTCTAAGGTCATAATAATATAATGGTGTACATTTTTAGGAATGAAAAGTATAATGGATCCACTTTTTAGTGGTTTCATCAGACTTCTCAAGTGATTCTAGTAGATTTAGTGCCAAAAAGGCCTATTTTGAGGCCATTCATATAATTCTTTAGGTTAAAATTGATATTTAGACATCTTTGAGACATTATTTGTCATTTAAAAGGTTAAAAATTTTGTTTGGAGGAGGTTTTAGGTCTTAAAATGAATTTAATTATTTTATCTCTCATATCAACCTCTTGGTAGCTCTAGAAGGGTAATTTTCAAATGTTTAATATATATAGAGGAGAGAGAGTTATGATAATGAAATTTGGAAAATGATAGGTAACATAATTAAATTTAAATTAGTGTCATTTTTTTTTGGTTCAACCCCCCATTTTTATGAGCAATTACAAAGAGCATAAGGGGGTCATTATGAGCTAGTCATCTAGATAGGGTCCAGTTTTGCCTCCATTTATTCATTTCTACGAAAAATGGAGAAAAATTGATTTATGAGGATTATTTAATGGGTAAATAATAAATTTTTTATGTTTTAATAATCAGCTAATTTTCCTTGATAAAGAAATTTTTGACAGGAGATCAGTTACCAGTCTTAAATTGAGATTTGGCAACTTTGAAGTAATCTTAATATATCAATGGAATACATTTGTTTTCAAGATTTTCCAATATAATGTTTAAGTTATTATAACATATATTTCATCCAATCAAGGTTTTATGTACTTTCATTTTGAAAATATCTTTATTGAGACAACCTAGTTAGTCATTTCGACCTTCCACAAGGTGTAGTTATAGATATAATGAGATGTTCAAACTATGAAGAGATTATTATTTAGGTTGTAATTATATTTAGGGGATTATAAAATATAATAAAAAAATATATTTTACATTGAAGTATGTTTCATATGAAGTCAAAGGTCCATGCTCTCTTAAGAGCTCAAAAACTCTCTAGTAAGCCTAATGGGTAGGCTAGAAGGAACATAATGGCAAGTAATAAGAGATATGAAGACTCATGAATGTGAATAATTTTTATAAAAATTCATTATTTTATTAATTCTCATAAGGTCTTCAATATTCCCAATGAAAATATGAGAGAAAGACCTCTCTAGAACTTTTAATGCCTAAAATAACACTAAAGGACTGTATGGTAATGTGTTTTCAACTTATGAGACCTTTTAAAATAATTTATACCCTTTTAAATGTGTTATTATGTTTATAAATATTTTTTAAAGGTGATATAGGTCCTTTCAAGGGATATGAGTGCTTACAAGGTTCATAACGGTCATCAAAATCATGAAGAAAGCTAGCCTAGAACTCAGTTTAACAGAGTTTAAGGTAAGTTTGCATTATTTAAGGTAATAGGTTATTTCTTATTTCCATACTATTTTTAACACATCATGGAAAATTAATTATTAAGTATTGAAAAATAAATTATATATATATATATATATATATATATCATCGATGTAGGTGGAATGGTTTTGTGAGCTGATAGTCCGTACAAGTGCAATGATGACTTACAACCATTTAAGTGCAAATACAATCAAGTTTTCATCAAAAAAAGATGAATAAGGTGTAAAATGAGATGTTTATTATATTGATGATGAAGAATCACTAGTGACTTATTTGAGTACTTAATAAGGATGTCCAAAGTGGAGAGCTAAACTAGGATGACTTCTTGACAGTTTATACAAATAGTAACACCTACAACCATGATGTAATTACAATAGTCAATCATATTTTATTGTGTGGAATATATTATTTATGGATGATGAAGGAGTATAGTGTATTTTCAATATAAACTATAAGGTTTCAATCTATATTTCATATCTTTATAGGTCATTACATCTTGAAAGACACCTACACCTCCACTTACAGTCATATGCTTGTTATAATGCTCTGTGACTTAAGTGAGATGACTGTCATATGTTTTTCATATTATTAATGGGTCCTTGAAGGAGTGACAAGAATTATCAAGGATTTTATATGTATTTAAGGAACTAAGGAACTCAAAATGTAGTTTAGCAATCCTAAATAGTCAAATAGTAACCTACGTGCCCTAATGCTTGTAAGTCTTCATTGTTGATAAAACCTACATTAGAGGATAGAATCAACAATCCAAAAAAGTGAGAATAACTTAATTACAAGTAAATAAAATGTCATAACCCATAAAATGGAATCTAAGCAT
Organism: Torreya grandis; assembly: GCA_037957365.1. Lineage (NCBI taxonomy): Eukaryota > Viridiplantae > Streptophyta > Pinopsida > Cupressales > Taxaceae > Torreya > Torreya grandis. Next base: position 981,600 of record JARHVA010004866.1, on the reverse strand, counting down.
TTACAAATTGATGATATCCCTAATAGAATAACAAATATTCACCTATAACACTATACAAAAATGGGCAAAGGACAAGTTGTTTGAAAGTGTAACAAAAATACTGATAGAGGAGTATGAAGGATGTTTTAACTCATTTATAATGTCAAATAAGTTCATTAATAATTTTATATGTTATTTATGATAATATTGAGGTCTTAAAAGTAACACACATTCCTAACCTAAGAAAGACATCTACAAGTGGCTAGACAATAAGCTGGTCTAAAAGCCAAAGGATGTTAAGATACACGTGTGTTGAGATTGAAAAACATTTCATAAAGAATTGAAGAAGTTATTAATGAGTACATGAGGTTATAATTATCAATAACACATTCAAAACCTTCTTAAAACACCTATAGCTATCTTCTAGAGACTTTACAAGAATTTCATGGACAATGGATGCCAAGAGTACAAAGGTAAGGTCAAGGGTTTATTGAAGAAATAAATTAAGTTGATAGAGTTTTTTGTGAAAATATTTAAGGATTTTTAAAGGATAATGACCCATTTTAGATGCTACAGTCAAACCTAACAATAACCTACAACCAAGGGAAATGCTAAAAAAATCTTACTTATAATAATGACATATAGTCAGTCAAGATTTAGGAGCTGAGGTGTTATGAGAAATGCTTGAAACCTAAATTGAGAATTAAAATAAACATAATGACCAAGGGAATTTATTGATGAGGTCTCAAACCTATGTAACACAATTAAAACCTCTAAGGACACCTACATGTGACTTATGGAACAAACCATATAAACCTATAATAGTCAGTCAAAGAGAAGAGGTTAAAAGTGTGATAGTGATTAAGGTTTCAATGTGATGATTGGAAATGTATGTTAGAAATGAGGTTGAAGGTCCCTTAGAGGAGTGTAATTTATTACATTTGAGATATGTGTTCATGATAACCATATCCCAAGGGGCAGAATATAATCAAGGAACATAGTTACCTAACACGATCATCTAGTGACTTGAAGAGTTTTAGAAGCTAGGTGATAGAATATGTTATCCACCATGTAATTTAATGACTATAAATGATGAGAGAAGATATGTACAGTATAAATAGTCCTACATCAAGTTTCATAGAGTGGATAAGGAGGATAAACTCATTTTACTAACATCTAGGTTCAATAGGTTTATTTGGAATACAAACCCTTAGTGTGAGACACAAGGTTCTAGACCCTATTAAGAGGTAATTGATGATGGAGAATCATCATAAATAATTTTTTGGACTAAAAAAAACATGAGAATGATCTTAATTTGTAGATTAGGTGACTTAACATGTCTTAAACCCAAGATACCATTATTGTGCTCTTTGTACACAAGTATGTTGGCAATTGTTGTCATTTATTTCAAAGGATGATTTAATGTGTAAATTGATTTCAAAGGTAATGAGAAAGTCATGATATCATTGATATATGGATAAGATTGAACTTGGAGTTGTGCATGGTAGTATTGGTGATATGAGAAAGAATTTGAGTAGGTGATGTAATGAGGTATGTTGATTAGGTGTAGATGTATATGAGTTAAGGTGAATTTTTTTTTAGGTTTGTAATTGTTGTATATAGCATGCTGACAGTGTTATAGGTCAAGAAGAGAAGATAAAGTGTGTTTGCATAAGGCTTGGTAGCCTTTTATAGTGGAATAGGCTTGGTATCTTAGTATGTTAAGCATGTTAAGGATAGGGATAAGAAGGTTGGTATTTGTGGATCTTGGCATGAATATGTATGTCATGTTCTTGAGATTTTGAGATTAGTAAAATAAGGATCCAAGTGTTTTCTATATCCATGTTTGACTTTTTATCCTAGACCTAACTTGCATAGTGACCTAGTGAGGTCCAAATGAAGAGTCAAGTTAATATTCCAAGGTAAAAGAGATCATGTAATCATGGAAAGAGGTGTGATAGGTTGGTTCAAATTTTTTGACAAAGTTTTATGTCTTGAGAAGGAAGAGAAAGCAAGATAGTACATTGGAAAGTATTGTGTGCATGTGAATTGGAGGTTTCCAAGCCTGAGAAGGAAGTTGAGATACTCATTAGAACGTGTAGAGTTTACATGGTGACCTAAGCCTTTGAGAGAGGTGTAATATGTACCTAATAAGGTATTATAAGTATTTTTAAATGGTTTTAGATACAAATATTTATGAACATTCATTAAGAATGTAAACTGGTCAAAACCCTCTATAAACCCTCATAGTAGAGTGATTAGAAAGAACTTGTTAGAAACGACATAAAATGGATTGGTTGACCAATTTTGACTATTGGAAGGTATAGAGGACTCCTATAGTCATATATAAGTGGTAGTGGTGTGTCAGGGTAGTGAGAAAAAGGTATAAAAATATGCTTATTTATAAATATTTTGGTGTTATAAGAAGAGTTGACTAAGTCAACACATGTAAATCATTGGAGGTTGAAGGTTAAGAATTTTTCTTGTGACCCTTGGAGTTTTTTTGGAAAGATATGTTATCTATGTCAATCATCTAGGTTAATAATGTTATCTTGTTATCTTATCACTAATCTTCTAGATAGTGGAAACAATGATAAAAGGCCAGTCATAGTGAATATGAGTTTAGGGAAGAGTTTCAAGTGAGTAGGGTTGGATCAAATGACTTGGGGTCTTTGTTAAAGTCATATTCCTCATAATTCATTAGTTGGTATGTCTTGGTGATTCTAAAATAAAATCTTAAAGGTGATTTCAAAGTAGCTTATTTTAATAGTGAAGACTATGAGAAAGAGGTGTGAGGAATTGGTCTGTTAGACTAATGAATGATGCTATAACAAGATAACTATCCACTTGAGAGTGATATAGAAATCACATAGAAGCTATGGATGTGGATTATATTTTATGAAATAGTTATTTAAAGTGATATACAATAACATATACATGATTGATCTATTAGAAGCTACATGTAGTCTAAGTGGTCATTTAATAGAGTGTGTTATAAGATGTTTGAGAAGAGTTGAAGAAACAAATGAGTATGGAGAGGTTGTGAAAGTCTCAAAGGTTGATAATAATTAATTATAAGTCTTATTTTGTCCCTAACCATATGTGGAGAGTCAAAATTCTTTGATTGTATTTTAACTGTGTGTGATTAGTCTAAGTGGTCATGATAAGAGAGGTGATTTGGGTTAGTAGAGCCTATACAAAGATGTCTAATGGACATGGAGGTGTTGTATAGGTCTTGGAGGTTTCATCCATATGATTGTGTGAGAAAACTAGTTTTATACTTGAGAAGTCTAAGACAATGTTTTATGTGTATGAAGGCCTAATTGATGAGTAGGCTAAAAGGCTTGGTTCAAGGAATGAAATGGAGTTTCAAGTGGCATGTACCCAAGGTGAGATTTTAATGTGTCTAATCAAGTAATATTTTAATTTTTGGTAGAGGATGAATGTGTTTCCTTGTGTCCAAGTGGAAATTTGTGGCTAGGTAGACCTAATTGCTTTAGTTCTCAACTAGTCCTAATGGAGGTTTGACTCTAATGAGATAGTATCCAACCTATGAAGGGTATATTTCTCACATGTAACATGTTTGAGGACCTATTTCATGGGTAAGACAAATGTGTAAATAATCTTGGCCAAGCAATATGGGTTAGAGGAAGAATGTGGTATAAGTATAAGGCCTAATTGGCCTATTTATGATAGTTGAGTGTGTGGAGCTAAGTGAAGGAGAGAAGATTTGAAAGAAGAGGTATAGGTCATCGAAGATGAACAGATAGTGAAGAATATTAGTTATGTATATTTGATCAAGTTGGTGTAGGTGGATACATAGGTCTTTGGACCTAATGAACCTAAAAGAGGAAGATTTAAAAAGTAAGCCCTAGAGGCTATTTGAGAGAGATTGAGGGATGAAGAGATAAATCAAGAGGATTCAATAATTAGATGTGTTTAACATCAGATTAGAGATAGAGATCATATTAGAGGTAGTTGAGTTAGTGATTAGTTGCCTAGGGGGTTATATCCTCTTTTATATTTGGAGTTATTTAAAGGTAAAGTGGGTGATTGAATAAATTTAGGAGTCGGTGCTCCTTGATAAGTTGGTGATAGTATAAATTTGGATATTTTCATTACAATACTATAGTCCATCTTATAGGGTTTAATGGGTTTTATCCTCCTTGAGGGTTTCCCACATAGATTATGTGTTCATATGATGTTTTCTCTTGTTCATGATTTGGATGTATGTTCTTTCATGATGTAATTTATAGATAAATTTTATGTATGATTAATTATTAATGTTTTTAATTGAATATTCATTGTTTTCTATTGATTCACCCTCCCTTTTAGTAGTTACTTCCAACAAAGTAGCCCCATCTAGTCATGAGCTGAAATAGTGTTTTGAGAGCTCTATAGGTGTGATAAGGTTTTGAAAATTGGTAAATAACATGTTCATGAGTGTATTATGACAATAATGGTCATGTCAAGGTCATAAAATCAGTGGACCTATTCACTATTTTGTCTCAAACTTTACCTACTCCATTGGTAAGGGGCAATCTTGAGACTAAGTGGGTCCAGTTAGTATCAAAGCATAAAAAAAGTTGTTAGACATCATAAAGGGATATTTAGGTATTAAAAAATAATTAATATATTTTAAATACACTATCAATAATCAACAAAACTTAGGTTTCAATCCAAGAGCTCTTGAGGGCTAGTAAAGAAGTAGTAAGCCTAAACCCCAATCACCTTGACTAGTACAAAATGAGCATATATAGGAGTGATGGAGAGTTATATAGAATTAATAATCATGGATATGATTGTTTTATAGGTTTATAAACCTCTCAAAAGTAGTAATAATGAGTCTTTAGACCCAAAACTCAAAGTAGACCTCTCTTGAGCCTCAAGAATGCTAAGCAAGCCTCCTGAGGGACAACATCAGATGCTCGTACCATATATAAAAATTAGCATGGGGATAGGAGAGATTTATTTTATATGAGGAGGTAAGTAAAATTGTTTTAAAATTAGAGGGAAGTTTGTTGGATGTCCCATCTTTATGAATAATCGTTAAGACCCCAGACATGTCTTAAACCCTTCTAAAACCATGATTATGACCAAATAAAGAAAATTAGACTTCAAATACACCTATAAATACACATATTAATTATTATATATCTTTTATATTTTTTATTAATCCAATTATGTTTTACATGTGTCTTGATATTGATATCACTTGTATGGATTGCTCAAATACCCTATTTTCATGATTTTTAGTGTTTTTTAGGTGTTTTGAGAAGGGGAAAACTTAAAAATAATTACATAAGGTAATTTTGGAGTTTTTATATATATTAATTCATAAAAAAATTGGTAATATATACTATAGGTGGTTGAACTAGACCCATTTTCTAAGGCAGTCCCAAACAGGTTCAAAATAAGACTAGGAAGCATGGTAGTTTCTTAGTTTACACACTTATACAAGGTCTCAAGACCCTAAAATTGACATGAATGTTTTTTATAGTGTGGTAAAATTTAATAAAAAACTTTTAGATATTTTCACAAGTGTTATATATTATATTATCAAGATTTTTGCTTTTTAGGCCTAAGAGGGCTAATTAGGCCTAATTTGGGAGAGAAAATGAGCTAGAAAGTACACTTGCATTCATAATCTAATCACTAAATTTTGTGTGGATATGTAAAGAGATATATGGTATATAAAATAATATCATTTTCCATATTCATCTATAGATTATTCCATACAAGTATATTTATCTATTTTTAGGGCTACAAGGATTTGAGAAGAAATTTAAGGTTTTGGTGCAAAACCAAGTATTTTGAGTGTTTTATGTCTTCAAAGGTATTGATACAGGTATTATATGTTATTGGGAGGTCATCCATGTAATAAATATTTATTATTTAATACAATCTTCACTTTCCCTTCCACGTCATGAAGAAAATGAGCTTTCCAAGGAGCCTAAACACTAAATCATTGTATAAGACTTATAAATTTTTTTGTAAAGGCTAATATACGTTCTCCAAAACAAAAATTAGATTATAAAAATTAAAGTATAAAATTTTAGTGGTTTTAAAGTTTTTAAAAGGTCTTATTCTCCTAAATTCACCCCATTTCTTAGGCTTGTTGAAAGAGTCAAACATGCACTTAAGAGATTCTAACATATCATTGATCATGGAAAGACCTATTGAATGTACTATAATAATATTTCAATTAAGAGTAAAAGATGACTTAAATTCCTATTGTCAAGGGGATAGACCAATTCTTCAAAGACATAGGACCTAGTATATAGGGGCTCTAATAAGGATTTAAGAACTCTTCAAGTGGTCAAGGCTTGAAAAATAATAAAGAATACATTATCTAATACTCATAGACATATAAATATCTATCCTCTATCCCCCATAATGATATGAAAGTTTTTAAAAGTTTGAGTAAGTGTTACGTAGAGTTTTGAGGGCAAAGACCAAGTTTTAAACCCCTATTTTAGGGTTGTTTTATCTCCAAGTATTAGATTTTTATATTTGAACTCATTTTACATAATTTAATTGGTCACTCTTTTATTTTGGTTTTCTTTAAAGGCTACCAAATTTTTTACTCAATTTTTGAGAGAAATAAGAAGATTTTGTTCCTCCATTTTTATGTTTTTGGGTGAAGTGTATCTGTTTGTCATTGATATAACATAGTTAAGTATTTGTTTTCTTATGATATTGTCTAGTTTTATACCTTAAAAAAGATAATTGAACTTATAAAGGTCATTCTAAGTGTCTATATCATCTTTACTTCAAGCATTGGAAGTGAATTCAATTCCTTTACATTCTTTCCTTGCAAAGATTAAGTTTATCAAGTCCTTCTTATGAAACACTATTGTAGAGGTCATTCTTGAGGTGTAGAGAATGTGTGAAAGATTATCCATTTCATAAATGTGTTCATTAAAAGCATAAGTTGTCATAAAATATTGGTTCATCACCTTCATTTATAGTTTCCCTTTCAAATCCATTACAAATAGTGTCATTTTCACCCTTTCCATTGCCAAAATCAGTAGATAGTATGTTTAATAATAAGTTTTAACGAGAGTAAAAAAGGAACCAACCCTCTCTATAGATTATCTCCCTTCCAAATCACCAATACTTAGGAGATATTCCATGTTCTAATATGAGTGATAAATAATACACTTTCTCTTAAGGGCACACTTTTCATTGACAACACAACCTTGCTAAAATACTTTTCTCCTATAAGAACATCCATCATATTATCTAAAAGAGGTATAATAAACTTATATTTGATTGGAATTTTATTAATTTCTCTACTATTACATGAATCCTCTACCCTCCATATTTATTCATATTTATCAACCCTAGTATTGCACCTGGATTCATGATCTCCCTTCTTACACCCTTCCTCACCAATTTAGTAACCTACTTATTCAATTATACTTGTTATATTGGACTCATATTATAAGTTTCTCTATTGGGTAGAAATAATCTTGTAATAAAATCAATATGATGTTGAATATATCTCTTTAGTGGTAAACCATCTAGTAACTCATTAGGTATAACATCTGCATATTATTTCAACACTACTTCTACTTCTATTTGTATTTTCACCACTTTTGTGTCTTCTTTCTTTGATACTAATGCATATAAATAACCTATAAACTTCATTTATTTTATAAATTATTTTTTAGAGAATATACTTTTACCCTACCCTTCTTATTTAAGAGTTTACAAAACTACCTTCATACCACCTTTCTAACAACTATATGTGTTCTTTGCTTCATCATGAATTGCTTTTCTATCTAACTGTCATGGCATTCCCAATAATACATGGCATGAATCCATTGGTATTACATCACACCATATTTCATCCTTGTAAGTTTAAACTTTATTAAACTTTAATTAATCACCTTTTATCTACTGTAACTTCATTCCACTTCTTAAACCATGAAATATGATAAGGACTATGATGTTTTTCACACTACAAACCTAATTTATCAACCATATCTTTAGAAACCATATTTTTAAAAATACCACCATATATAATTACTTTGAATATATTACCTCCTGAAATACACTTTGTTTGAAATATATTTTTGAAAGTTATACATCACCACCTTTTTAATTCTATGCATGTTATTTCCTTGCTGAAATCATTATTCTTCTCATCATGATATTTTCTCTAATATGTATTGCTACAACTTCAATATTTTTCTCTTATATTTTAGCCTCAAGTAAATTCACTCTTGGAGATTCTATTTCCTCTTTTCTTTATCTTAGTAGTGTGGGCACTCAAATGTTTTATGGCCTTATTCTCCACATTTGTAACAAATATAAGAACTATGTTAATTTGGAAACCATTCTCTACCACCACCATAGCTTTGTCCTTTATAAAATCCTCTTCATTTTTTATGGTATTGAAACCCTTGTCTATTATTCTTGTCTATCTACACCACATGATGATTATCCTTTAGTGGTATTAAACCCACCTCTATTTTTATTAAATCTACCTCATCCCATTATTAGAGGGGATTGTCCTCTTCTTGGCCCAATATATGTTCTTATAAGATTTTATCAATTTTGTTTTTCTTATACCTTCAATGCTAAATGATAATCTTCCTCCATGCAAAGTATTATATACATGCCTATTTCATCTTAAATAGAAAATTTCAAACCATTTACATACCTTACCACCATCTTATGTTCTGTCTCATCATGTTCCATGTGTATGGAAAGCTTGTAAAACTCATTTGTATAATATTGTATACTATGATCCTTATACCTAAAATTTTGAAATATTATGTATAGGGTTTTTATACAATCCATAGGAATAAATTTCTCCCTCAGCTTATTCTCTATCATTTTCCATAAGTTGATCTTCTCTTTAGCTTTTTTCTATCTTTCTTTTTGCTGGTGATCAGACCAAATAATTGCATGAACCTTCAATTTCATGCATGAAAACTTTACCTTATTGTCTTCTCTCATAGTTATACATTCAAAAAATTCTCCATGTTATTCATCCAATATATCAAATCCTCTCATTTTAAACTTCCAACATAATCTGAAACATTAAACTTGATTTCTTCATTCCTTCCTTTTAAATATCTAACCATCCTCTCTTCATTGATGGAGGTTGTTCTTGTTGCTCCTCTTGTATAGTTTCTTATTCATGATCTGTGTCATCTTTTACATCATCTTCTATTCTCATTTTTATTTGATTTTTAGGCCTATCTAATTATGGCCTCGTCTTTTTATGATATGTGTCATCTTCTACTAACCATCCTCTCTTGCATTGATGACATTTGTTCTTGTTGCTCCTCCTCTTGTGGAATTTTTTCTTCATGATTTTTTTAATCCTCTAAATCATCTTTTAATCTTTTTTGTCTTTGATTTGTAACATCTTTGTTAATTATTCTACTTGCCTCTACAAATCTTGCATATTGTAATTCATTCGAGTGATTCTTCCTTATCCTCTCATAATATTTTATGCCTCTAAGATTTGAACTTGCTCTAAAACCAAATAATAGACCCAAATAATATCAAGATAAGAAAATACCAATAGGCAAAGCATCTAAAATAATAACTTGTATTGAAAAATATTGAATGATTCAAATAATTACAAACCAAGAATAAATAAGCCTCAACTCAGAATTGGAGTTGACATGTAAAATTTAGAACTCTAAAAAATAATAAAACTTGACATGTTATTTTTAATATTTTTTATTTTTATTAAGTTTTGCATACAAGCACATGCAACTCTAAAAATATCCAAAAATAAATTAAACACTAAAATTAACCTATCAAATCAAAATCAACTGAAGTTCAAGTCTGATTACAAAAATATATAATTTATAAAATTAAAAAAATATATACAAAATAATATTAAATTATAAATTTTGATAGATGATCATGTATGGCCTCCAAAAAATATAAAAAATGTCCATAAATAGATGAAAAGTTATGGCCTTTGGAATTTTGGCCTCTTTTCCTACATCACAAACTTACTCATAAGCACTGTAATTTGTTTTCTTTATATATTTTCATAGATAAATCTTATTATAATTCATCCTTTTGTATGATCCTTGGGGAAATATTTCATTTCCAAGGTACACCATCATTCACTCTCCTTCAAATAATTTTTCTCTTTTTATTACATATGCTTACACCTTATAAATGTTATTACTTTCATGTAGATTTCTCTTTGATTATTCTTATAGATATTGTATATGACTTTAAAATTCCTCTACATTATCATTAATCCATTTTATAATTTTCAACAGCACTAAGTCTAGAACATTGTCATTATTTTTTGCATAAACAATTTAGAATATTGATTTTCATGTTGACTTATTCACTAAGCTTATTTATGCTAACTCATTTGTGGTAGTGCCAATTCCCATTACTTGGGATTTTATCCAACAATACACATTAGTAAAGTTACTAAATGCCTAATCAATACATCCCTTTATCCATTGGTTTGATGGTGGTATGCACTACTAAATTATAGTTTAGTTCCCAACTTCTTATATATATCATCCAAAAGTGATTTAGAAGTTTTCTATCCCTGTTTGGAGTAATGTTTTTTAGAGCACCATAGAATTGAACATCAATAAAAATAATACTTGTCACTCTATTAGAATCATTGGTTTTTTTTTCATGTCATAAATTAAACCATCTTAGATAACTTGTCTACAAAAAAAATAAAAATCATTACCTATTTTTATGCTTAACATCCCTATAGTGTGAATTTTGAGCAATATGGAGTAAACTATGCAATTTAATCAACCCAAAACATCAAACTACCTAAGTAAAATCTAGAGCCATTAAGAGCAAATGTAAATGGATGAATTCATAATTTAAACCATCACTCTAATCCTAAACCTAATTGCTTTAAACCATGATTAAATCAATAAAAAAAAAGAGAATTTGGATTGAGATTATCTTAGACTTAGAATTTATACATTATGTTACTTGATAATGGATAATGGATTATTTGATCATGTGGTATATTTAATCCTCATAGTTTGGCCATGGAGGATGGGTGGATCTAAATATAGAAATTAGGAAGGGTCAATGTCTAGAATTCAAATTTGGCTTATGAAGATCTATGGTGAAGCATTATCCAAGGAATTTAAAATTCCTTCGAAGCCTCTAGATTTATAGGCTTTTAGAGAGGAAGGGTTAGAATAGAGAGGATTCTAAAATTATATAATTATATAATCCTATTAGGGATTAATTAAGCTTAGATATGAGATTATATAAGGATTACCTAGGCGATTAGGGACCAGGGGTAGAGGAGAGCCTAGGAGTAGGCTATTGTAGGTGGGTCATGAAAATTTAAAATTCCCAAATAATAAATAACTATGTATTAGGATAAGATAATAGATGATTATGGGAATTAATGAGAAAGTGGGATAAGAATATGGTTAGTGAAGAAATATTTATGGGGGTTATATTAGATAAAAGGGGATAAATGAAATTAGTGTCAACTAATAGGAATATTAGTGATGATGAAAGAAGTGAGTATATTTAGGTACATACATTTTACCCCTCTTTGAAAGGGAATTTAGATTGGAGTGAAGTGAATAATGTTATTTCAAAGAAAAATAATTTCATGGATGAATGTTAGTAGATATTATGTTCATGGATATGATGCCCCTCGAGGGGACATGCAAGGAAGAATGAAATGGATGGCCACTGAAAAGAAGAAACAATGGGTTGGGATGAGATGGATAGAGAAGGGGATCTGATGCCAAATGTGAGATATAAGATGAATAATATGAGTTAAATTTTGAGAAATGAGCTATTGATTAATCATTCCCTTGGCAAAGACACATGTACAGGGAGTAGGGACAACTTTGTCATAGTTGTTGACACATCCCAAGGGGGAATCAACTGTAGCATAATGATGGTAGGATTAAAAGGCCACAAGGTTTTCATGTATCCCAAGTAAGAATTCATGAAAGGGAGAAATATAATCTAGGATAAGATGATAATTTTATAATATTGATGATGGGTGTATATCAAGGCTACAATCAAATGATATGAAAGAGAAGAAATGATATGATCAAGTGACCAAAAGAGAAAGGAGAAAATTTGGGTGGACTTGTTTCATATCAATAAGAAATAATATTAGTAAAAATTATGTATTGAGTAAGTACACATGTAAGGGAGTGATAAATTGACCAATTAATGATGATGGGATAAAAAATAGATAGTATGATGTGTTGGGCCCAATTGATAGGTACGGGTGGTTGATGAAAAAATTAAGGATGTGATTATAGGGATGATGATTGATCGATATATTGATTGATGATTGATATTATAGATCAAATATTAGTATGATATAAGACTTGAGGATGATAAAATATAAGAAAGATAGTGGTTGAGCTATCCTTGGGCACTAAAATGTGGCCAAGTGTTTCTTATATAGTCTTAGGAGACCTCAATCTGATGTAGTTATGACTCAAGGATAAACAATAATTAATAGAATAGAGGATGATGATGAAGACTACAATTATTGGTTAAATAATGATTTTAGTGATTAGAGGTTGATGTTATCAATTATAATATGTAAATTAGATGATGATATGAATATTATAAGGATAAAAGATTGGAGGTGAGGATTAAATTAGTGATGGGAATAAGGATGATGAGGTGGTTAGATAAATTATGAGGGGGTAGATTATCGATCAATCACATCTATCATAAGCCTCATCGTAGTCTAAGTACTCCAATAAATATATCAGTTGGTAGTTTTCTCCATGGTATAAGAATTATTGAGGGGAAGGTTTATCAAAGTGCATAAATAAGAAAAATTAGTGAACTATGTATTATCAAGGGCACTAGAAAGCATTATTGTAGATCTAGTGGCCTCGTTGCATCCTCATTCATTACCCAATAGTCAAAAAGAGAGATGATGTAACATATAATTAAAAATATAAAGATAATCAAATATTTACATGGTACAAGCCAAACATATACAAGTAACACACATAAGTATATACATGCAATGCCATAATGTATTATCTAATGATGGGATGAGTGATTGGGAATGAATATGATGATCATGATGTGATTATGGATTTATGATAGATTAATGATTTGGATAAGGATAATAACTAAAAAAATGATAAGTATGTGGATATGGATTAGGATTAGGATAAATAATTAGATGAGGATTTGGATATGGGGGACTAAATAAGTATTTGGATCGATATAGACTAGATTTACCTCTGGTTTAGAATCAGGTGGATAACGTGATGGGGTGAGATAAGTTTTTTTTTTAATATTTATTTAGTATTGAAATCAAATATAAGAGTGGTCAAATAAGGTTATTTGTAAAGGTGGTGCCTTTATATGTGATGATTAATATTACCATGGATTACCAAAAGACAAATCTTTATAAGAGTTTAATCTAGAAAGAAGAGTAGGAAATGATGGGATCAAATACCTTTCATACTTGAGAAATAGTGCTTGAATGTGTCCTAGTTATGAAGAGGCAATGATAGGAAAGTTATGGGTGATAAATTAAATTATTTGATAATGTTATGTATGTTGATAATAACTAGTCTAAAGAAGGATACTAAAGATATGGAGAGATGAGTGACCACTAGGATGGGATTTTAGGACTAAATATAGTGTCTAGGGATGATAAATGGGAAAATATGAAATGGATAGTAGAGAATTTTAAATATTAACAACATGGATATCGATGTGAGTAGGGGATTAGGCATAAGACAAGACATAATGGACTATTTTTAGCCTTTTCAAAATTTCATGATGTTTAGGGTTTTTGGAATATGTATGTACAATATACAAATGGGTTTACTAGAAAAATGAATACCAAGCCTAGAAACTAGGATGAGGATGGATATAATGATGAATGGGATTAAAAAAGAATGATGGTGATACAAAAAATTATATGAGGACTAAAGAGGAATGGACTAGGGATTGTCAATGACCACATCATAAAGGAACCACATGTTTAGTTTCTTGAGTGTCTATTAGATTATATGCCAAAATGATTTCAAAAACATTTATAAAGACACCTTACACTTCCTTATAAAGTTTAAGACTATAAAGTAATGATCAATATAATAGGATACATGATATGGACAGAAGGATGATATGGATGGGATTGACAAGGGATGGGTGTGATGGGTAAAAAGGATGGATTTTACCCCCAAGTGTTTAGGTATAATGCAAATAATAGATTATTTTACCATGATGCTAGAAACTAGTTTTCATCATGGTAATTGTCTAAGGCACTAGAAGACTCATTTTCACCATTAGACAAACTTTTATTTTTGACTTTTTAGATTTTTGGAGATCTTAATTTATTATACATGGGTGCAAGATGCAAGAGTGATGATACTAGCTAGATTTTTAGCCAATAACTATTTCAAAGATGTGTGATGTTAGGACCATGTTATCACCACTAGATGTATTAATTTCATGACCTTTGGTGATTATTTATGGTGGCCCCTCTAGATAGCTAGACCAAGTGTCTTCATCACTCCTATAAAAGATGGTGTTGCTTAGGTGGGTGATGTCAGATATGGATTGGATTAGGTATACATGTTGATAGGGGATTATGGGTTCATGATAAGAAAGTGTGATGGATGATTGGGGATTAGCACTAGCAATCACATATATTGTTGAAAATTTTGGATGTTTTTCATTTGATTGGTGTCACGTGATAAAAGACTAAAAGAAATCTAAGACACTATGACTTTATGATTCATCTTTGATCTAATTATTTGATAGATTATTGGCTATATTAATAGTGTTTTTGATATTATTTTGATTTTCTAATTGGATTTAACTTTGACTACCCCTGGTGCTAGATTTTGGGCTTCACTAGGGGAGATTTATTTTTAACTTTGATAATACCCTAGTGCTTGACATTGGGATTCACTAGGGAATGGCGCTTGTTGATTAAGTTGATGATTTGAATTTTTTAAAATTTGACTTATGGGATCAAAGATGATTTGATTATTATAATTGAATTTTTGAATATGGTCTTAGACCTCTACATTTATGTCACACATTATGTTGCTCTAGGAAGAGTCTAATGATATATGTTCCTATTCATCCCTATGGAAGGAAGTGATTAAATGATCATTAATGCGAATAAAGGGGCATTTTATGGATGAATATGGGGGAAATGGTATGTTGAGGCTAATAAGTGGTGATTGGGAAACATTTTATTCATATGGGTTCCTAGGATACCTAGTTTTGACATTAGATAAAATTACCTCAAGATCAACAAAAGGATCACTAAGAATAGTTGTAGTATATGCATCCCAAGTAGGATCAAGTTCAATCTAACTATTTTTGATAGATAAAGATGGTAAAAACTCTATTATGACTTCATCATTTTGAGTGGGATCAAATGATATGTCTGGTGATTGATTGTCATCCAAATTGGAGGTGTCTTTAAAATGGTAGGCATAGTCATCATCTATTGTTACATTGATGAGGGATGATGTTTCTAATGAGGGATTTGATTTATATCTTGGAAGTGATCATGATCCTAATGTAGATAAGACTTGCATTGAATCTAATGCTAACTCTGATGTACAAGATGCAATGTTGCTAGTAGATGATTCATTATCTACGATTGACCTCTCAATATGGAGTTTTTGATATGGTAGATGAGGGGGGAATGACAATGGATTTGACAAAGATAGGCCCATTTAAGAAATTATGAGGGAATTGATGACAAGGATCATGGGGAATAAACTCATCTTTGATGAAGGATTTGTTGGAGATGGAGGGACCATAGAATATGGGCATGGTGTCTTGACTTTAGCTTAAAATAAGAAGGGTTTGATCATGATCAATAATAGAATATTGGAACTTTTTTTATTTTTCACCCAGGGATATAGACACATTTGGTTCATCCTTAATTTATATGTCACTATGGTTGATGAGGTCTTGAAAATACTCTTGGAAATTTTGACATCGATTAATGGTATGCCCCCAAGTTTGTTGATATTTACAATATTGATTAACTTTATACCTAGATGGTTTAGGATTTGTGGGATATAGATGTATAGGTGGATAGACCATAATATTTGTAGCAAAAAGTTGTTAGAAAAGGTTTTATATGGATATAAGAAGAGGAGTATAAGGGTTCTCTTCACTTTGTGACTTAGATGTAGAAGCATTAGACTTTAGATTGGAGTGTTGGTGATGTGATTGGGTTGATGGTTTAGTTGTAGATGAGGTTCACAAAATTGGATCCCCTTTGTTAGTATAGGAATGGCTAGTGGATGGAAGATTAAAATGGGACCCACAAGAATGGGTTTCGACTCAAGGTGAAATGAGTTGAATGGGATCAATGCCTTTGGGGAGTGGGAAACCCATCTTAAGTAACTAAAAATTAATCTAATCCTTGTTTTAAAACATTTATTGGTCTATGAGAATAGGTTCTAAATTCATGGTGAGGGATAATAAAATATGGATGGTGAAGGGGGGACAACACGGAGGTAGACTAAGGATTAGAGATGTTTTTTTAAAAAAGTGGGTTCGAATGACTAAGATAGTATAACCAATCAAGGAGATGGATGAAATGTAATTGGTTTGATGTAGGACTAGGATCATATTTTAGACTTATAGTAAAATAAGTGCTAACAACCTATCAATAATGCCTAGTTTTCAAACTAATAAAATATTGGGGATTTGATGGGTGCTTAAATTAAAACTTGCAATATGATGATTAAATGGGTATTGTTTATGAATATGAAAGATGATTGGATTATAGATGACTATATTGATGATCTGCTAGGTACTATATTAAAAATGACAAAGTGATAAGATTCTATAAATATACCAATTAGGTATGAGATCTGACCAAATGATGAGTGATAGTGGATTAGAGTGATAATATAATATGAAAGGATAAAAGGAATAATTTAATCTTGGGACTAATTTACTCAAGATGGTATAGGATAGGATTATGTGATGAATATGATAGGGTAATGGGATAAGGACAAGTATAGATAGGTGATGATGAAATGATAAAGGGTAATGTAAAAGAGACATGGATGGTTGACATGGGTGTGACCTAAAGGGCCAACTAGGATAAGATAGGATGAGGTTAGAATAGATGAGGGATGAGGTGATTAGGGGAAGGTAACGTCAAAACAAATGATTGATTGTGGATAATATTAGACTTAGGGAAAGATGTGGATGACAAGATGTGATTAGGATAGGATGTGAATAGAAGGATTTACAAGAGAACAAAATATGTATAAGAGGGTAATACAAGGATAATCAATATGATGGTATATGTACAAGAGGATAATGGGATAAGGATGTACAAAATGATAGGATATTGAGGCAAGGATTTACATAATAGCATGTGCAAAGAACCTAGATAATCATGTATAGATTTGGGTGAAAGGATGAATTAGCTCACAAATAACACTGGTCTAACACAACATACACCCAAGTAATCAAACCAAAATCCTAAGATTAGTAAACTAATGGGTGTGTAACATAATGAATTCACTATCTAATGGCTTCATAGGTGAGTTTGTAGGCTAATGACCCATTATAGTATCAACATAATCCTCTCAACCCCATCTACACATGTTGGTCACTTGGGATCTGATACTGACTCTGGTAGTGGATTGCTTGTTATGGCCAAGATGTCTAATGTTAGGCTAAATGTGATTTCTAGGGGGTATCCCTAATATACATGAAGATATGATGGGACCCAAATATGTATAAGATGTTATCTAACCATTTTATGTAATGGATCTTAAATTCCCCACTCTATATAACCCTTTATGGGAAATTTCACTTAAGCATCTAACAACAGCTCTCCTGATATTTATAATCCATTAGAACATGGAGTTTGGTCTAGTGCATGGTGATTAAATTCCCATCACCAACCCCTAAAAAAGGAAAATATAGAGGGTTTATAGTTGTTTGTTGATCCTCCAATAATCACTAAAAGGACATAAAGATGAGAGCATACACCATGTAGTCCTTGGGTGATAAACAAGTACACCAAAAAGGAGATTAATTAATTGATTTAATTTAGATGTGAGATATATAAAATATAAAAGGTAAAAAAGAATATATATTATTTAAACAAAGTGATTAAAACGATTAAAATTTTCAAAATGATGTTTAAAATGCCAAAGGGTCTTTGATAGGTGGCCTGTAAGAAAGAGTTTAGTAGTTTGATTTTGGAACTTTTAAAGAGGTAACCTACAAGATAATGGTTAGTATTTTTGATTTAAAAATATTGAGGGGTAAATGGCAAGACAAAATGTTAGGCTAAAGTATGACCAAAAAATAATATGTTAGCAATTCAAAATTCTCCCCTATAATAAATAAAATGGTAGTCTAAGAGTCCTTAATAAAAATACCCTAAAAAATCATGATTTAGCTTTATAACTTCTTTGGGTGAGTGGGCCATGACATGAGGTATGTGTGTGATATGCCCCAATGGGGTCAAGGGGTAGCACCCATTATAGGCTCAAGGATCAAATCCTTAAGAACACTCCCTATCGTGGTATAGGGTAGGTTTGAGGGGAAAATACCTTGATGACAAAGGTAATTTGGGCTTTGTAGGAGGCTTGAAATGACTCATAAATCACAAAAAATAACTAAAAAATGTACTAAAAAAGACTAAATTGAAGGAAAAAATTAGTGCAAAATCATAAATTTAGATTAGAATATCATAACTACTAATGCAATAAAGCAATTTGTGAGTTGTGATTTTACAATAGGCAGTTAACCATGACAGTCAGTCTATAAAACCATGACTGTTAGTGCAATATTGTGATTCTTAGGGCAAAATCATGATTTCATGACTAGTGGTATTGCAAATAAATTAAAAAAATCAAAATTTTAGATTTTAACTAACGCATATTCCTAAATGGTTATGATAGATTTCTTAAATTCTTACAAGAATATAATTGCCTAAGGAATATTTTCAAAGAACTATGGTGTATTTAAAAATTTAAACTATGTATTAAAATATTTATTAAGATGACATTCAATTTAGAAAAAATGGATAAAACCTATAAATTTCTAGAATAAAGAGGTATATTTTTACCAAATTTTCCCTAAGTTTTGTATTTATGAATTGAAGACAATGGCCAATAGCTAAATTAATCTTAAAATCACCAAATCATAATACCATGATTGCCAATGCAATATCATAATTACTAGGTCAATATCATGATTGAGGGATTAGTGGTTTTGCCAAAGACATGAAAAAGTTTAATTTTATGATGTTTAGCCTACAAATCACATCCCTTTGATGCTACCTATTGACTACACACAATTAATTATACAGATGAAAACCCCTCATAAAATGTAGTTAGTAAAGATACATGCTTTAAGATCCAAAACTATTTAAATAAGATTCTAAGAGTTTATATGATGATTACGTGATTAATAATCTCCTAAAACTATAAAAATGTCAAGTTCAAACTTGTAGGTAAGAACATTAAAAGATAAATGTTATCAAATTTAGGAGAAATCACAATATCATGACTATAGTTGCAATATCATACTTTCATGTCAATATCATGATTCACAAATTCATAATTTTTTAATTTAATATATAAATACTCAAATCTTGACCATAATTATTTTCTTGAAAAACCATATTTAGTAAATAATTACCAAGACAATACCACTACTCTCAAAGTAGTAATTTTACTTAGAGACAAGAATCTGCCAAAACAAGGCCTTTAGGAGTTTAGACAAAATTGTAACTTGATAAGCAAAATCATGACTTTAGATGTAAAATTGCAACTTGAAGTCATGCTATTGCCAAAATGTAAAAACATGTTAAGGTCATAGAAAACTATTAGTGGTCAAGTTAGATGGTTAATATAAAACCACAACTTTTGGGGCAAAACCATGATTACAAAGTTGGGAATACTAGAGCAAAGTTATAAATGTCACCTATTTGTGAAATTTTCTCCAAAATCCAAGATTTTCTCCTCAACTAGTTAGACCTACAACTTCCAAAATCACTTCTAATAAATTAAATTATTAAATTGTGTGGGATCCCAGTCCCACTATGGTCACTAAAATGTTGTGTGAATTTTGAGAAATATGGATTAAACTATATAATTTAATCAACCCAAAACATCAAACTACCTAACTAAGATCTATAGACATTAGGACCAAATGCAAATTGATGAATGCATAATTCAAACTAGCACTCTAATGCTAAATCTAATTTCTCTAAACCATTATTAAATGAATAAAAAATAGGAGAATTTGGATTGAGATTACCTTAGACTTAGAATTTTGGCATTATGTTGCTTGATCATGGATTATGGATGATGAGTTTTTTGACCATGGATTTGGTATACTTTTTCCTCATAGTTTAGCCATGGAGGATGGGTGGATTTAAATAGAGGAAAGAGGGAAGTATCAATGGATGAAATTCAAAGTTGGCTCATGGATATATATGGTGGGGGGTTATCCAAGGAATTTAAAATTCCATGAAAACCTCTAGATTTATAAGGTTTTAGAGAGGAAGGGTGACATTAGAGAAGATTCTATAATTCTCTAATTCTAGAATTCTCTTAGGGATTAATTAGGGTTATATAGGGGATTAGATAGCGATTAGTTAAATGATTAGGGACTAGGGGTGTAGGATATCCTAAGAGCAGGCTAGTGTAGGTGGGTAAGTGGGTCATGGGAATTTAAAATTCCTAAATAATAGATAAGTGGGGATTATGATAAGATAAGAGATGATTAAGGGAATTAGTGAGGAAGTGGGATAAGAATATGGTCAACAAAAAAATATTGAGAGGGGTTATATTAGATAAAAGGAGATAAATGAGATTGGTGTTAACTAATAAGAATATTAGTGACAATGAAAGAAGTGAGTGGATTTAGGTACATATAGTCCCCATCATAAAATCCATACTCAAATCTATCCGTAGTATTTTTGGCAATAGAATTGCATGTACATCCCTGCATTTTATGCATGGCTTTTATCCAATGGAAATATTTTTAATATATAAACATACCTTTCCATAAATCTCTTTAGTTGCATCCAAATTTTATTTTCTTCCACTAGATCTATTATCTTATTTTTACCAAAGTGTCCACCCAAACAAACAGTATAAAGTTATCTCATAATATTTTTTCTGAGAGACCCAAATAGAATAAATATTTTCTTTCCATTATAAAGATAAGCATCGCGTATAAAATAACTATCATAAAAAAAACCTATCTCTCCTTATAATGGATTCCTAAATTATACATAAATATTCAAAAAATATGGATCAAAATCATACAATTCCATAATTAAATTAAATCCTACTGTTTCACTCAACATAATAGTTAACAATGCCACGTGCATACTCCAAGCATAAAAATCTGATTATTTTTTCTTTATTTATGCTTCAAAATAAAAGTATATCCCTAAAAGAGATAAACCCACTTTGCATGTCTATTATTCTACTTCTTTTAAGTGTTCACATACCTTAAGGCCTCATGGTTTGTAAATAGAATAAAATCCTTAGGAAGCAAGTAATGTGTTCAATGTCTTATTGCTTTTACACTGGCATAAAACTCAACATCATGTGTATAATATTTATTCCTTAACCCATTCAACTAATTAAATTAATATTAGATTGGCTTTTCTTCATGACTCAATACTACACCAACACCCACATGTGAAACATCAATCCACCTGAAAAAATTGTTAAAATATGGTAATTTTAAAAGAAATATTTTTGGACCTTTTTCTTTATAAATATGGAATATTTTTTGCTACCCTTATTGACACAAATTCTTCTACCCTGATGAATCTGTTATTGGTGCAAAAATACTACTAAAATTACAAATGAACCATCTGTAAAATGTTTATAAACCATGGAAACTTATTACCTCTAATATACTTATTTGAGTAGGACACTCAAAAAAATCCTTTATATTTGCTTCATCCTTTATTACACTATCTTATAAAATGAAAATTAACAAAAATATGAAACTCTTATACATAAAATTTCACCTCTTCTAATTTTCAAAGATCATTCCTTTTATTATCAATTGCAATACCATTATGAAATTATTCAAGTGATCTTATTTACTCTTATAAATTTAAAGATATCATCAAAATAAACTACTACAAACTTATCATGATAATATAGTATCACTTTGTTAATTATCCTCACAAATGTGTGGGTGCATTGGATAATTTGAATGACATAAACAACCAATAATATAAGCCATCCCTATTATTATATGGTGTTTTTCATTCATGTATATCTCTAATATAAATTTGATAGTATCTACTTCATAGATCACTCTTAGTAAATTATGTATCTCATGTAAGAACATCAATCATGAAATCTAGGCAAGGTGTAGGAGATATATATTTGATGGTGATATTTTTTTATCTCCCTATTATCTAAACACATCTTATATGTTCTATATTTATATAGAGTTATTAATGTAAGGGTTACACATTAGCTTGTGTTCTCCTTCACTTCACCCTTTCTCACTAATTCAATGACCTATCTATTCAAATTTGCATGTTGTATTGGGATCATCCTATAAGATACTTGATTAGGAAGAGTTTATCATGAAAATAAATAATTGTGATGCTAAAATTATCTATTTTGTGGTAAACCATATTTAAACTCATCAGTTATAACATCAAAAAATTCCTTAAACATTTTTGTTACTTTTGTTGGTATTTTCACTACTTTTATTTTCCATTATAACATAAAAAAACTTTATCATCTTCATTTCCATGATATTATTTTCTAGACAAAATGTTTTCTACATTCCATTATTCCTTAATAGGTGATAGTACTACGTTTTAAGCTTCCTTATAACACATGGAATGTATTCATCAGGATAACATCAGACTATATTTCATCCTTATAAGTATTTCTTATGAAAAAATAATTAAACTTGTCTTATCAATATAAACCTCATTTCCATTATTAAACCATGAAATACCATAAATATAAGGATGATATTCACATTGTAAACATAATTTTTATAACATTTTTATAGAAACCATATTTTCACTTCCACCATGAATACTAAATTTACATGCCTTTCATCTTGAAATGTAACTAGTTACAAATATATCTATGGATAATTATGAGTCAAGACTATTATGAACCTATTTTTTCCTTAGAGTAATCATTTTATTATCATTATCAAATTCTCTCCTACATCTATTTCAAATTTTGTATTTTGTTCTTCTATCTCAAGCTCAACAAAATTCACCCCTTTTTATCCTCTTTCCTCCTCTCTTGTGAATATTGGTTTTGAAACTATAGTTTTATGTGCTCTTATTCACCACAATTTTAGTAAATAGAAGGTCTATGTGGATATTTGTACCCTTTACTTCCACCATATCCTTTTCCTATTTGAATCCTCTTCCTATTTGATGATTTTGAAAGCTTTTTATAATATTGTTTTTCTCCACTCCACATGATGATTCTCTTCTTTTGGGATTAAACCCACCTCAGCCCCTAAATAAAAATGATTTCCCTCTCTTCAACCCAAATTATCTCTAAAAATCATGTATATATTTATTTTATTCTACCTTTAAATCTAATTTATAGCCATATCCATGATATTAATCCTATGTATAATTAATTGAACTTGAATATAAAAATTTAAAACTTTTATGTCTTACATTCATATAATACTTTATTTCATGCTCTTCTTGAATCAACATCTTGTAAAATTCATCTATGTAGTCTTGAACACTATTCTCCTTTTGCCTCAAGATACAAAATCTTATGGAGAGGGGTTGTGATAAATTCATAGTGAGGAATTTATCTCTCATTTTTATCTCTTTTCTAGTTTAGGCCTTGATCTTCTCCTTATATTTCCTTTCTATTTATTTGTCTAAATGATCCCACCATATCATTGGATGAATTTTCAATTTTTTACACACAAATTTTAATTTATTCTCCTCTACCGTAATTTTACATTTAATAAGATTCTTTATACTTTTCAACAAGTCTATCAACTCCTCTTGTTTTATACTTCCCAATAATTTGAGACATCCAACTTTATTTATTCATTCCTTCCTTCTAATGCCCTAATGATGTTTTCTTCAATTGAATATGGTTGATCTTTTTCTTCTTCCTCTTGTTGAATCTCTTGT
>JARHVA010004866.1:795000-952500 GCA_037957365.1 Torreya grandis | reverse complement strand
TGGTTCCGTATATGTGGTTTTTAAAATCATGTAGGTGGTTCTATGACATAGGCTCGGTGATCATTGAGCCTAAACTATGTACATATTTTAATGCATTAAAATTACATAAAAAATTTAACAAATTAAAACCATATACATGGTTATAAATTAACCTAATCACTATGCAATTTTGTTGATTTATAACCAAAGATAAAGCATCAATGCCATTCATTTGGCATCAATAAAAACTACGACTAGGAGATAAAAAGAGGAAATATGCAATTGATAGTGAGCCTATGCTAAGTAAAAATATATCCAATAAACATGTTTTAGTGTATTTAAAAATAAAATTAGTTATTTTTTTTACATTTTTCTTGAATTTTTGTTTTGTTTTGTTTTTCATCACATGTAAAGGCTAATGTGCCAAGTGGAAATGAAAAAAACATGACCCTCATATCTCTCCTAACCCAAAAAATCATCATATCCCTCATAACCCAAAAAACCCTCCTATCCCTCCTCACCTGAAAAACCCTCATAGTCCTCATGTAGTTATTCAATCCCTCTAAGGTATTCAAGTGGATTTATCAACCCATATCTTTTAAAATAAGATAAAAATTTAAATTTTGATTAGGACATTGAGGGATACCCATGAAAATAGACCCCACAAAATTTATCTCTTTAATGGGTCAAATTGATAGAATTTGATTAGGACATTTGATTATGAACATTATTAAAGGTGAAATAAACTCTTTAATGGGTCAAATTGATATGTGGGATGAGTATATAAATAAATTTAGGGCATACTATTCAAAAAAAATTCCTACATCCACTATGAGAGATAAACACATAACCAAAGCCAAAATTTGTGTCCTATTCAATGATGGGAAAACAAGTGCACCACTAGATGTGATGGCCAAATGGATTCCAATCTACACTTGATCAAATATAAATTTTTGGACCGATGGTGGATGGTCTGTGATAACCCACCCTAAAATAATAATGATATCTCAATATATTTATTGAAAAATTGTATTTTGACTTTATGGTGATTGAATTTTTAAACTATGTTGATTTCTCAGAGTTCCATGAAAAAGGAAAAGAATCTGCATAGGATAGGCCAGATGCACTTCATGGACATAATCAAATTGTGATAGTACATATCAAAAAGCCAAATCCACTTGAGATCCTACCTTATACATTCAAACAGAGTGTAGAGATTGATACTTTATATGCACTTAAGGCTCTAACTAACATCATCATTCAACATATGAGCTAGGTTTCTCATACTCTTACTAGCAAGGGTGGACAATGTCAAGGCTTCATATTTCATTACTACTTGATGGATAAATATTCCATATCATTTAGTGTTATATTCACTAGACTTAATGAGGATGAGGAGTCTATCATGCAAACCACTCATCGTGGTATTTTTATGGGCCTAGATGATATAGATCTCACTATGTTTTAATTGTCTAGATTTTATCTGGACACCTTGACTACAACTTGAAATGTATTTTTAATATTTTACTTGTTTAAAAAAAAATTAGAGTTGTTAAATTTTATATATTTATAAAATTTAAAAGGTAATTAGTTTTCATGTAAAAATCTCAATAATGTATATAATTTTTTTTATGATGCAACAAGATTTTGAATGCCACATGTGCACATGAATCACTTTTATTATGCCTGTATATACCTTTACATAAGTTATTTTTAAGGATTAATTATTGTTATGGTTTATTAGACATGTACATTTTTATATATATGTGTTAAAGTGACTAACATTGATATTTTTTTGTTCAGTTGATGACCACACTAGACACTTTGCCATCTATTTAGGAGGCAACAAATGTAGGTGTTGTTTCTATGGATTAATTTGAGAAAAAAATCACTAAGATACATAAGATTTATCATAATGTTTAAGTGTAAATGTGTATGCTTGTTTTATAATTATTTTATGTACCTGTGTAAATAACTGATGCATAAAATAATTGTCTACATAGATTTTTTTAGCAATGTATTTTGGTCCTTTTAAAATGATTAATAGTCATAACATGGTATAGTTGATAATTTAATTTGTAAAATTTTCTATTATATTTCAATCTTTTATTTAGTTCGCTTAAATTTTTATGATCCAATTTTGATTTTTTATTTTGTATGTATATGTTTATAGGGACCCAACCCTTATGTTATCATGAGCGTGTCACCAACTCCTATGGGTGATTAATTTCACACTTATGTTCACCATCAAGAACCTATAAATAACCATATTGCTCCCCAAACCCAAAATTAACCATGATCACTGCTTGCAGTAAGTGCACTTATGAATTTTTTTTTTATCATTTTAAAATCTTAACTTGTTAATTTTTTAAGTTTCTTATTCTAATACATGTGTAAGGTTTATGAAAATATTTTAGATGAAAAGTTAGAGATATAGGTGATTTTTGATTGGAAGAGGACTCATAGTCAAAAATATCCAACACCTCCAGTTGTGGGCAAGGCATCCAAGAAAGAGGCTTATACAAGCAAGGCAAAGAGAGTGATGTATTTTCATGATTAGGATCATGTCTTATGACATTTTTTTGTATGTCTATTGGCTTGATGTATAATTATTTAGCATTGTATGCCTATACAACATTAACCCAGTATAATATATTGTGTTCACATTTTTTACATCTTTATATGGATTTTATGGATATTATATATACATATATTGCTTAAAATTTCACTTTTTAAATATTCTCATTCATTTCACCTTTTGGATTTTATTATAATTTATTACATGTTCACATTATTATATGCATTTAAAAAATTTATCATTATAAATCTACCTTGTAGTCTATTGAATTTTTTTGAAAGGTATAATAGATTTATGTATAATTATGTTACAAAATGTGTGGTAAGTGATCATGATCTGTAAGTAGACCTCTCTTAGATCTACTTACTAGGCCTCTTGAAGATTTTTATCTTACTTATTCAAATGAATTCTCTTTATCAGTTTATGAATATCCTTGATCTTGTCAATGTTATCTCATATCCACAATCTAACCTCTATCCACAAAACACAAATAATCATGTTACGTCTTTTCAACTAGACCTCTAGCTTATAACAATCTTAATTTGATTTTGGTATAAACTTAAATGTTTATAGATTTATTAGGGTTCTTACACACTTTAGAATAGTCTCTAAATCTACCTGTATCTTCAATAATCCTCTGTTATTAGTCTTCAACTAGAAAATAGTATTTTGCCCTTTACACAGTCCTTTAGGCCTTTTTATAAGTTATATTAACTTCTCTAATGAAGGATGGTTTTCAAAAACTAATCTCATTATGAATTATAATGGATTTTATTTATTAATAAGGTGATTATTTACTCAAATAACCATGATTACAACTTCTCCTAGACTAGTTCCTTTAGGAAAACATATACCTTTTTTATTCATTTCAAGACCTTGACATGTAGATTTATCATCTTTGAATAGTATGTTTGCTCATTAACCAAATTATTAAAGCATTAATTAGGGTATTAAAAGTTTATTTAACTATTATAAATGTGTTTCAACCTCCAATTTAGTAAAACAATGTCTTAAGACTAATCAAGGCAAGTACAACATAGGAAGAAGACTAGATAAGGCATGAGTTGTTAAGTTGTTGATTATCTCAAGGTGAATGAATCTAAAAAAAGATAATTAAAAATATTATTTTAAGGTAATAAAATATGTACCATGAAGTTAGGAGAGTTGAAATAGCCTGATATAATACCATGAATGCAAGCTTTGAAAGAAAAAAGAGGTAGGAGTGTGCATCATAGGTGTGAAGGATTATGTATGTGTTTTAAAGAAAATCCTTCATTCAAGTCTTAAATGTATGGTTATATATCTTCCATCATGTAAGTGATTGATGTTGATAATTTCAATATTTATTTAATGCATTTTACAATGATTTTTAAGGTATGTAGGCTTAAGAAGGTGAAAATAGGGTTATGTAATCATCTCTAAGGAGTATTTGGTGAGTTTGAAGTTATTTTATGGTTTAAAATAATAATAGAAAGATGGAAAAAGTTAATATATTATTTTCCACCCCACAAACTCCCATAATAAGTCTTAAAATCTAATTATTCATAATAAAAGTATTCTCAACCTTGTCATAGTCTTGAAACCTTAGAATTTGAAGGAAAGCAATCATCTTATATAGGATTCATGATCTAAAGTGATGGAATGAAAATTATATAAGGTGATAAGGGTTATGGTAGGCCAAAAATATGATTTATTTTACCTTTAAATCATTTCTAAATATTTAAATTGATTACTATATCCTCTCAACTTGTTAATAGTCTTATAAACCTTGGGTTAGAATACCAATCACTAAAACTCATGTTGCAAGAAAACTAACAAAAAAGACCTAAACATTGGTGATCATGTGTGTTTGGATGTTATTAAAGATATGAAAGTGGTTTTGATTCAAGTTTAAGTGAAGAGAGGAAGTTAGATCTGAAATACAATCTATAAAACTAGTGATTTTGGTCCCAAAACCATGCAAGAATGGTCTGGCGGAGTTTGGAGGTCAAATAGGAATTGTAAGCTGTTGAGTGTAACTATATGAAATATGATGATTCCATACTTAATAATAAAAAATTATGAATATTTTTTATTTTATAATTGAATAAAGTACCAATTATGCCTAATTAAACCTATTATCCCTTTGAGGAATTTGATGTATATTCAGTTCAAATAAAGGGAAGGACCATGCAGGTTGTATTGTTCCATATTGTTTATGTTATAAGATGGTTCGATTTGATGTATTATACAATGATAATGTTTTTATGAATCCTAATACCTTTGAATTTCATTGAACTTCATTTTATCCAAGTACCTTTTTAGGTGATATGTTTTTAAAATTATCTAATGAGGGAGATGTGCTTATTGTAACACCTATATACCTGTAAAATAAGGTCTATAAATCTTGATTTTATATATTTATTCAAGAATTGAGCTAGAGATTGATAAAAAATATGTGATAAATTATGTATAATGTTTTAATAAGATTTATTTTAAGACTTTGAGTTGGTTTCAAGACATGTGAAGTCTTAAGGAGGAAGATATAATAGTTGTACAATTTGTAGACATGTCGTTTACACAATAAAACCCATTTTAAGTATATGTGAGGAGTAAAATCTTGTGATTAGGTTTGATAACATTTAGAGTGGCTCAATAATTCTATTAAAATCCTAATAAGTCTAGATTTTTAATAATCCTAAGAAGGTATGATAATATCTATGACAAAGTCAAGAAAACTCTGTATTCTCTTTACTAAGGATGGTAAGGCTAAAAGTTATTTATAGAGTCAAAATATTCTTAATAGAATGTGAAAAATATTATTAAAGTATTGGAGGTCTAAGATATAGAAAATGATTCATTTAATAATATTTCAAAGTTACTATAAATCAAGACAGTCATAGAGGGATAAGGATTGATAAGGTAGTTTTGATATTGCCTAAAAGAATCTTAGATTAACCTATCAATATAAGTCATGAAGAATCAAGTCTTATAACATTGTTATGAATATTAGAAGTTTTTCAAATTATAAAATTAATTCCTTGAAGGAAATTTAAGACCTATTATAATCAATAATACCTATAATAGTAAGGAAGACCTATACCAATAAAGGAATCAATATATAATAAAGGTATTTAACAAGTTGACTGTGTGTTTCTTGGGATTAGTATAAGGTAAAGTTTTAAAGAATACCTTCGTAAGTTTATTTGAATTAGGGAAATATAAAGGTTTTTATTTAGATCATTATTTTTAAAGGTCTTAACAAAATAGGTACAAATAGTACATTAAAAGTGAGTTTTGAGTTAATCATTACCTACAAGACGTAGTGCAAGAGACCTAAAAAAGGTCTAACTACATCATTATGAATTATACATTATAATAAATTCATCCTCTTTCCTTTGTTTACCTTTAAAAGAGGGTTCAATAGGTCTTCTTCACTATAGGTTTATCTTATCTTCAATATAACTATCTTGTTCTTGAATTGAATCTTTACAAGAAATCTAGCCTCAAGCAACATTGACAAGAAATGTTGTCAAGATGCAAGTGAAAATTGAAGATGTCTATCTTTGGGGCATTGTGGATGAAAAATGGCATTGAAACAACACCAAGGGTGGAGATTAACCTATAGTACCCCATTATTAGCATATGATAACACCCAATTAATATATGGATCACCCATTCTAGTCTCAATTCAACATTTCCCTAGATAAGGTAAAATAATCAATCATGTTAATGAATTGAAAACTTCTTTTATCTTTGAGAATATGTAATTATATACTAAAAGTGACAACCACATGAAGGTGGAAGCTAATTTGGCAACACTAACCTATAAAAAATATGTTAATATGTAATTAAATTAAAATTTATATGTAATACCTAAGAAATAAAGAAAATTTGATAAACATAAACACATTTACATTTGATAAGTCAACATACCTTAATAGTTAAATCTAAGGAACCCCTACTCTATTATTTATAATATCAATATTTTATTCATGATCAGATTTATGAATCTTCCATAGATTCTTTTTTAATGGCCTACCATGATATTTATGAAACTAAACATTTTTTTCAAGAACCAAATTTGAATAGTGGCATATATCTTTTTATGTAATTCATAGTTTTCAAACAAGCATACTTTTTAATTTTTGATAGGATAAATTGAATCCAAATTCTAGTAACTACCACAGATCCAATGGGATAGTGAATGTTTTCCCCATCTATGATCATATAAGTCAATTTGTGTTTTTAATCTACACACTAACATATGTAGTAGTATATCCCCTCCTCGTTATCCTCATCTACAATATCTACATAGACACTCCCTGCATTTCCAAACAAAACATGATTTAATAATATGATCTATTGATATTGTTGATTACTCTAGACACCTAATTCCTTGTCCATCTCACATGCTTGGTGATAAGTGCATTTTTTCATAAGACTAGTTGAGTATCCATTATGTTTAAGGGTGATTCAATTTTATCACACAATTTATTTCTCCATTGAGACATGGTAAACATTTCTGTAATCATGATTTATACTAGACTAGTAATAAGCCTAATAGGAATGTACCAAGAGTCATTTATGATGTCACATTAAACTTGTAGGGGCCTATTTGGGTGATTCAATATGAGATGGGTCAATAGGGTTTGTATTAAAGTTTCTTAATCCATAATCATGAGAGAAAGGTCCAAGGGTAATTTCACTAATTATGATGTGAAACTTACATTTAAAGGTCTCATGTAGGTAATTTTTAAGGATTTAACTCAATTATATACCTTAGAGTCCATACTCGAAGCTCAAGATTTAATTTGAATAAGTTTTTGACCTTGTTTCCTCCCTATTATGAATCCTTTCAAATACCTAATGTAGTAAGAGGGCACCCTAAGTATGTTTAAAGGCATTTAATACCAATTTTCATGATGTTTCTTAAGCCTTTTCCTCATACTTGAAATAAAAACTACCATGACTAAAGTATTTAGGTTGTATAATGTAGATTTTTAAAGCTTTGAGTTTGAAGAGAGTTCATGGAAGACTATAGGACATTTTCAAAACATCAAAATAGGCATATGCAATATTTTCAAATCTCATTTCAGGTCTTGACATGAAGATAAGTTGTAAAAAATTATTTTTCTTGGGTTAGAGGGCAAAAAATCAAGTCTCAAATCATGGTTGATCAGTTATAGATATTCAAAGCCATAGAGGGCCTCCTTGTAGTAGACCACTCATGCATACAAAGGTCTTGGATATTTATTAAGACATCCATATCAAGTAAAAGAATGGAACATGATCAATTAAAGGGTGAAGTTATATATTTTAGGTTTGAGATGGTATGAATAGGTATGTAGGAGTTATGAATATTTTCATGTATGGATCCAAGGTATATAATGCTAGTACACCTTTCAAAAACATTTATGAGAGTCTCCATGCCTGCATGGAAGTCAAGATACCAAGAATGATACTCAATTCATGGTACCTAATAATTTGAAGGATTAAACATTATGCATAGACCTAATAAGTAAATTTTTAAATATTAAATTATCTTAGAAATTATCTCTTAGGTCTGTACATAATCAAATAAAAGGATTCTATAGTCAAGACAACGGTTGTATTTCACCATTTATTGAATTTTTTATATGTGAAAAGTGATTATAAATATAAAATATAATTGGGAGAAGCTCTTCTCAATAAAATTGAGTCTCAAATAGTTCATGAGACTTAAATCTCCCCTAAATCCTTGCTTTTAAGTTTTTAAACCTAGTTGTGCTTATGATAGTCAAAGAATTAATGTTTGTTCTTATCAATCCATAGTTGTTCAAGTATTACAAGTGTTTGGTATAAAAGTTAATGAGAATTTTTATTAATGTATTTAAGTGATTTAAAATGTTTAAGGTCATTATAATGAAATATATGTGTATGTTTTTTCATGCAGGCTTGTAAATAGACTTAAAATAAGGGTTTAAAAAGACAAAAATGGTCATATCTCCCAAAAAAATCATGAGACAAGTATTAAATTTTTTAAAATGATAAGGATGGATGTTCATGATGGTTTAAAGCTACTTTTAAGATTTTAAGTGTTTTATTTATAAATATTTAGTCAAAACTCAGTCAATAGGTATGTGAAAAGAGCCTAAAACCCTATTTTAGTCTTTCATTGTTTCAAATAAATCATTGGATGAAGAATGGAGTGTGATTATTAAGTTAGAAAGAGTATAAAAGAGTTTAATAAACCTATTAAAGTAATAAAGAACCTATTTATTGAAGCTAATATTATTTTGAGATAAAGGTGGTAGACTTGTAAGATTAATTTCAGGTAGTACATTATTTCCTAATTCAATATAGATAAAGGAAGGTGATTGAAAGTTATGAGGTGAGATATAAGGCTTAAATATAAATTTGTATGCGATGTTTCCTTGAAAATATAAATGATATTTAAATAATAGTTTTGTCACATTTAAATTCACCCTATTAGGTCCTAAAACCTATCTCACTTGACATAATGGAAACACTCCTAGGTGTGTGTGACCTATGATAGGAGTGAATCTATGTATAAGTCCAAATCCTTATTTAACCATAGTGCACCTAATTTAGGATCAATTTTCATCCATAAAAACTACACTAACAAGGCCTATATAAGCTATATTAAGACTCTATTTATGAAAAGAGAGAGATTGAAGCTAAAAGCATGAAAATGAGTTGATGCACTAAGATTGAGTATGTCCTATACCTACCTAAAATGACATAATGGGATTGAAAAATACTTAATTTTATTCTACATAATCTTAAAATTAGGCTTCTCAAGCATAAGTGGTTCATATGAAGGTGGTGGCCTATGCTATAACTAGGAAGGATAGCCAAAATGTCTTGCACAAGACACAATTAGTGAACTTCCATAACTAATCACCTACATAACTAGTTGTAACACATCATATGACCTGAAATAGACATGCCTACTTGCACCAAGGTGAAGGGATATGGACATAAAAAAGGGGGAACACTCTATTCCTCATGTATAGATCAACAAAACACTAAAATCACATAATATACACTCTTAGAGAATGTTAAAACTAGTCTTTATTCAATTCAAAGGCCTTAATAAAACATTCTAGAGTTTTTTTACTCCCAATAAAGGGATACAAAATACGACATTTTCAGCCCTATTTATAAGAAATATGAGCCAATTAAAAAGAGAAAAACACTAAAATATGTCATAAGTGTTGTTGTTACATCATAATTCTAACCCATTCAAGTGTATAAACATGGATAATATGAACATTAAGCTCTCATCAATGCATTGAGTTTTCTACCTTGATGGTCTCTAATGGAAGATGGGCATAGTGGTGGGAGAAGAAAATTTACTTATTTCTATTTGTGTCATTTGGAGTGCTTGAACCTAATGGACATGCTCCTTCAAGGCTACTATCTTTGAGAAAATCCTACATTAATTACATTAAGTCACACATCTCTCCACATATGCATGTTAAATCCTATTGAATGGTTGACTTGAAGGTAGACCTCCAATGTTACTTAGATCCTTGAGGGTTAAATTTCCATGATTGACACTTAATGGAGGGGTTATAACCTTTAGGAGAAATTTATAATTCCCCATGTTTTCACCATTCTCTTAATGACCATTGATATTCACCATTCATAGTCTTGAAGGGCTACTTAAGAGACCTAACAAATGTGTTTTTTATTCTTGACGTATGATGGAGTAGAAATACTTGACATTAGAATAAATCATGTTAATTTCTCTTAAATAAGTGGAAGGACTAAATCATCATTATATCTACACATAAGAGCTCTTGAAGAAGCAAGAAACATACATCTGCATGTTTTGAAGGTCCCATTTTGCCTTATCATTCCCTTTGAAAACATACAAAAGGCTTGCTAGATTTCATATTCTCACATCTCCCTTGGCTTCTAGTCTTCTTAAATGTAACTCTTATGCCTTGTAAAGAAGGTAAAAAAATACCTTCTACTAGTGTACTTATCGTCATAACCTTTCTTGATTGTATAATATCTCAAACTTGTTAAAAAGACCTACAACCTAGTCATAAGTCTGTTGAATATTCTAATGGTTTTGTATGCAAGCTTATGAACCTATGGATATTTAAATCATATCTTTAAACCTCATATATTTTTATTAAGTAGGATCGACATCTATAGGAATTTCTTACGAGGCATTGGAGGCATGTTGCAAGCCTGAAAATTTCTTGACTATGGTTGAAACTTCCTCAACTTATTAGTTAAGCATGTAAGTGAGGATTCTTGAGCTAAGATCCTATTATTATAGCATTGTGTCTTTTAAGAATAATATTTCAGTAAACTTAATACTTTATGAACCTTCCAACATCAAAATACTTTTGAAAACTTGTTAAAGGCCTATTGTTGTTGAAGCCATGATAATCTTTATTTTTTAAATCTTCAATCTTGGTAGATTATTTCTAGGCATCAACATGTGTGTTTTCTAATTTCATTCTTCATGAATTAGTTAAAACTTATCAATAAACCCTAATACTCATTTATCTTCCTCAACTATGCCTACAACTATCTAATATTTCACCTTGATGGTCTTAAAGATCTCTTGATCTTATCCAAGTTATTAGACCTGTATCATTGCTCTCAGTTCCTTAAAGAGTCATATAAGGCTTTGAAATTTTTTTATAGGTATGTGACTTTATTACCCATGTTTCAGAGAATTAGAACCTTAGTTATAGGGATTTTCAAGTTTGCAATGTTTCAATTTCACAAATCTTACGTATAACTTTCATCAT
Organism: Torreya grandis; assembly: GCA_037957365.1. NCBI lineage: Eukaryota > Viridiplantae > Streptophyta > Pinopsida > Cupressales > Taxaceae > Torreya > Torreya grandis. The sequence continues at coordinate 941,184 of JARHVA010004866.1, read as the reverse complement.
CACCTTGAATTTACTTATTAGTTAGTCATGAAACATATGGGATAGACCTACTGGATTTATTTGGCTTGGGAGAGCTTGTAAATTCTACCTATAAATTTTTTTAAGGGTATTAAGGCTATAAAATACATCTTAGGTCTACCTACCCTTAAATTATGCTTTGAAACCTTGTACAAACATTAAACTAGCATGAGTGGCAACCTTATCAAACAAGAAAACTTGTTTCTCCATAAAAAATTACAACCTTAAAAATTTTTCCCTTTCTCTTACAAGGCCATGTTTGGAACACTGTAATCCACTTGAGATGATATGGGCATCTCTTTCAAGACCTTATAGATGCCTTCATTGAAGCTTGCAACCATGTGACCTAGTAATTTTACATACAACTTGTTGATACTTTACAAATATTGGTCCTTTAGACATATAGTATATTAATTATCCCATATTTTACTCATTATTTCCTCTTTTCCAAGTTTATTTCCTCAAAACTCTACAATCATAAAAGTTACAACAACATTTAGTCTTGGTAAGGCCTTGTAGATCATGATCATAGGCTATATGACTACAATCCTTTTATAAGAGTTTTGAAGTCATAAGAACTCTCCATCTCCTTATAATATTCAAGTGAATTGAAACCATCAATGGAATATTTAAATATTATCAAATTGTCTCCATGTTTTTCCTCAAGATATTATCCCTCCCTTTACAAAACCTTACTTGTAACTCCTAAACCCCCTTGTAACATACTTGACATCTTAATGAAAACCTATCTCACAAAATTCTAAGGGGATTTGAGACCTTGAAGTATGGTGAAAGCCTATAAATCTTGGTAGGGTATTTTGGATGTAGAGGGAGAGTTTTTTATATTTTTTATGACCCTTTCATCAGGATATAAAAACCTTAAAATATGTTTGAGAACACCATCCTTTATCTTCAAAATTGTACCAGTCTCTTTAAAGCTTGAAAACTCATTAAAACCCTAGATTTGATTCCCATGGGCCTAAAAAATTATTTTTATGATAATATGGAATATTTAAACCATCTTTAAACTATTTAACCATCATTTATTTCACTTGAGTAAGCTCTAAAACATCAAAAAGTATATTCATGGGTTCTAGGGTTTAAAAGGGTTAAATATTACTTGTATTCTTCTTCACCATTTGACATGTTTCAAAGCTTTAAAATTTGGTTTTATGACTCAAGATCATTATTTTTAAACATATTAACCTCTTACATAATCCATTCTATACCATGAATTTTTATGAGTACACACAAACCTCTAACCATGTATCTCTTGGGCTATCTGTATGTAATTTTAGGGTTTCTTAAGGATTGTTCATATCCTTGTATCTCCATCCTTGTATCCAAAAATATATAGATGGTTATTAAATAAATTACCCGTGTCCTCTAGTTTTTGTACCAATCCATGTAACTTGTGAAAAAATATGGCCCATCCATCAAATCTACCAATGACTGCCTGTGAGCAAGGTTTTGAACTGAGTTTGCTCTATTTAAGGAATTGTGAGCTTAGTTCTCTTCCTTGAAGGCATGTGAGGGCCTAATGGTTATTAGGATACCAAAAATGACCCTTTTTTATTCTTTAATACCATTTATAGGCTATTCAACTCAAATAAAAACATCTTAAAAACTTGAAATTATTTTTTATTATCCATGTTTGAGAGTTTTCATGCCTTGTTTTGCATGTTGAAGCATCAAGGAGGCTTGGTAAATATTGTATGTGATTGAATAAGGATTGATGATCATGGTTCCATGTGTGAAAATTATATAACCCTTATAACTTTTGAATTCAATATCAAAACCTACAATTTTATATACATGCACTCATTGTTCATGGTTTCTATTCATTGGATTTTTCTTGAACCTATCATTTATTTCATGAATGGAAATTTAGTTTTCATTGAGGAATCTACACATGATTTTGATATCACAACCCCCTTAAAAACCATGGTGTCTTCTCTAATGTAACTCTTGGAAACCTACAAAAAATGTTTGAAACTTCATGCTTGAAGCTATAGGCATTGAAAACATCACGAAGCCTTAAATTTGGTGGTTTGGATTTCAAGACTTCTTCAATAGACCTATAAAACACTCCCAAAAAAATGAAGCTAGCATGATCATGATTGAAGATGGACTAACAATTTAGATATGGTCAAGTGCACTCTCCTCTTGTTGGGAGAATTGAATGCCATTAAGGACAAGAATGGAGAGAAACCACTAAGCTTAATGTCTTTTTTACCATTTTTATAGATTAGAGGGTTCATGAATGGTTCTCAAACATAAATATGACTTTATGATACATTATACAGCATGTAATCCCCTCTAGAATGCCTTGAATGAATAAAAAAGAATGCTTGACCTTTTATGGACTCATAAACACTTTGTTAGGACCTTTTACCTTATTTAATGACCTTATGAGTGATTTTAAGTCTCTTTGGCTTCATTTCACATCAATAAAACTTGAATAAGCCTATATAAATATATCATGGTAAAAAAAATGGCTTATACTCTCCTTGTATAGTTATTCACTCTTGAAAATTATATCATATCTCCAACTATCAAATAGGCCTCATTAGGACATCATGACCTTAAGTTGACATATTAAACCTTATAATAAGATATTGCATTGGGGATCCAATTTAATGATTTAGAAATGGAATGGATCCTAATAAGGATAAAATGACCTTAATAAGACCCTATGACACATTATACATTGAAAACCATACAAATAAACTCTCTACAAGGACTAACACCAACTCATGACCTCAAAAGATGATGGTTAGGCCTAGCTTAATGAATCAAAAAGATAAAAATAACTTCAATAGTCATAACATATCTATTATTTAGTGGACACATCATAATGAAGGCCCTTATAAGGACTATACTCAACTTATTTTGGAAAAAAAATGGTCCTCTCCAAGAATATAAAGCATCAAAGTCCAAGGGTGGATAGAATAGCCAACATTTTGGTGACCTTTGAGGGGTGTTTGTTTACCTAAACACTCAGACCAATTTCTTTATCAAATTCATTTGATATGAATTCAAGAAAGAAATCAATTTCAAAGTGACATTTTATTGGACCATCCTTAGGAATACTAAAAATACCTTCATAATAGAAAATAAAGAAGGAAGAATAATAAAAACATGTGCAAAAACACTTAAGCAAAAATGAATAACAACTAGGATGCTCAAACACTATTAAACCAACACTTGGAAGGAGTAAACCAAAGGCAACCTACTACGTACAAGGTATGAAATGACCTCAAGAAAAATGGTTCAAATGAATCTCATTGACTAGGATTGGTATCTCTTCTCCATTCAATTTGGAGAGCTAAAAAGCATTGGATTTTTTATAGCTAACTAAAACATAAGGGTCACTCCAAATGGCATCAAACTTGGTGTATTTTTATAGCCTTAACACTATCCTCATCCCATTTCAACACTAGGCCTCCTTCTTTGATGTCTCTATCATTTACCTTTATATAAAAAGTCCTCTTTACTTGGGCTTGTTGAATATCTATAGATTGCATTGCCTAATTTATAACTTACTCTAACTTTATCACTTCTACTAGCCTGATAATCATATCATCATTCTCCATCATTTATAGTTATTAAATGAGCTCAAAGGCTAGTAACTCAAGTGATAATAGTATAATTTATTCTCTCTCATAAACAAACATGAATGGGTAATTTTTAATATCTCTCTTAGGAGTGATCTTAACATCCCATAAGGATGTTTTTAGTTTAGTATGCCAATTTCCTTGGTTATCCTCCATGGTCCTTTTGATGATCCTTATGAGATTCTTATTTTTAGATTCTACCAAGACATTACCTTGTGGGTAATAGTTAGAATAAGTGTTTGAATGAATACCATTACTTACTACCCATTTATTTATCCTAGTGCTAAAAAAATACATGGCATTATCAGATATGATAGTAGATGGAATACAAAACCTAGTAAAAATACCCTTGTATAAGTCTAACACAGATGTCTCATTAGCTTCCTTGAGTACCACTACCTCTATTTACCTCATGTAGGAATATATGGTAGTCAACACTAATTTTTTACTAAAAATTTAAGGTGTGTTAATTATACCAATGAAGTCCAAACCCCATTGCACAAAGGGATTCTCTACCTAGATGGGATTGAGAGGGAAGGGTGCTAAATTTTACTTGCCTATGAAGAAGGCATAATTCTTGTAGTTTCTAACCCATTCATTTTCATCTCTAAATAACTTGGGCCAATAGTAACTAGTTATCATTTACTTGATAACATTAGTCTTGGGAGATAAATAGCCTCCTTATGAGCCATCATAAAACTCTTCTATCACCTTATCCACTTGGTTATACTCTATGCATTTCAAAATAACTCCATTGATGTATTTTATAAATAATACACCATCAATAATGACATATGGAATTGATTGAAGTCTAAAATACCTTATTTGTTCATTTTTGAGGCTATGTGGATACTCACCAGATTGAACAAAGGTTTCCATGTCTCTAGTCTAGCTACTAGGAACCCCATGATCAGATTATTGACCTTATTATAGCAGTAAACATATCCTATTATTAGCCTTTAAGTATGCTTCTAGATAATCACATAGGCCTTTTCCTCTCATAAGATTGGCAACCTTGATGTCAATTTCATACTCCATTAACTTTGTTATCCAACCATCTCTCTTTTCCCCTAAGTCCTTGTTCAATAAGAACTCTTTCACACTTGAGTGTAAAACCATTAGTTTTATCTTGTTTTTAGAGAGCATATGTATTATTTTTAAAAATATCTTATGATATCAAGGAATTAATTTTCCACAAAATCATATCTTAGCTCATAATCCTTAATATCTTAACTACAAAATGTAATGGGCTACTCCATTATATCATTGTTTTCTTTTTCAAGTATGGCTGATATACTCTCATTTCCCCAAAATGAATACATAATAAAATCAATATCATATCATGGATTGATAAGTTTATGGTATTTATATATTGATCTCTTGATTTATCAAATTTTTCCTTACATTCTCTTATCCATATGAAGGTCACATTTATTTTTGGCATAGTAGTGAGAGGTTTTACTAAAGAAGTATAGTTAGGAATGAACCTTCTCACAAAGTTCATCTAACCTAGGAAAATTTGAAGGTCTTTATTATGAATTTAAATTGAGAGATCCAATATTTGTTCCACCTTTATGGATAAATTTATAGGCCTTATTTGTAAATTGTATGCCCTAATAACTTGCCTTCATATATAGAAAACACATTTATTTAGGTTCTAAGACACCCAAAACTCCTTGCATCTCTAAAATACTTGCCTAAAGTGAACCAAAGGATTAGCTACATGCTTGGAGAAAAAAAATTATGTCATCTAATTAAACCAAGATCATGTCATTAATAACTCCCCTAAATGCCATATCCCTATCCCTTTGTAAGTTTTCACTAGCATTAGTTAACCCAAAGGGAAATTTTATGTAAGAATAAATACCCATTAGTAGTAAATTATGTTTTATATTGATCTCATTATTGCACAAACTTTTTTTTATATCTTGAATAACCATATAGATGAGAAAACCTCTCAACTCCTACTATAGTTTAGAAGATTTTACCCATATGTGTAAGGGGGTAATTATCATTAAGAGATGCTCTATTTAGGTCCCTAAAGTACAATCATACCCTAATCTCCCCATTATTATTTATACATGGATTAGGATGTCTACCTAAGAATAATTATTTATAAGGAATATGATATTAGCTTTAATCAACTTAACATGATCTTTCTCATCAATGGCTCAATATCAGGGTTTATATGCCCCTGATTTTGCCTCACTAGTTTAGAACTTGGATCAATTTCAATGGTGTGTTGGGACAAATTTGGGTCAAATACACTAAGATATTAGTATATCCAAGAAAATATATCATCATACTTTTTACAAAGGCCAAAAAAATCATCAATTTTAGATTGGGGACATACCTTAATAACCTTTATAAATTTACCATAAGATATGGTTATTGGTTTATATTTCTCATATTTTATATTCAAGTTCATATTCTCCTCTTCGAGATGGCCATTCAAGTTGAATATTCTTTCTAAGGTAACTAACCCCTTAGGCAATTTGTTTCTTTCACTGATCTTGGATTTTTTTATGATTTTTAGCTACAAAATCATATTCATATTGTATAAAGTTGATATTTTGTGCATCATTATCAAAATACTTTCATATTAGTATTGTTTTAAAGAATTATAGGTCTAAAAATAACTTTATAAGTTGATTTCAACTTATCACAGCATTATTACGAAGGTCATATTGTTATCCTATTGTAGAAAGCCTATCTGTATCAACATTTTGATTTCATGGCTAAACTTGTATGTTGAAGGCATAAAAGCCTTAAATTATGTCTCATACCCTATGTTTATAGGCCTTTAACAAGTTATTTTTAGATGCACTTTGGCCTCTAATATGACTCATAACTGTCTCACTATCCTCAAGCACCTAAAGAAATGTTAACCCTCTATTATTTTCCACTTAGAAGCCTTGAATGAATGCCTCATACTTTGATACATTATTAGTGTAGCTTAATCATAGATTATATGAGAAACAATAATCCTCTCTTTGAGGAGAGATCAATACATTACCTACACTAGCCCCACTTCCACTCTTAGAACCATCAAATTAGAGCTTCCACATGCCTTCAAGGTCCTTGTGTCCTTTGAAAAGATTTGAAAAAATAGAATCATACTAAAGAATGCAGTAGCTGAAAAATATAGTCTCCTCAATGTGATCATATGGATTAAATTCATATATATTCTCAACCTAGTCATCAAGTAAGCAATCATGGACCTCTTTAACAAGAGTGGTGGCTTCATGACTAGCAACCTCCTCACCTTGATCCAACATAGTGCAATTAAAAATCATGGGGTTTTAAAAATAAGGCTCAATGTGGTTATTATAGATTGGCTTGAATGTAATGGTCACGCTTGTCCTATACCTAGTCCTAAGAAACATATGGGACCAATTAGAAGACAAGTATCCACCTAGTTTAGCAATGAAGTCATGTGATATACATATAGAAAAATATGGAGGTAAGTCAATGAATGAAATATATTGGATAATAGAGATAATTGGAGAAGCATGTAGGGTCAAATTTAGGCCTTTTATGATTCCCATAATATTAATAGCTAAACCATCCAATTAGACTACTCCCTTTGAGATATGATAATACTATGTACCTATCAAATCAGATATCTTCTTAGGCATGATATAGTTTCTTTTCCCAGAGTCAATCATATAGTTATGGATAAGGTTTTTTCCAATGACAAGGTAAATGTAAAATGGAGAGGATTTACCAATTTGGACACTATCTCCTTCTTTAATTTGGCATAGACTAGTAGGGGACTATACTATAATTACTTTAGTTACTTGACCAAGATGACTTAAGGCTTCATTTAAAAAGTTTCTTTGATCTATGATGGATAGAGACTCCCATAGGGTCACATTCAAACTAGTTTTCTTCATCTTCTCAATAATATTGAAGGGTATTTGAGTTGTATTTGTTATAAATATAGGTATAATTATATCCTCTTTCTAATGTGTGATATTTTGGGACTATATTTACTTATGGAAAGCCTAATTTGATTGTTTTTGAGGTGATATAATAGCTCCCCTCTCCTTTGTTTCCTCTTGATAAGCTTGAGAAGTAGTAACTTGAAAACTTGAGGAAGTTGACCCTTATTCCACTGCTCTTCTTTTGAGTCTTGTATTTTAAGCTATTTGGGTGCTTTCATTATTTAAAACCTCATTCTGATTTATGGAAAAAAAAAGTCACCTTCTTTTCTATTTATAAGATTTGACTCACCTTGTACTTGAGATGGTTCTTGACCTCCTTCAACTTGAGGAGCTAGTTCACTTGACTACCCTTGAGAAGATGACACACTTTAGACCATAAAAACCTAGTTAAGTACCCCATTTGCATAAGTTATTTTATTGTGAGGTTAATTTTAAGGAAAAAACCATTCATAATCCTACCACAAGTCATTTTACATTGGAATAATTACGTTTGAGGTACTAACAACATTCAAGTTGTGACTATTGTATGACATACCATTAGTAATTTAGCCCTATGCTTGAGGATCACATTGATAGGGATGTCCGTTAGGCTAGAAGGGATAACTGTATGACTGATAATGCCTTACATTATATACTTTCTTCCTTTTAAGGTAACCAATTCATTGTTAAAGCTTTGGAATAGTGATATCATCTCATGTAGTTCACTAGGAGTAGTTATTACTTGACTAGATGGCTAGTTTATTAACTTAAGAATGGGTGAAAGTGCAGGTTGATCTGATTATTTAGGGGGAGGTAAATTATGGAAAATGTTCCAATGGAGGCCTTGGGGAAATTTCTAAACTTTTATGAGGTAAATATTCATCCCTAATAGCAATCTCATAGGAATTAGGGAGGTTTTAATCTCCCATATATTGGATCATAACTATTATATCATTGTTTAAATAACTCAAATAATACAATAAAGTAGTTCTAGGGGTAGGTTCAACAAGTTATGGTATTTTATCCCAAGTCTTTTGGAATCTTAAATTGAAGTCCAATATATAATCATGTGGAGCTCTCTTGATGGTGGTTAGTTTCTCCATGAGTGAAAGGTGGTCACTTTTGTCCTCAAATTATTGACATAATATTTCTCCCAAATCATGCCAATTATAGATTGAACTTGATTTTATACAATTATACCATTAGAGATCTCTTCCCTTCAAGGATGCATCTAGAATACTCATATACACATTATCTTGGATGACATGGTAAACTGACTGAATGTTTACAACATTTTGTATGTGATTAATAGGCCATGTGGAGTTCTCACCAGTGAAGGAGGGATGTTATTAATGGATAAAATAGGTATATCATCATACTATTGGAGATCCATTAGATTAACTCTATCAAATACAATAAACATGTGATTCATTTGTGATTCCTTTTAAAATATTTGAGGTGTTACTAGGCTGTGTTAGGGTGATTGGCAATAGAAGTGGGTATATAATATGGATCAAACATTATAAATATCTTCCTTTTAGTTTAATCTAATGTTAACTCAACAAAATCAATTTATTTACCTCTAGAAGATGCCCTTGTTGTTACATTTGGCATAAATGCCAAGTATTAATATGAAACCATGATCTTATGAGTGCCTTGTGGAGTCACCAAGTGCCTAATATGTGTGTGAAATGGCTAAAAATTACCAATAACCATACTAAATTTTTTAGAAATTTCTTTAGTCCTCTAAATTAGTAGTCCCATCGGGCATGCCAAAAATTATTGCCACATTGAAATGCACCTATTAAGTACTGAGACCTATTTCAACTAACACAATGGAACCATTCCTAGGTGTGGGTTACCTATGATAGGAGTGAATCTTTGGATAAGGTTAGCTCCTTCTAAAACAATAATTCATTTGATTTAGAATCAATTTGCAACCCTAAAAATTACACTAACAAGGCCTATTTAAGCTACATTAAGAATCTATTAATGAAAAGAGAGAGAATTAAGCTAAAATTTTGAAAATGAGGTGATTCACCAAGATTTATTATTTACTCTACCTACTTAGAATAGCACAATGAGATTGACAAAGATTGAATTTTATTCTACACAATCTCCAAACTAGGCTTCTCAGGCATACATGTTTCATATGAAGGTGGTGGCCTATGCTAAAACTAGGAGGGATAATCAAAAGGTCTTTAAAAAGACATAATTAGTGGACTTACATAATTAATAACCTATATAACCAATTATAACACATCCTATGACCTATAAAAGACATGCCTACTTACACCAAGGTGAAGGGAGATGTACATACACAAGGGAAAACACTCTCTGACATATGTATAGATCAACAAAACACAAAAATTACATAAGATATCATATTAAATAAGATAAACACCAATCCTTAATCATTTTAAATTCCTTATATCATAATTTAAAAGACTCCAAAGAAATAGAGTTGTGTTATACCCAGTAGAGATACAAAATAAGGCATTTCTAGTGGTATATATAATAAATATGGGTTAATAAAAAAGAGAAAATAACTATAAGATATCATAAGTGATATTGTTACATCATAATTCCAACCCATTCAAGAGGAAAAACATGGATAATAGGAACATTAAGCTATCATCAATGCACTAGGCCTTCCACTTGGATGGTCTCTCATGGAAGATGGGCATAGTAGTGGGAGAGGAGACTTATTAATATTTTTTTCATTCGGAATGCTTGAACTGATCGACATAATACTTCAAGGTTACTATATTTGATAAAATCCTACATTAATTACCTTAACTTACCCATCTTTCGACACATACATGTCAAAGCCTATTTAATGGTTGACTTAAAGGCAGATGACCCTTGATGGTTGAATTTCCATTATTCACATTTCATGGAGGGGTTACACACCTTTAGGATCATTTTATAACACATCATTTTTCATAATTCTCTTAATGATGATTTATATTCACCATTCACAGTCTTAAAGGTATAGTCAAGACACCTAACCAATATGCTTGTTATTCTTGAGATTTGATGGAGTTGAAATACTTAAAACAAGACTTAGATCTCATGTTAAGGTCTCTTAAAGATGTGGAGGGATTGAAAAATAACTAAATATACCCATAATATCTCATTAATAATCAAGAAACATACATTTTCATGCTTTTAAGGTCCCATGTTGCCTTCTCATTCCCTTTGTAAACTTACAATAGGATTTTTAGAGTTGTTATTCTCATTTCTCCCTTTGCCTATATTATTATTGAATACTTTTATTCCTTATAAAGAAGCTTAATAACTCCTTTATACAAGTTTTATTATCATCATAACCTTTCTTGATTATATAATAGCTCAATTTTATCCAGTTGACCTACAACTCGGTCATAAGACTATTGATTGTGCCAATGGTTTTGTATGCAAGCTTATGGACCTATGGAAATTTAAATTGTATCTTTAAACCTTTTATACTTTTATTAAGAAGACTTGACAATCTTTAGGAATGTCTTATGAGGCATTAAAGACACATTTAAGGCTTAAGAACTTTCTTACTATGCTTGAAACTTCCTCAACTTATTCAGTAGGAATGTAAGTGAGGCTTCTTGAGATAAGATTCTCTTAATATAAAATTGTGTCTATGAGTAAAAAGATTTTGGAAAAAATAAAATCATAGGAAACTTACAACCTCAAGGGACTTTTGAAAACTTATTATAGACCTCTTGGTGTTGAAGCCATGATCATCCTTATTTTTTCAATCTTCAAGCTTGATAGATTATTTCTAGGCATCAACATGTCCATTTTATATTTTCATTATTTATGAAGTCCTTAAAACTTATTAAGGAACTATGATACTCATTTATCTTCCTTTATTGGGCTTAGAAACCTCTAATCTTTCACCTTGGTGGTCTTATGAATCTCTTGATCTTCTCTAAGTTATAAGACCTATATCTTTATTCCCAACTCCTTAAAGAGTCCTAAAAGGATTTCAAATTTTTTTGTAAAAATGTGATTTTCCTACCCATGTTTAGGACCATCAAAAATTTGGTGACAATGAAATAACACCCCCCCCCCCCCGCACCCCAAAATAAAAATAAAAATTGGGAATTGTTAATAGAGTACACAACAAAATCACATGTAGAACCCACTACATAATCTTACCATACATGAGGAAGTCATCATAGTATTGCACAAGATGAGTAGACAACCCATAAATGGATTGGATAAATGAGTTACTTATGCAAGGCTGACCATCACTAGAAGATTCCATAAATAAATGGGTTACTTAAAGGTTGAAACATTGTTTGAGGGGTTTTAGTGTGTGGTCCTACATTAATAACCTTAAAACATTTAGAAGGAACTCAATTTCCCCATAAAACCACCTAGGGATCCTCAACCCAATATAATAAAAAAATAACCCTATATGGTTATGGCTTGGCAACTCATATGGCAAGAAGGTTCACTCGGTTCTTAGATATCCTTAAACAAGATTGATGACCCAGAGTAAGATTAACATAATAATGAGCCATTATGTTGGCCATTGTTAAAGATATGATTCAGATAAAAAGGATATACCATAATAGGTAAAATAGGTTTTAATAGGAGGTCCAAGGTACCATAAAGTCAAGATTTGTCATATTCCAACCTTATAACATAAAAGGGTCCACAAGTAGCTAACATCAATCTGTTATCAAGGTGAACCAACATAAGACTTATAAATATAGAACCTTATGATCACATAAGGGAGGACAAGTTTAGGTTTTTCCCCATTAGATCATGATGCCACGATCCATAATCTTAGGGGTCATTACACCCATGTTCCATCACTTAGCAAATTTCATCCTACCACGTACGGCCAATAAGAGGTAAATGATTATCGTGGCCTCATATATCCATAATCCTAATTTTTAACATGAACATTTGACATCCACCAACCCATAATGATATGCATAAAAAGGTCATAACACCCTTAACAGTCCTGTTATAAAAACAAGGACTCAACCATATGGGATTATTACCTGATTAGGGATAATCACTAGTTGTGATGATGGATTAACATTAATAGTGCTACCCAATTAGATTTATGTTTGTAAATTTTCTGACCATAGTGTTATCTCACTAATAATTCATTCCAACTCCTTAAATTAAGAATAATGAATGATTTAGCCAAAAGAACAATGACTTACTTGAGTAATAATTGAGTCATTAGGCTAATTTCAATAACTTAAATTAGGCTAGCTATGGGCTATATTAACAAATAACTAGTTGCCACATAATGCATCAATTGCACATGGCCAACCATGTAATCCAATGAGTAAAGCAATAAAATTGGAATCATGTTGATCATTGGGACATCAACCCATAATTATAGTTAACAACCATTAGCCAAGATTTATCACATATAATCCCAAGTTAAAAATAACCCATTTAATTAACTTATCAATTAACTATGGCTTCATGCTTATACTACCAAAATGGAATACGTTTGTATTATAATTTTCCATGAGACCATAACATAGTGCATTTACAATATAAATTTTCAACACTTATTATCTTAATGTGGCCTTATTAAAAACATGCATGCATACATATATTAAATGAATCTATACACTTAACTTCTTAAGCAATAAGTTTTTTTAGGATTAAGGATTCCAATGTATATATCAAAAGAATGTCACATGCACCTCTCAACTAACTAATAGGAAAAAGTGTAACATAATCATCTCACACCACGTAATCAAATTGCCAGAGGCTAGTTAAATAACATTAACACACACACACACACACACACACACACACACACACACACACACACACACACACACACACACACACACACACACACACACACACACACACACACACACACACACACACACACACACACACACACACACACACACACACACACACACACACACACACACACACACACACACACACACACAAGCGCACGCGCGGGGGTGTGTGTGTGTGTGTGTGTGTGTGTGTGTGTGTGTGTGTGTGTGTGTGTGTGTGTGTGTGTGTGTGTGTGTGTGTGTGTGTGTGTGTGTGTGTGTGTGTGTGTGTGTGTGTGTGTGTGTGTGTGTGTGTGTGTGTGTGTGTGTGTGTGTGTGTGTGTGTGTGTGTGTGTGTGTGTGTGTGTGTGTGTGTGTGTGTGTTTATATGTATATGTGTATGTATATGTATATATGTACACACACACACACATGTACACACACACACACACACACACACACACACACACACACACACACACACACACACACACACACACACACACACACACACACACACACACACACACACACACACACACACACACACACACACATAGAGAGAGAGAGACACCATCCATGAGTATTATATCCTTATTTATTAACCCACATGGGTATCTCTCCTCAAATAAAGGAATTCCAATAACTTAATTTTAACCATGCTTAAAGTTAAATTGCTCAAATATATAACTATAATGTTACCTGATAATCATTAATATAATGAAATTAATCATAATTATAAAATGAAATACTACAAAATACAATATGTGGTTGCTTATAATATATTGCATCACCAAGTCCAATATCACATGAATAGGGTTGATATAATATCTCAAAAATTCCTTGTAGGTTGGTAGTTTTTTTCATAAAAATTTACAAGCCTGAGGCCTTATGCACAAGGAAACCATTGTGATGACATATGAGTATAATTTTAAAACAAGACCATCACTAAATTTTTTTTCAACTGCACTAATTATTGCATCGTAATAAAATAAATAAACAACTTCAATAGCCTATATTCTACCCTAATTATAAACAATGAACATAGCTTTCAATAGGTGACAAGTTAATTAGAAACCCATGACACACAGGAATAACCAACAAAATTATAAATCCTGCACTAAAAGGGTGTAAATAATATGTCAGCATAAAGTTGGAAATGGGATTTTTCCTCCCAAGTGAACATTCTAAAATTTAAATTGTATTTTAATAAGTCAAGTTCAAAAAAATCAAGGAAATTAGACGAACTTAAATCCAAATCAAATACCTTTGGTAACCATAATACCTACTATTGCAACTATCTTTTTACAAAAGATAAAATTGGGAATAAGATATTATATAAACCCTCAAGGTAAAAGTTGTTAGAGGTACAATCACTAGGAGGGGTGAATCACTGAGCCTAGATATTTCAATTAAAATTACAATCCTTTCAAACTATTAAATAATCAACTTTATCAAACAACATTAACAAGATAGCTCATTTATTCAATGCATACACAATATCAAATACATAACACATAGTTCCTATGAGAAACCCTAATGGAGAATAAAATCCACTCTTAAGATTGAAACACATGGAACAATATCTTATAATAAATTATAAACAAGATACTGTTCAAGTCCTTTATACCAGCAAACATTAATCATGTCCTCTTGACAAAAGACTTTTAGTGAAACACCTGTTTCACAAAGAACAACTACCCCTAAGGAAGATCAATTCCTTTAGACCCTACTTGAAGTTAACACCTCCACCTTAGAAATAATTTATTCAACACTTGATGATGGATCTCTATTTATCTAAACCTTGTATAAACTCTCTCTTTATCTCATATAAACCTCTCACATAGGCATGTCATAATCTCTCTCCTTCTTCACTCAAACTATCCTCATATGCATACATAGACATATTCACATACCATTAAACTATAAGAGAAACTTTTTGACATTATAAATATGAAATATAGGTTATATACATAATAATTAATTTTCTCTACTCAATAACTCATCAAATTGGCACTTTACCTCTCCTTCACTCCATAAACCTCACATATTCCTTGCCATTGTTCCATTGACAAGTCTTTCACAAGTCTAGAAACCAACATATTTGGTTTCACAATTTATAAATCAATAATGAATTAAAAAATAAAAAATATTTTCTTGTTATCCATAATATATTCCTTCATCCTTAAGGCATCTCACATGGGTCACACTTAAGAACAATCCACTTTCAAATAGGCTTAACTCACTTTTAGGTCCTATGGAGACCCATTCACCTCTTTAACACTTCTTCGAGAAAACTAAAAACATAGAAACAATTTAAAAATGCATGTACACATTAAAAATTATTTATATTTCCTCTTTAAGTTCAAACAATCATCATAGTACCCTTTTTCTTAAGCACAATTTGCTCAAACAATATTTTGTGTACATAGTCACCATAATTGAATACATAGTCAACTTGTAAGCCTTTGTTTATATTTCATATGATTGTAAGAACATTAATAATGAACATATAGCATAATTATGGATTATACAACATGTTTTAATATCTTATTCATCATTAAACATTGAAACAACATCAAAATGAGCTCAAATACCCTTATCGAGTTACTTTCAAAACATAGTCAAACACATAGTCAAATTTGGAACTCAATATCTTTGATTGTACATAATTAATTCCTTTAAATTTATATTTATAGATTTACCTTTGAGTCATATATAAAGTTTAATTTTACACCATGAGAAAATTCATCCTGGATCAAAAGATATGGTCCAAAAACTATAGACTACTTTTTCCCTTTGTTAAATTCAAATTTTCAAATGCAAATGGTCATAGCTAGACATCAAACAATAGGCCTACATCTTATTCTCTTGAATATTTATATTGATTACACAATATCAATATTATTCAATTTTTAATGAATAATTCACCAATTCTCAAATTTTAAACTTTGAATTAGTTGACCTCATCTCATGTAATTTGGCAACTTTGACTCAACGTGCACCATCAATTTTTTGTATATAGCTTAGTCTTTAACAATGCTAAAAGACTATCACTTTGACCTATTAAATTTAATACAGACCATTAATATTGATCAATAATAATTCTTTTTCACTATCTATACTTATAATAAGCTCAATCTTTATCTCTGCTCAGTGTTAAACTTCAAACACTTTGACCTCTTTGACTTGTTGTGCACCATAGATCTAGATGTATGAAATATTGAACACCATTGATCTCTACAGATCAGTCAAGTCTTTACAATGAATTTCACAAAAAATTATAAATATTTAGAATATATAGTGAGCTATAGGATCTCCTTGTAGTCCTGGTCTTTACCCTTTCTTAAAAATGACTATGGGAACCTTTGCAATTTGTCTATAAGGCCAACTTTGCACCTCTATATCTTTTACTTTGTTCAAGTTCATGTTCTAAAATTTGGACAATATGATATAATTAAATAGGATAATCCAACCATATTTCAATATTATCTTATATCCCTCACATATGTGAGATATAATTACATTAAATACCTCTTTAGATCTATATGTTCATAAAGCCAACTATACTAAGAATTTCTCGGAAGGCCAACTTTGCACATGCATATATTTTAGCATGCTTCATTTCATGACTTAAAGTTTAAAAAATATCAAATAGGTAAAAAAGTTAACAAACCCATATGATAAAATTCTCCTAAAACATCCACATATGTAATATATGCCATCATAAAACTGCTTACTTAGCTCTTTCTTGCCTCATACAAATTTGGCTAAGTAGGAGAAAACACTATTGAAATGCTTGAGATCCCAAATTTTCACCCACATATATTTGATTAAACTTATGTGAATGACTTTATATTTAAAACATATAATCTAGATACTAATGTGATCACGACCATATGACTAACTTCCCTTGACTCATCCACATGTGGCAATGGTGATGTCAACAAACTGCCTACTTAGATTTTTTTCCACTAGACCCAACATGTATAAATGAAAAAAATGGAATACCATATTAGTTACACTCATACACATAAGTTATAAAAACTTATAAAACCTCTTATAGGACCCATTACACATTCTCAAATCACCATACTCATCCTTGACCATCTATAACCATGTCAAAACTAAAGATTAACCAAGCCTCCTTCAAGCATACTAGGACAAGCACATTACACACTTTGTCATTATCACTTAGGCTATAAATTAACTTCATACATTCAATATGAAACCTATATGACATCACCATAATATCATTTAAGGTAAGACAAGATTAGAAATACACATGATAAGCATAAGATGATCTACAATAGTTAAGCATACTCCAACTCTCATCTAATCATGGCTAGTATATTAAATTTAATCCATTAATTCTCCAATAAATTAGTACAACCATTTAAGTCAAAAAATAAACATAGACACTTATTTATGGTATTTTAGTACCTCTTATAAAGAATGCATTTCAAGGCATATAAAGAATGATCTGCTCATGCTAACACCTCATAGTGCAAGTTCCAATGTAAAAATATAAATATATTTTCTTTTTTTTAGAAATTTAGGTGTAAGAATTAAAAAAAATAAAAAAAATTTCAAAAAAAATCCCATAATACCATATCATTTTTTTTCTTTTGTACAACTTTTAGTCACAGATAACCAATCACTAACATCTACAAAAAAATGTCCAGCTGAGCAAAATTCATCTTGCACAACAAGACAATCATGATTATTTTTTAGATCTTACTTTCAAATATATTTTCAAGAACAATAAACATTATTCCAAAGGACATGTGTATAATTAATCTAATTACAATTATAAAAAATAATAGTGCATAAGTCAAATCATATAGGGTTGAACCAATAGGAGTACACAAAAACTTCCATAATTAACACCACCAATTAGATCCATGACACTCCTATGTAAAACAACCTCAAATTGCATAAGGCCCAAATTCAAAACTAAAATAAATAGGGTTTTATTTAATAATTTAAAGAGGTTTATAAAATAAAAATTAATTTGATATATAAATATATGATAACGATTACAATAATTGAAACCTTCTGGTGCATAACTAAAACTGATTAGGGATAGTTCGCCCAAGTGGGGTTTATATGAGGAGATTAGAATAACCTAACTAATATGGTTTTAAATAATACATATCTACACCCAAAACTAAATAAATTCATCCTTTTCAATGAGATTTGAAATTAATAATGATAATCTATAATTTTTGTTTGAAACGCAAAACTTGACAAATTTTCCATCACTCTAAAACATGTCAAAATCAAATAACCATCATAACATAAAAGGGGAATAAATAAATTTCAGGATCTATATAACCATATTATAGGTCCATGATTAAGTCTCTCAACTTCATCGTAGACCTGTAACATTTTGTTCATTTCGCAAAAATCACCAAAACATAAACTGTCCATAATTTCACAAGAACAAAATTTTATGTAATTACCAAAACATAACCAAACCATCCAACTCAATCCAGGTGAGTAAATGAATAATAATAAATTTATTCATTAATAATACACTAATGAAATTATTTCATACAAATACAAATGTCTTGATCATTACAATCACTTGGTCATGGTATAGGCTCTTGTGGGAATCACAAAATATTCCCACTTGAGAATATACTTGACAAGGTTTTCATAAACTTTAAAAATTATCATAAAAAATTAAAACATGGAATTTAAACTTGGAAGGAGGATTCAAATTCCATAAAATGTATAAATGTAAGGTTTTTGGTCTTCCCAAAGTGGTACCATACTAGCAATAACACCTTTACTTTCCCCTGCGCCTTGCTATGCCTTCTTCTCATTTGATTTTGCTTTTATGTTCCCCTCTACCACCATCCATCTTCCTCTTCTCCTTATTGTTTTTCATTTCTCCATGGCATCCAAAAATGTAGGATTTAAACCCTCTATTTTCTATTTTCTCCTCAATCTCCTCACCACCCTTCCTCTTCTCTTTTACAATCAATGGCCCATAAAGGAGTTTGACCAAATGCTTAGTAAAAACTATAAGCTCAACAGATTTGCTTCAAAACTGAATTCTAATACCGTAACAAGTCTGTGGTCAAGGAAAATTAAGTTTCTACCTAGCCTTTAATCTCATGTTAAAGAGGAAATATAGACTCTATCATACATTTTAATAATTCTTTCCAAACCTAATTATATGGTGTATTCAACATTAATTGTGGCTAAAGGGGAAAATACAATGTTTCCTTGTTATCACTTATTTTACACATAGGCATTCCTTAAACACCCTCATTCCAAATAGTTCATGACAACTTCATGGTCCAAAACATGTGATAAGAGGTCTACAAGCCTATAATACCCCATGCATTAAATTTATTAAAAAATAAAACACTCTAAGAGCACATGCCAATGCATGCCAAACTAGAAGACTTCGTCCAACATACAAGACAAAACCAAGTCCTTCATAAAATCATACCAATGCAATTAGATTTCAATGTAGAACACTAGGTCCAAAATCAATTAAAATTTCCTTTTAATTACACATCTCCATTTCCACAAGCATGGATGATGAGGTTTCAAAGCATAATTAATAAGATCATTATATGCACACACATACATATGTGAATGTGTGTACACACACACACACACACACAAAAAGGTCTAACTTTGAATTATGACTAGTAAAAACTATAGTTGGGTATTAATAATTCAATTATCTAAATGGCACCGACTAAAGGAGTCATGATAAATAGGCCTTCTCAAGCCTAAAATCTTGAAATTTCACTACTATCACCTACAACTTTCATCACCACCTTACATTTACTCATTAGTTAGTCATGAAACATATGGGATAAAACTGTAGGCTTTATTTGGCTTTGAAGAGCTTGTCCATTCTATCTGTAACTTTGTTTAAAGGGTATTGAGGCTATAAAATAGATTGTAGGTATACCTACCCTTGAACCATGCTTTGAAACCTTGTACTAACATTGATTGGGAATGAGTGGCAACCTTATCAAACAATCAAAATTGTTTCTCACTACAACATTAAAACCCTATATATTTTTTCATTTTTATTATAAGGCCATGCTTGGAACACTATAATACACTTGAGATTATATGGATATATCTTTCAAGACCTTGGAAACCCCACTATCAAGAAATAATTATTGTAATTCTTTAGAAACTACTTCAATTATGACGAATCAAAGAGGATTCTTTGAAGTATGAAACACTTGAAATTTCCTCAACTAACAATATAGTTTTGACTACCATGAAGGCTTATAAACAAGTGTTTGAAGGTGAACATGAACTTGTGGAAGGTTCATAACCTTGGGTATAGGGCCTTAGTAATTTGAATTTAAATATTCATGGTTAGAGGCATGTAGAATCTTATTAATCTTATTGAGAATATAATTCATTAGTAATTACTCTTAGAACCTAAAACCTTCTTTAAGAATCTCTTTAGACATGCCCATGACCTTCTCTTCCATGTTAATGGTCTACAAACATGTTTTTAAGCTCTTAAAAGAGTCTCAAGGATTTATAATGGCACTTATATTAACCTTTTCACCATGAAGACTCATTATCTTGCCTATAGAGATATTTATATCACTCTTAGACCTTTCACCACCTATTTATGTCTCTATTGAATCATGTAACCATGTGACCTAGTAACATTGCATACTAGTTGATACTTTAAAAAATTTGGTCCTTGAGACCTATAATTTACTCATTATCCCATATTGTATTCATTATTTCCTCTTTACCAACTTTATTTCCTCATAATCATACAATAATACCTTTTACAATAATATTTAGGCTTGACAAGGTGTTATAGAGTAGGCTCATAGGCTACATGCCTACAATCCTCTTATAAGAGTTTTTAAGTCATAATAGTTCCACCTCACTGATTTTTATATACAAGTGCATTGAAATAATCAATGAAATCTTGAAATATTATGTAATTATCTCCATTATGTTTCTAAATATATTATCCCTACCTTTACAAAACCCTTCTTGTAATTCTTAAATCCCCTTTTCAGATACTTGATGTCATTATGAACACCTATTTGACAACCTTCCAAGGGGATTTGAGACCTTAAAGGATTGTGAAAGCCCATAACTCTTATTATGGTAGTTTTTATCTATAGGTATAGTTTATTATCTTTTTTATGACCCTTTCATCAAGAGAGAAACATCTTAATATTTTTTTAGAACATCATCCTTTGTTTGCAGACCTGTATAAGTCTCTTCCAAGTTTGAAACCTCATGAAACCTTGAATTTGAATCCCATGGGACTGAAAAATTGTTTGAATTATCTTAAGTAATATTGGAATCATATCTATACCATTTAAACATCAAGTATTGCATTTAATCAATCTCTAAAACATCAAAAAGTAGTATCACAGTTTCTAAGGTTTAATAGGATTTAGGACTACTTGTAGTCTTCTTGACCATCTAACATGTTTTAAAGATTTAAAATATAGTTATATGGATTAGGATGGTAAATTTTAAACCTCTTAAACTCCTCTATAATTAATTTCTTTCTATTCATTTTGAGGAGTGAACACAAACCTCTAAATGTGCCTCGATAAGGTTATCTCTACGTAATTTCAGGGTTTCTTAAGGATTATTCATAACCTTGTATCTCTTTAATGCCTCCAAATATTTTATATGGATACTAAATAGATATATAATGTAATAAAGTGGTCATAATTATCTATTCAATTGTTGAACAAATATGGATCATCCATGAAATCTACTTGTGGGTGCCTACAAACAAGTCATTAAACTACTTTTACTCTATCTGGGGAATTATGAGCCTAGTTCTCTTCCTTGAAGACATGTAAGGGCATAAGGGTGATGAGGTGACCCCATATGACCCTATTTTGTGATTTAACACCACTTATAGTCTCTAAAAATCAAATAAAATCCTCTTGAAAACTTATAATTTCTTGTTATTCTCCATGTTTGGGTGTTTCCATGCCTTATTTTACATATTAAAGCATCAAAGAAGCTTGTAAATATTGTAGGTGATTTAACAAGGATTTTTGATCTTGGTTCCATTTATGAAACTTATATAACCCTTTCAACTTGTTCATTCAAGACCAAAACCTATATTTTTTTGGGCTACACTCATTGTTCATGGTTTATATTCATGTGATTTTACTTGACACCTATCATTTCTTTCATGAATTAAATTTTTATTTTTATTGAGTAACATGAAGATGATTTTTAGACCATAACCCCCTTTAAAACAATGGTGTATTATCTAATTTGACTCTAGGAAAGCTACAAAAATTGATTGAAACTTCATGCTTGAAGCTATAGGCATTGGAAACATCATGAAGCTTTGACTTTGGTGGTTTGGATTTGAAGACTTATTCAATAGACCTAAAAAATAATAAAAAATTAAATTTTCCATGATCATTCTTGAATGTAGAGCAACAATTTAGTATGGTCAAATGTACTCTCCTCACATTTGGAGAATTGATTGCCACTAAGAACATAAATGGAGGGAAACCAATAAGATTAACACCTTTTTTGACCATTTATACATACTAGAGGGTTTATGAAGGCTTTTCAAACATCAAAATGAGTTTATGATACATTATAAAACATTTTATCCCCTCTATAATGCCTTAAATGAATAAAAAAAGACCCCTTGATCTTCTATGGAATCATAAGCACTTTGTTAGGACCTTCTGCATTATTTCATGACACTATGAGTGATTTTAAGGCTCTTTGGCTTGATTTCACATTAGGAACACTTAAACAATCCTATACAAGGCTATCATGGTACCAATAATATGAATTATACTCTCTTTTTGGAGGCATTCACCCTTTAAAAGTGTCTCATATCTCCAACTATCAAATAGGCCTCATTTGGACATCATGACCTTAAGATGACATATTATACCTTATAATAATATATTGCATTGGGGATATAATCAAATGATTTAGACATGGAATGTGGCCTATATGGGCTAAAAATGCCTTAAGACACATTATACATTGAAAACTATATAAATAGATTCTCTACATGGACTAACACCAACTCGTGACCTCAAAAGATGATTGTTATACCTAGCTCAATGAAGCAAAAAGATGCTAGTAACCTCAATAGTCTCAGCATACATGTTTTTGAGTGGACACATCATCATTAATGCCATTTAAAGGACTATCTTATCTTGTATTATAAAAAATGACCCTTTCCAAGCATGTCAAGTGTCAGAGTCCAGGCATGGCTAGAATAGCCAACAAATAGTCTGAGTAAGGTTGGAATCAATAATCCTTCTCAAGGAGGAAGAAGACAAAGTTTTTAATTTCTAAAAACCAAAAAATAGGACTATCACATGATTTCAAATACCTTCATAAGAGTATAAAGAGGGGTTAAAAGTATTTTATAGCATGTGAAAGTCATATGTGGAATCCTTAGGCTTGATTAAGAGAAAAATATACCTGTAACCTATTTTAATGGCTTTCTTAAGCATGATACCATGATAATCACATATGACAAGAATGATTTAAGGGATAAAAAATACTTATTTATGCTATAATAACTAAATTATAAATAAAGGAGAATGAATAAGTCATCAAGGCAACTAGAAGATGGTCTTAGGAAAAGTGTAACCTCCTCTAGTAGTGGGAATTCATAATAAACTTGAGAAAGAAAGAGTGAAAAGTGAGAGGTATATTCAAAGTAGAAAGACATGTGTCTCCCAAGATGTAATATCCCCTCCAAACAGGAAATATAACAACATAAAAAACTCTAAACAAGATATAACTTCTGTTGAATAAATTTAGAATGATCACAATAATATAGTCTCTTAATAGCAAATTACAGATCTTATCACTTGTCCTTCTAAACTATTACAATTTCAATCCTTTCTTATGCATATAAATATGAAATAAAGTCTTAAAAACCCTGGCTTAGCAAAACTGGAAGTGAAAATTGAATTCTGGAAGGTCTCGGCCTGCTGTGTCGAACACAAAGTCTCTGGCGTCGGTCGATAAACTACCGACGTCGGTCACTACAGGTCGGCTTTCTATCGACGTCGGTCTTCAGTCGACCGATGTCAGTCACTGGAAACTCTCTGTCTGCTGCAGTCGGTGCCTGAGCTGATCTGTACAGACTTTGTACGGCTGTCAATTAAGCACAACTTCCCTGTTTTCAACCCCTGATCTAAAAATATATGTCTCTAGCACAGAAGATCTCTAGCTGTATAATTTATTGAATCAAAACATAAAGCAATAAATACCTGGAATATCTGTAATAACTTCTGTGTGAAATTATCTCTCAAACCTGAAATTCTGTGATAACTTCTGGATGAAGCTATCTCTCACTTTGGCAATAGATCAGCTGATATTCCACAGCCTCTTAATTGCACACACTGAAGAGGGAACGTTCTCCAATGCAAAAGGAATCCTGGAACCCTAGGCTCAGTCTTCATAGAAGAAATTCTCAAAATCAATAATCAATAATCAATGGCTAATGAACAATGGCCTCCATGAGAAACCCTTATACCCTCAAAAAGATATGCTTGCCCTAATTAGGGTTTCTTAAATTAGAATTAGGGTTTCTAATTAAAAATAGGCTACATAATTAATATTTGATTAAATTAATCAAATATTAATATCTCCCTCAATACATGTCGGATCCTCGAACCGATCGAAGCTAGTGAATCAGGGAGTGATTCCGCACATGACCATATCAAAATAAAGGTGCTCCGCTGCATATCAAATATCCCTAAAAAGTAGGAGCTCAGGCCAAAAGTGTCCAAAAGAGCCTAAATGAAAACCAAATGTAGAAAAACTCTGCTAAATGAAGCCCCTCCAATCTCCATCAAGACCCTCTAATCATCCTATCAGCCTACGAGGATCGCATAATAGGCTAACCATGAACTCAGAACATGTCAACTGAAAAGGGGACATGACAATCTGCCCCTCCTGGAATTGCTTGCCCTCAAGCAATTGCTGAATGACAAATCAATCAATCCACCTAGATCCCAAAAGTAGTTAGGATCTCCACCACTGTCAATTAACTCAGACCCCATGCCATGTCCATCCCAACTCTCATGTAATGGCATCACATCATCTCTAGTACTAAGATAAGCACCCCAACATCCAATCCATAAATGAAAATCAGCAAGCAAACTCCTTACCTAAATAATATCTAAAACTGGATTGTGAAGGCTAAAAATAGTCATATCATCATCAACCTGTGACCCGACTGTAACAAAAAGTTGAGTCCTCACCACATGTGACAACTCCTAAACTGGACTCACCTCAAGACCAAGCTCGT
Source organism: Torreya grandis (assembly GCA_037957365.1). Classification (NCBI taxonomy): domain Eukaryota; kingdom Viridiplantae; phylum Streptophyta; class Pinopsida; order Cupressales; family Taxaceae; genus Torreya; species Torreya grandis. The sequence goes on along the minus strand of JARHVA010004866.1, from coordinate 915,554 downwards.
CCTCATACCTCTCCTGTGTTGGTGCCAATGTGCACTCGTCATCACCCTCTATCATGTCATGTGGTATAGGTACCTCCATCTGATGGAAAAACATATATCTGAAGCTACTGCCCCATATTGCCTTAAGGATATGTGTCGTCCCATCAACATTAAAGAGAACCTCCATGTCCTTGAGATGAAGAGGAACTTCTTCAAATGAATGAAGCCACTTCATACCCAAGACTAATTCTATATCCCCCATGTTTACCACATAATAATTAGCCTTGAACTCATAGTTGTTCAAGCGCAATGGGAGGTCTCTAATCATACGCTCACACTTAAGAGTGTGACCATCGGCTACCTTAACACTGATGCCCTCAAAATCTACGGTAGTGAGTCCACGCTTCTCCACAAATCTAGCATCTATGAAATTATGTGTGGCTCTTGTATCAAGAAGGGTGATAACCTTCTGCCCTGCCAAAACTCCACGGAGTCTAAATGACTCATCTGACTGAATGCTAGATATGCATGCCTCCTATAGGTGAAGCTCTAACTCTACCTCTGCATTAGGCCCTGAAGCCTCTACCTCTGCCCCCTCAGAATTGTTCTGCTATTCGGAATCCTCAAAATCTGAATCCTCATAATATACCCACATCATACGATTCGCCTTGCCCTTAGGCCTCAAAGGACAATCGTGATGGACATCATATGGACCTTTGCAGTAGAAGCAAAGCTTCTTCCTACGTAGATCATTAAGTGCCTCACGATCCAAAGGTGGTGCTTCTGGATTGGCCTGTGAATCATTTTTAACCCCGGATTTATCTATGTTAAAATCCGGTCTCTCTGTATCCCCGTGGGAGTGTTTATGGTCTCTAGATGAAGAAGCACCTCTAGAGTTAAATTTATTGGATGGGGCTGCCATCTCCATACTCTGTGCCTTCTTCATAGCTACCTGTAAAGAAGGAGGATCAAAGGCTTTGATCCAACCTCTCAATGGCTCTGTCAATCCCTCTATGAAGAGAACTACCAATCTACGCTCTGAAATATTGGGCACCATGACTGCCAATCTTTGAAACTCACCAATGAAGGACTCCAAGTTACCTGTTTGTCTCAACTATGCCAGATCTCAAAAGTAAACCTCGGGATCTTTCCTGTCAAACTGCTCAACCAATCTATCCACAAAGTCCTAGTACTCTGTTACCTGATTATGCTGAAGTGTTACGATACCATGGTACCACCAATCATGTGCTACTCCATCCAAGTGCAAAGTGGTGTATTTGATGGCCTCTATCTCTGACATTGGTCTCAATGCCAAAAAGGTGTCAAGCTTATGAACCCAAGCTTGAGCTGTCATCTTGCCATTGCCGTCAAAAGTAGTCAAAGAAAGCTTACCAGTAGCCTTCTTCAGCTCACTGAACTAAACTCTAGGCCTCCTATCCTGTCTAACCAATCTATAGTGCTCTCTCCTAAGATTGACAAAACGGTCAAAGGTCATCCGCTCTTGAACATGAGGAGGTAATAAGTCCCACTCATCATTTACAACCATGTAAACATCTGCAAATGGGTTATTCCCTACCTCCTCTGCTGGTGCCTCTGGTTCTTCTTGAACAAATGTAGGATGGGTAGGTCTATCAGCTATTCTGGAGTGAGTCTGTTGTGGTCTCTGATTAACCGTAGCACTCCTGTCATCTCTTTGGCCCCCGATCTATCCATCAGGCACGTTCATATCCCTTATCATAGTCATAAGTGCCTATAGTGTCTGATTCATCTGTTGTTGGCTTGTCATCATAACACGGTGAAATTCTCTGGTGTCCTGTTTAGCATCATACCTGTGGCCCCTGGGTGGGCTGCCCTCACATTTGTCACTCATGATGATCGGTCTCTGATTTAACAACTGGGTACCTTCAAGCAAGGCTCTGTTGCGTGTGTTATACTTGTGTGGTCCCAACTCTTGTGGCTGCATAAGATCTATACACCCTCAGGCTGGTAGAATTTAGCTCTGATACCACTGTAATATCCCCTCCAAATAGGAAATATAGCAACACAAAAAACTCTGAACAAGATATAACTTCTATTGAATAAATTCAGAATGATCACAATAATATAGTCTCTTAATAGCAAATTACAGATCTTATCACTTGTCCTTCTAAACTATTACAATTTAAATCCTTTCTTATGCATATAAATATGAAATACAGTCTTAAAAACCCTGGCTTAGCAAAACTGGAAGTGAAAATTGAATTTTGGAAGGTCTCGGCCTGCTGTGTCGAATACACAGTCTCTGGCGTTGGTCGATAATTTGCTGACGCTGGTCACTACAGGTTGGCTTTCTACCGACATCGGTCTTCAGTCGACCGATGTCGGTCACTGGAAACTCTCTGCCTGCTGCGGTCGATGCCTGAGCTGATCTGTACGGACCTGTACGGACTTTGTACGGCTGCCAATTAAGCACAACTTCCTTGTTTTCAACCCCTGATCTAAAAATATATGTCTCTAGCACAGAATATCTCTAGCTGTATAATTTATTGAATCAAAACATAAAGCAATAAATACCTGGAATATCTGTAATAACTTCTGTGTGAAGTTATCTCTCAAACCTAAAATTCTGTGATAACTTCTGGATGAAGCTATCTCTCACTTTGGCAATAGATCAGCTGATATTCCACAGCCTCTTAATTGCACACACTGAAGAGGGAATGTTCTCCAATGCAAAAGGAATCTTGGAACCCTAGGCTCAGTCTTCACAGAAGAAATTCTCAAAATCAATAATCAATAATCAATGGCTAATGAACAATGGCCTCCATGAGAAACCCTTATACCCTCAAAAAGATATGCTTGCCCTAATTAGGGTTTCTTAAATTAGAATTAGGGTTTCTAATTAAAAATAGGCTACATAATTAATATTTGATTAAATTAATCAAATATTAATATCTCCCTCAAATACATGTCGGATCCTCGAACCGATCGAAGCTAGTGAATCAGGGAGTGATTCCGCACATGACCATATCAAAATAAAGGCGCTCCGCTACATATCAAATATCCCTAAAAAGTAGGAGCTTAGGCCAAAACTATCTAAAAGAGCTTGAATGAAAACCAAATGTAGAAAAACTCTGCTAAACGAAGCCCCTCCAATCTCCATCAAGACCCTCTAATCATCTTATCAGCCTACGAGGATCGCATAATAGGCTAACCATGAACTCAGAATATGTCAACTGAAAAGGGGACATGACACAAGACTAGAGAAATATTGAAGACCATTAACCTAATACATTATGTATAAACTCTTTAGGATAATATGGTGAGGAAATAGAGGGTGATTCATCCTCCTTTACACCATCCTTCTTCGGAGGCCTTCATGAAATAGGCCTAATTCATTGGGGAGAGTTTAATACTTCCTTTTTCCTTATCTATTTTTTGATATAACTAAATTTTATGATGTAACTACAAAATTTATGAGGATTACTTTGTCTCTCCTCTCCTCTCTCATCTTTGTTTTGTTATAAATAAGAATACAAATGATGTTTCATGCATATTTCTATTGGGTATAACAAAACTTTGCTTTTATGAAGACTTGTGTTGTTGGATTAAAGCCTTTGAATTTATTAAAGAATAGTTTTTACCTTCTCTAAGATTTTATGTTGTGTGATTTTTGTTTTTTTATCCATGCATATGGAAAAGAGTATTCTCCCTTGTATGTGTCCATTTCCCTTCACATTGGTGCAAGTAGGCATGTATTTTTCAAGTCATATGTTGTGTTACAACTGGTTATGCAATTTATTAATTATGGAAGTTAAATAATTGTGTCTTTCATAAGACTTCTTAGCTATCCCTTCTAGTTATAACATAGGCCACAACCTTCAAATGAAACACTTGTGCCTAAGAAACCTAATTTTGTGATTGTTATGATAAAATTCAATCTTTATTAGTCTCATTATGTTGTTTTAGTCAATTAGAGGAGATCCTTAATCTTGGTGCATCACCTCATTTTCAAGTTTTCAACTTCATTCTTTCTTTTTTCATCAATATATTCTTAGTGTAGCTTGTATAGGCTTTATTAGTGAAGGTTTTAGGGCTATGACCTAATACCAAAGTTGGGGAATTATGGTTTGATAAGGAGTTATCCTTCTCCATAGATTCACTCCTCTCATAGGTCACCTACACCTAGGAGTATTTCCATTATGTGAATTAAAATAGATCTCATGACCTAATAGGGTGCATTTTAATGTGACAATAGTTTATAGCACATATAGTGGGACCACTACTCTTAAAGGATTGAAGACTTATCTAAGAATTTGGTGTTGCTCTTGGAAATTTATAGTTGTTACACACACCTATTAAGTACTTGGTAACTATAAAAGGCATTTTGAAGATCTTGGTTTCAAAATACTACCTATTATTTATGCCAAAAATAAAAAGGGCATATTCCAAATGTAAAAAGACTAATTTTAATGAGTTATCATTATATTTATATATAAGGAAGATATTTCAAAGGTCTACTCCATATTCTATCCCTATTATACTACTAATTCTCCCCAACACATCCTAATATCACCTCAAATATTTCACATGTCTACCAAAACGAACCAACTCTTTGTAACCTTGAATGGTAGTAGGCCATTGGATCTCTAACAGTATGATGAAATTCATGTTCCATCCTTAAATAAAATCCCATCCTTCACAGGTGAAAAGTTGACAAAATTTATTGATCACATCCAAGATGTTACAAAAATTTGTTTAGTTCACCATGTCACCCAGGAAAACATAATTATGAGGATTATATCTACATCCTTGAAGGGGAGAGATATTCAATGGTATAGAGGTATACAAACATGTTTAATACATAATTAGGATGAGTTGGGAGAAATATTGTGCCAATAGTTCAAGGATAAAAGTGACCGCCTTTAACTCATATAATAACTAACCACCATCAAGAGAGCTCCACATAAGTTCATGGTGGATTATAAATTTTAGATTTCAAAAAACATGGTCTAGGATTCCACAAATTGTTAAACCTACCCCTAATATTACATTATTTTATTATTTGAGATCCTTAAATAGTGATATATTATTTATGATCCAATCTGTGGGGGTAAATTTATCCCTGATGATTATAATATTATCATTAGGCTTGAAAATTGCCTCATACAAGCTGGTAAAATTACCCCAAGACTTACCTTATCACTTTTTCTATAATTCCCCCTACACAACCTACACTTTCACTAATTCTTATGATAATAAACCAACCATATAGTCAAAGTAAAACTCTTCCTAGTGAACTCCATGAGGTGAAATCACTATTATTGAGATTTTGAAATGAATTAGTTTCTTTAAAGAGGCATCAAGTAAATAATGTTAGGCCTTATCAATCATATAATCAACTCTTCTAACCTAATTGATATCCCTATCTGGGAAATTCTTAAGCACACGGACAAATTACTCATGTTAGGTATTAAAAAATTCATAACGCTAATGTTCTTAGTGCCTTAATGTAAATTATGCCAGTGCAAAAGAAATTGGTGTAGGATTATGAATATTGATTTTCTTATAACCAACATCACAATCATATAACCTTGGAAAATGGGGTACTTAATAAGTATTTAATGATCTAAAGTGTGGTATCTTCTGAAGGACAATCTAGTGAACCAAATCTATAAGTTAAAAGAGGGAAAAAATTGACTTAAGTAGAGGGTTAGTCCACTCTTATGAATTAGAAAGAAGGTGATTTTTTTGGTATGAATAAAATTTAAACTCCAAGCAAAGGTGGCACCCCTATAACATAAAACGAAAGATTCAAGAAAAGGGAAATGGAGGGAGATACATCTTCCTTAATTAGTTAAGTTGAATCTCCACATGATTCTAAAGAGGCTACTAAGGAGAGAGTACCTATTGATGCACCTAAAATGTAATAAAATTAGGATAACCCTAAGGAAATATAGTCCCAAACTAACACACATTAGAAAGAGGATACATCTACACTCAAATTGTATACAAAGGGAGATTAAATACCATTAAATATTGTTGAGAAGATGAATAAAATTAGTTTGAATGTGACCATGTGGGATTCTTTATCAATCCCATCCTAGAGAGACTTTTTGAAGGAAGCCTTGAGTCATCTTGGTTAATCAAGTAAGGTAAGTACAAAAAATACCCCTAATAGTGTATACTAACATAAGGAAGGAGATAGTGGTCAAATTGGAAAACCCTCTCCATTTTATATTTTCATTATCATTGGAAAAAACATGTCCATAATTACATGATTGACTTTGGGGAAATCATCTCTATCATGCCTAATAAAATAGTTGATTTGCTAGGTCTAGAGTATGCTCCTATCTCAAAGGGAGTGGTATAATTGTATTATTTATCTTATATGACTATGAGAATAATAAAATCCTAAATCTAACCCTACATGCTTGTTTAAGTGTCTTGATTATCTAATATATTTTAGTCAATGACTCACCTCCATGTTTTGGTATATGCTTATCATGTGACTTCACTTATATGATAGGTGGATATTTGTCTTTTGATTGGTCCCATATGTTTCTTTGGACTAGGTATAGGATAAGGGTGACCATCAAAGTTGATCCAATCTCTAAGGACAACATTGAACCTTATTTACCAATCCCTATGAATGTGAATTGCACTATGTTTGTTCAAGGTGAGGAGGTTGTTAGTCATGTCACCACTCTTGTTGAAGAGGTTGCTAATATCCTACTTAATGAGTGGGAAAATGAGGAGTATGGACTTGATCTTTATGATCATGTAGAAGACACAAAGTTGGGTAAGTTTTTCATGCTTGAGGAGGACTCCATCATACCAAACCTTATGTTTGTTCAATAAAAGAATATTGTACTTCATGAGACTACTACACCAACATAAAAGTTTCTTGATTAATTTCTTGATTAATGGGAAAACTATTTTTATGAATTTGGCCCATATATGATCATATGTAAGGAGTAGGTTTAGGCACCTATTTTATGCAAGAACATAACACCATTCTGTCTAATATTGAAAAGCCTCAAGGATATATTCATGTAAATTGGTAGTAATATTTTGACATCATAGAATAAATTGAGTCTTTTAGCAAGCTAATGGAACTTGAGGAGAAGCATGAGCATCCCAATGGACTTATGATAGTCATACATAATTTTTATATGACTAAATACATCATACAAAATCAATGTAAACTTGTCAAATAGAGCTAATATTAGTTGCCCTAAGAAAATAAGTAAGTTGGCCTAGTCTTGATGATGATTTACAAATTGCTCATTTATTTTAAGAGGAGACTAGTTTTTTCTTCAAAAATTAGTTAAAGTTACAAGATATATATTATGATTAGGTTGTGTAATTGAATTATATTGAGTTACTAGAGAGCTTTGTTAATATAGAATGCATTCTTGACCTAGTTAAGCAGTTATAAAGTAAGTAGGTGAGATTATTTATCAAATAAGGAGAGTGGGGTAATAGTTATTTCCAAGAAACCATTCTTAAGAGATGATTTGTCAAGAAGTCAGTCTACAAAAATAGCTTTCACTTACCCTTGTCAACCACCTAATGATATAAATTAATGGATTAGAAAATATTTTAGGGGGTTTTATTTTGATCAAAATTAAGTGGGTCATGTTCAATCTTCGTACATAGTAGGTTAGCTATTTTTATTCCTCCAAGTGTTGTTTCACATTATTTATTAAGTAGTGTAGTGTTTTCCCTGTTACTCTAAGTGATTTGGCACAATTTTTATTTTTGATTATTTTTTGTGTGTATTGGAGTTAATTTTTTAGTCTTTTCAAGGATGTTTCAACATGTTGCAACCATGGTTGTACCTTCAAAATGAGTTGTCTAATGGATGATTAAGGTTAATAGATTCTTGATTAGTAGGAAAGAAAAAAACAAAGGTCATAAAAATGTTGAATATTCTAGTCACCTTGATTTCTTTTCCATCTCACATGCTTGGTGACAAGTGCATTTCTACATAAGACTAGTTGAGTATTAGGTGTGTCTAAGGGTGATTTAGTTTTCTCACACAAGTTATTTATCCATTGAGACTTGGTAAGAATTTTTGGAGTCATGATTGATATTATCTTAGTGAGAAGCCTAATAAGAATTCACCAAGAGTCATTTTTGATGTCACATTAACCTTTTAGGGGCCTATTTGGGTGATCTTCAATATGAAATGGGTCAAGGGGGATTGTATCAAAGGTTCTTACACCATAATCGTGAGAGAATAGTCTAAGATAATGTATAAGGGTCATTTCACAAATTATGAGGGGAAAGTTACATTCAAATGTCTCTTATAGGTCATTTTGAAGGATTCAACTTAGTTACATGTATTTGAATCCATACTTAGTGCTTAAAGTTGCCTTTTACCAAGTTTTTGACCTTTTTTCCTGCATATTATGAATCCTTTCAAATTCCAAACATAGTAAGAGGGAATCCCAATCATGTTTTAAGGTATTCACTATAAATTTACAAGAGGTTTATTAATCATTTTCCTCCTACTCACATTTGAAAGGACCATGACTATAGGTTTTATGTTATATAATGTAGTTTTTCAAATCTTTAAGCTTGAAGAGACTTTATGCATGTCTATAGGACCTTTTCAAAGCATAAAGATGAACATATACAATAGTATCAAACCTCACTTTGGGTCTTAACATGAATATTAGGTTGTAAAATAATGTTTCTCTTGGAGGTAAAGAGTATCTAATCATGGTTGATTAGTTATAGAGCTTCCAAACCATGGAGGGCCTCCTAAAATTAGACAATTCATGCCTACAAACATCTTGGAGATTTATTGATACATCCACATCAATTTCAAGCATGAAAAACGACCACTTGAAGGTTGAATTTGGAAATTGTAGGTTTGAGATGGTATGAACAAGTCTATAGGAGTTCTAAAAGTTTTCATTTATGGATCTAATGTATATAAGGCTACCACACCTTTCAAAAACATCTATGAGAGTTTATAGGATTGCATACAAGTTAAGATACCAAGAATGATATGCAAGTCATTCTAACTAATCATTTTAATGATTAAACATGATGCCCAAGTGTGTTAGGACATATTTTAAAAATTAAATTCGCATATAAATTCTCTCCTAAGTCTGTACATAGTCAAATAAAAGGATTATATAGTCAAGATAAGGGTTATCTTTCCCTATTTTTGGAATTGTCTAGATGTGAAAAGTGATTATAAAGATATAATATATTATTCAAAATACCTTATCTATAAAAAAGATTCTCAAATGTTCACAAGACTTAAATCTCCTCTAAATCCTTGCTCTCGAGTCTCTAAACCCAATTTTTGCATGTGACAATTAGAGAGATAATGTTTGTTATTATCAATCCAGGGTTGTTCAAGTATTAAAAGTGTTTGATAGGGAAGTGAAAGAGAATTTATTTTAATATATTTAAGTGGTTTTAAATGTTTAAGGTCATCAAAATTAAATATATGTCTGTTTCTTTTCCTGAAGGCTTGTAAATAGACTTAAAGTAAGGGTTTACAAAGACAAAAATGGTCATATCTTCCAAAAAAATCATGAGACATGTATGAAATTTTTTAGAATGATAATGAAGGATGTTAATGAGGAGTTAAATGTGTTTTTAAGGTTTGACTTTGTATGGTGAGAAAAACTTAGTGAAAACATAGTCAATAGGTTTGTGAAAAGAGCATAAAACCTTGTTTTAGTTTGTCATTGTTTCAAAAAAAGCATTGGATGAATAATGGAGTGTGATTATCGAGTCAAATAGAGTATAAAGAAGTATAATAAACCTTTAAAGTAATAAATAACCTAATTATTGAATATAATATTATTTTTAGATAAAGATGGTGGACTTTCAAGATTGATCTTCAGTAGTTTATTATTTCCTAATTCAATATGGATAAAGGAAGTTACTTGAAAGTTATGAGGTGAGATAAAAGTCTTCAATATAAGTTTATAGGAGATATAACCTTGATAAGATAAAGGATATTAAGAGTATTATGAATAATATGTGAATCAATAATCCTTCTTAAGGAGGTAGAAGAAAAAGGTTTCAAGTTCCAAAACCTAACAAGCAGGGATATCACATGATTTCAAAAACTTTCATAAGATTATAGAGAGGGGTTACAAGTATTCTATAGCATATGAAGGTCAAATGTGGAATCCTTAATCTTAATTATGAGAAAAATGGACATGAAACCTATTTTATTATCTTTTAAAAACATAATAACATGAGAAGCACATAGGAGAATAGTGGTTTAAGGATTAAATGAGCCTTCTTCAGGCTATAATAAGGAAAATATCCATATAAGAGGATGAACAAGTCATCAAGGCAACTAGAATAATATCCTAGAGAAAGTGTAACCTCCTCTAGTAGTGGGAATTTATGATTAAATGATGAAAGAAAGAGTGGTGAGTGGGAGGGATCTTCAAATTAGTGAGACAACTATCTCCTAAGAATATATTAGCATTGAAGATCATTAACCAAATCCATCAAGAACAATCTCTTTATTACAACAAGGTGAGAAAATATAAGGTGATTCATCTTCCATTATGACAGCCTTATTTGGTGGCCTTCATGATATAAGCCTAATGCATTGGGGAGAGTTTAATACCTTTTTTTCCTTGTTTATTTTCTGATATAACTAAATTTATGATGTAACTACAAAATTTATGAGGTTTACTTGTTCCTCATCTCCTCTCTCATCTCTATTTTATTATAAGACTTAAAATGATTTGTAAAGCATCCCTCTGTTAGGTATAGTAAGACTCTACTGATGTGAAGACTTTTTTTGTTGGCTTAAGGTATTTAAATTGAATAAATATTGGTTTTTACCTTCTATAATCTTGTATTTTGTGTGATTTTAGTGTTTTATTGATCTATACATGTGGTAGAGAGTGTTCTCCCTTGTGTATGTCCATATCCCTTCACCTTGGTGCAAGTAAACATGTCATTTCTATGTCATATGCTCTGTTAAAAATACTTATTTAAGTGATTAATTGAGTAATTTTACTAATTGTGTCTTATGCAAGACCTTTTGGCTATCCCTTATAGTTATTGTATAGGCCACCACATTCATATGAAACACTTATGCTTGAGAAACCTAATTTGGAGATTATGTATAATAAAATTAAGTCTTTATCAGTCCCATTATGTTGTTTTGGACAGGTAGAGGAGATCATCAATATTGGTAAATCACATCATTTTCAAAATTTCAACTTCATTCTTTCTTTTCATGAATAGATTCTTAGTATAGCTTAGATAGGATTTATTATTGTAGGTTTTAGGGATGAAACGTGATCCTAAATAAGGTGCACTATGGTTTGAGAAGGATTTGGCCTTCCCCATAGATTCATTCCTATCATAGGTCACACAAACTTACGAGTGTTTCCATTATGTCAGTTGAAATAGGTCTTAAGATCTAATAGGGTGCATTTCAATGTGATTATATATATATATATATATATATATATATATATATATATATACTAAATTTAGTACATGAAACACCTATTGAATATATGGTACCTAGTTTCAGTAGATCAGACACACGGTCAAAGCCATGTGATGATTTTAGCTATGTAAGTTATAATGCTAGTGGAACCTAATATGTGTCAATTAGAAATATAGGCCTACAACTCCATTCATCCACCCATCCTTATGAATTACACTTGTTTTGAAAAACTTTAATGCATGAATATTAAAATCATACCATGTGTTTCACATGAACCATCAAAAAACCTATATTTATACTATGAAATGAGTGTGACTCACTTAATATTTTTATTATCATATATATTCATACCTTGTTAATTGTTCATCCTCCATCAGCTAAAAATATCTACAAAAAAGAACTTTTATTGAGCACCATGGCCCATTTTTTCATTACACCATTCAACTATTTTTTTGTCTTTTTCAAATTAGTGACCTCTTCAAACTTTACCTCTTCTCTTGCAAGTGCTCTTTTGAAACATATTTATAAATCATCATGCTCCTATTTTTCATGGGTTACTTCACTAAAACTCCAAATATTTTTTACAGTAGTGATCATATGCATCCTTATTAGCCAATAGAACTTTTGTGAATTCTTAAATTATGACATGTAGTTATCTAACCAAATATAATTTTGATTGAAAGTAATGTTCCTTTCACTCAACTTGGTATTAAACATTTGGAAAAAAAACCTTACACATGCTTTGAAGAATGTTCTTGATCATTACTGACATATAAGTGGTACTCCCTTAATATTTTTTGATCATGCTCTATATTTTTAGATGAATGCATGAATGTTATATGCATAAAAAGGGAAATCTATACTGAATTATAGTATTGTGATTAAACCTCTCTTTGTGGTTGAAATGTGTAATTCTCTTCAAATTTAAATACTAAAATAATAGTACCAAGTAGGAATGTGGCCTTAATTAATTATAATTTTTCATATATCCATCAATATCTATGTGGGTGCCTTTATTACTCGTATATAATTTCCTCCCTGAATTTGTCAATATATTTGGAAACATGTATTTATTTTGTAACAAGATCACACATTTTATATTCCTTTCCATCTCTTAACTTATATATCATAGATTTATGCTTACTAAAACCAACTAATTATTTTCCAATTTTGTGTGTACTCTCCTCATGGGTATAATTTTTCAATTTTGGCAATCCACCACAAATAATGCAAGTTCCATCCAAACATGTCCTAATATAAAAAAAATGTCTAATTTGTCTTTCATAAAAAATTGGTTGATGTAGGTAGGGGTTCTACTCCACACTCCTAAAAATGGTTTTAATTAGGCAAAGTATAATGAAAATGATGAAAAATATCATAATACATCAAAAATTCAACATGTTGCCTAAAACAACAAGTTGTGTGTGTGTGTGTGTGGTTGATTTTCACATAGAAAGGTTCAGCCATTTTAAAAAAAATTTGACTAATAGAAATATGTGGATATATTTTAATATATTTAGAGTAAAATTGTGTTTGATTCATATCCAAAAAATGTTTAGGATATGGTTCATGGTTACGATAACCGACTCTTATTTTCACTACATCTATAATATTGAGTATTACCCTTGTGTTATGTTTCCAAAATTATACAAGTAAATATTTTAGGGCATAAACTATAGACTTGTATTTCTATGTGAGTCTACTAGAGAACACACACAAGTCATTGTCATTGGAAACATTAATTATTATGTCTCCCATTTCTTTCATTATTTTTTTTCTATTTATGTGCAATGTTTGACTCACTTATCTAATCAACCATTTATTCTATTTTGATAAATTTGTAAACAAGTTTTAATAATGTGTCAAGTAGTATTACCATCTTTGTTTTGTTTCTTCACAGGTACTTGATGGTATGCATTATTAAATTTTTCAATAATTGCCTTGTTTACATCATAAATATTAGATGTTATTTATCCTAGGGTGTTCATTTTAGGTCTCATGTTAAGCACTTTCATCAATGTAATAAACAATTGGCATATTTGAGTTTTGTTCAATTTTTTAAAATGAAAATCCCAAATTCTTTAAAATTTTATTTTAATATGGTGCTCAGACATTTTTTTAGGCATTTGTTTCAAAATGTTATCATCAATTCAATTAAATATATGGGTCTTATTTTAAAAATCCTAGGAGGTATTATTAGTAGTAAATTTGATTGATTTGATTTTTTAATATTATTTTTTTCATTACTAGTTTCTTCACATGATGATGTTCCCATATTATTTTCTTAATTGTTAATTTAACCAATCAGTGTTTACATGAAATTTACATCTTCATGCATACTATCATCATCACTAAAATTAAAAATCATAAAATTTGAATGTGGACTTGAATTATAATTTGGTATACTATCATAATTAATAATTTTACTTTTAGAATTTGGTATACTATCATTTTACATTTCATCATTTTTATGACATTCAATTAATTAGGGATACTATCATTTTACATTCATTTCCTTAGATTTTTTATTTGAACTTATAATTCCTCCAACATTTTACACTTTGACTTCTTATTGTACTATTATGAAGGTCATCACCCATGATTACATAAATTTGTGAAATTATAAGGGTTGGGACAATGATCCAATTATTAAAAAATAGACCTACGTGATCTACAATACTAGGTGGGCACAATGATCAAATTATTATAAAATAGTCATGCACTCTTTAGTCAACCATAATTAGATAATTTTTGCTACTTTTGAGGGTGGGGACATTCATCAAATTAGTAAAAAATAAACCAACAACATGTATAATGAAAGAAAGTAGAGTACATAAGGTATATGACTCTCAATGTGAGAAAAATGGTGTTGATCATACATGTTTGTTTGTTTTTAGTAGTATAAAAATACATACGAGGTCAATAATACCTTGTACATAGAATTATATGTATGCATAAACACCAATAAACATAAACCTTTAACACTAAAACATTGATCTCTTGGACCTTATACCATCAAACCTAAACCCTAATCCCTAAACCCCAAGCCCTAGAAACCCTAAACCATAAATCGTAAACTCTTAAAAATGTCAACCAATCATATGATCCCCATTTAACATCATTTACACTAAGAATTAGGTCCATAGGGATAAATTTTGTCTAAATTGCGCATGAATTTCCCTAGTTAAATAATTCACTCAATCATGATGTCATGGGTCTAATCTAACCAAAAAACACATTATGTGCTCACAAATAGGTTCGATCAACTTAAATTATCATAAATTGACTTCATTGTTTGAACCTAAACCCTAAACCCTATAACTTAAATCATAAACCCTAAGCCATAAGTAATAAACCCTAAGCCCTACACCCTAAATTGTAAACCCTAAGATCTAATCCCTAATCCCTAATCATTGAACTCTATACCCTATAACCTATACCCTATACCATATACACTAAACCTTAAACCCTAATCACTAATCCTTAATCCCTAAAAATACTAAACCATAAATCATAAAATATTAAATCCCTAAAGTAATCATTTGATATCCAATTCCCATCATTTAGAATAAGAATAAGTTTTACAAGGATATATTTGGCCTAAATTGCATCACTAATTTACATGATTAACTGATTCACTTAATTTATGATGACATGGGGGATAATAAACCCCAAAACACATTATATGCTCATAAATAGGTTTAAATAACTCAAATTACCTTAATTACCTTTGTAGTTGGACCCTAAACCCTACATATTATACCCTAAGCCTCAAACCCTAAGCTTTAAGCCCTAAACCCTAAATTTTAAACCCTAAACCCTTAATCTTAGACCCTAATCCCTAAAACCTAACCCTAAAAATTCTAAACCATAAAACATAAATTCTTAAAATCCAAAACCAATCATTTTATCCCTAATTACCATCATCTAGAGTAAGAATTAGGTTTACAAGGATAAATTTATCCCAAATTGCAACACTAACTACCCCAATTGACTAATTCACTTAATATATGATGATATGGGAGCTAATCAAACTCAAAAAATAAATTTATGCTCACATATAGGCTAAAGAAACTCAAAGTTTCCCTAATTACCTTTGTGGTTGGACCTTAAACCCTACACCTCATATCCTAAATCTTAAACCCTAAGCCTTAAACCATACACCTTAAACCCTATACCCTAAATTACAAAGCCTAAGCCTTAAGCCTTAAACTCTATACCATGTACCCTAAACCTTAAATTCTAATCCCTAAACCCTTATAGTCATATAAAATGCAAAAATTAGCAATTTGAGTGTGGTCAATGACACCCAGTCCATATGTCCCTCTTACTTGCTCTCTTGATCCTCTTAGCCATGTTTTCATAGTTTCTCAATTATCTATAACCTTCAAAATTGAACCCTTTCTAACCCAATATTCTCTTTCCATGACAAATCCATCCCCCTAGGTCTCTTTCTCCTTGGACAATAGTGCCCAAATTTGGACTATAGTGCTAAAACCTAGGGTGTCTTATTTTAGGTGTTGTTGTCCAAGTGATTTTTAGCTTCAAATGATCACATTATTTCAAATACTTATCCTGATTAATGTCACCCTAACATTAATTTATTTAGCCCAAAATCATTAAATCCCCTATAAAAGGCCATTCAAAGTCCATTTAGAAGGGTTGACACTCATTTACAAGAGAGAAGCAAGAATACAAGCAAGAATACTCAAGCACTCTTCTCTATTCTTTACATACAACCATCTGACAATATTTAAATCTTATTCAAACCTTTTTACCAATCTATAGTTATTCTAAGTACACCTAGATTCACATTTAGTTCAATTTTCATCACACTATTGCACCAAACATTTCAATGGGAGAACTACATATAACATGATCCCTCTTCAGAGTATTCATATATAGACAATGTGCCCACACTATTATGAATGAAATATATTGAGAGGGGGGTGAATCAATATATTATATATATTTTACTTGATCTGATTTCTTTTATTTAACAAATTAATCACACATTCAAGATATAAAATAAAATTGAAATAATAAATACACCACGAGAGAGAGAGAGAGAGAGAGAGAGAGAGAGAGAGAGAGAGAGAGAGAGAGAGAGAGAGAGAGAGAGAGAGAGAGAGAGAGAGAGAGAGAGAGAGAGAGAGAGAGAGAGAGAGAGAGAATATTTTTACATGGAAACCCAAAATGGGCAAAACTATGGAGGACAATCTCAAGTATATGAATGAGTACTAACTCAAATTACAATGTTCATAAACACCAACTTGTAGGAGCACCAACCCCTTTGCTGATCACCAACACAACAACTATTTGTGAGAACCAACCCACATGAGATCTAACCCCTTACAAATATTTGTGAGCACCAACCCATAGGATCACCAACCCCTCTTGTGTATAAAATAAAAAAATTTCTCAATGTTGCTTACTCAACAAATGATAGAACTCTATAATATCTCTTCTTTTTATCTCTTTGAAAACAAATACAAATCATGCACTCTCTTTTATATTACAAATGGCTTCTCAAAATTTTATTTATATATTTCAAAATTACCTTTGGCATTCACCCTTTGTGTCTCTTCAATCCTCATGGAAAATAGTTCCAAACTTGCATGACCATTTATATCCTTGCATTTGAAAAGTCATATGGTGACCATTCATAAGAGAATGCATCCTTTCCTCTTCTGTCTTTATCTTGGTGACTTTTTGTATTCCTCAAATTTTCCCTTCATGGAAAAATGTTCCATACCCTCTTTTGTCTTCACATGGTGACTCTTGGAATTCCTCAAGATGACTCTTCATGAGAAAATGCATCCCATTCTTCTTTTGTCTTTACCCTATGACTCTTTAACTTCTACATGGGCCCTCTTTTGACTTATATGCAACCAAAAATATATCCATTAATATTAAATAAATATTAACACACATTATCCAAGATATGAATATTAAAAACACCATTAAATGCAATAGGGCTTTTATCACCAATAATGCTAGACATTTGACATCAATGACAATATTTCTAACAATCTCCCCCTTTGTCATTGATGGAAACCTCAAATTGAAACTACCACATCCTAAAACCTGCACATACTACCATCTAAAAAAACATACAATAACTCCCCCTTACTGTAGTAACCTATACCTATTTCTATTCTTCTCCCCCTTTGACATCAATGGTAAAGGGCCTACCTAGAGATAACACTTAGCTCCCTCTCAATGGATGATGAACCTCAATGGTAGGAAGTAAAATAAATTACTCCCAACTTCTCCCATAGATACTCAAATGTATCTTTTGGTAGTGATTTTGTGAAAATATCTACAATCTACTCTGTTGTACTGATATATTCCATCTTAGCCTATTGATCTGCAACTTGATCTCTCAAAAAGTGATATCTGATAGGAATATGTTTTGTTCTTGAATGCATTCTTCAAAATATTAATAACACTTATGTTGTCACAAAAAATATAAATAGGTTCATTATATTTTACCTTGATATCTTATAAAGTTTGCTTCATCAAAAACACTTGAGTACAACGCAATACCACTGCAATATATTCTACTTTAGTTGTATAAAGTAATAATGAATTATCCTTTTTACTTATCCATGATACGAAGCTATCACCAAGGAAGAAATCTTCTCCACTTGTACTCTTTCTATCATCTAAGCAACCTACCCAATCTAAATCTGTATAAGTAACTAAAGTGAAATATCTACCTATGGGATACCACAATCTATAATCCAATACCCCCTTGATATATCTAAATATTCTCTTCACTAACTAAACATGTCTATATTTTAGAGTTGATTGATATCTTGCAACCATACCTACTACATGCATGATGTCTAACCTCGATGATGTCAAACATAAAAGACTACCAATCATAAATCTATACAAAGATTGATCTACAATAGGTGAATCTTCATCTTTTCTCACCTTATTTCCTATTCAAATTATTGTACCAACTAATGTACAATCTTCAAAACCAAATATATTCAACATTTCCTTGGCATATTTACTTTGAGATAGAAAAATTATTTTATTTGATTGAAATATTTGCAATCCTAAGAAAAATAATAATTCTCTAAGCATAGACATCTCAATTTTTTTTTTTCATATTATCAAATAGTTCTTTTGTCATCTTTTCAATGTTTCCTCCAAAAATGATGTCATCAACATATACCACAACAATCAATTGATGCTCACCTTTTGTTTTGATGTAGAGATTATTTTCTGTAAATCCTCTCTTAAAACCTTGATCCTGTAGGTACTTATCAAGTCTTCCATACCAAGATTTGGGAGCTTATTTCAATCCATACAATACTTTCTTCAATCTACATACATGGATACTAATGTTTGAGAGAAAAAATCCCTTAAGTTGCTCAATGTAGACATCTTCTTCCAAATTCCCATTTAAGAAGTCAAACTTGACATCTATCAAAAAAACATTGAAAATTTTGAACATTGAATATGCAAAACACATTCTAATAGCCTCTATCCTTTCCACTGGTGCAAAAGTTTCTTTAAAATATATTCCCTCAATTTGAGCATATCCTTTACATACTAATCTTGCTTTATTACTGGTCATTTTCTCCATTTTCATTCAACTTATTTCTATAAACCCATTTTATTCCTATCACATTGTGATATTTTAGTCTAATTACTAATTCCCAACTATCATTCTTTTCTATCTAATTTAATTCTTCATCCATAGCCTTAACCCAATGCTTATCATATCTAGCTTCTTAAACAATTTTAGGCTGAATTTTGGATAATAAAGAGAAATTGACTTGCTTAGATTCACTTACCATCATTTTTCTGGTGTGAATTCCTTCATTTATGTCACTTTCATTATTAATTCTCTAAACATATTTATATGGATTTTTGGTGTCTTTTTTCTCCTTCTCATCTTAATCTGATTCTTCAAAATCTTCCTTTTCAATGATTTTAGGAATGTCTACTAGATCACTAATTCTTTATGTTCCATCTTCTTCTAACCTAACATTTACACTTTCAAAAAAATTCTTAGTTATTTTTTTATAACATTTATAAGCTTTATTTTTGAAAGAATAACTAAGAAATATACCTTCATCTACTCTAGATTCAAACATCCAAAGTTTTTCATTGGTTCTCTATATGAAGCATCTGCTACCAAAAAGTTTGAAACATCAATTGTTGTTAGTTTGTCTTTCCATACTCATAAGGAGTATTTTCACTGTTGACTCTAAATAATACTCTAGTCTGAATATGCACTAATATAACAAGTACCTCTCTCCAATATTTATCTAGTATCTTAGATTTATTTAGTATTGTCCTTGCCATCTTGTGAACTATTTTTATTTCTCTGCTTATCTACTCTATTTTACTGTGGAGTTCTAGCTACTGAATAATGTCTCTTTATTCCATGACCTTCAAAATATTCGATAAAATGATCTGAAATGAATTCTCCTCCTTGATCTGATCAAAGACAATCTTCAAATTATTTTCATTCTCAACTAATGCTTTGAATGCTTTGAGATATCTAAAAGCTTCTAATTTTTTATTTAAAAACATTACCCAAGTCATACATTAAAAATGATCAATAATAAATATGAAATATTTCTCACCTTGAGTACTTTGAGTTTTCATATGTCCACACAGATTAGTGTGAACAAGCTCTAACATCTGAGTGGTCGAGTACTCTTTTGTTTTGAATCACCTTCTGGCCTACTTCCCATGCTGACAAGGTTCATAAAACATGTCAGATGGCTTTGTAATCTTTAGAAGATATTTTACTACTTGATTTTTGCTAATATTACTAAGATTTCCAAATTTTATGTGTCTCATTCTCTTGTACCATAGCCAAATTTCTTCAATCCGACTCAAACAATATCTTTGACCTTTGATGTCTGATAACATATAAAAATTATTGCATGGTCTCTAAGCATCTGCAATGAACACATCTGAATATTTTATCCTAATTTCAAAACCTTTTGCATAGAAATTTAGTGTGTTTTCCTAATCACACATTTTACTTACACTCAAAATATTATTTTTAAGACCTTTTACATACAAAACATTTTTAGTTTTAGTTCTACTATTATCCAAACTTAGTGTACCCTTTCTGGAAATTCTGACAGTAGTATTATCTCCAAATTTCACTGTGCCACCCTTGATCTTCTTCAAGGTTATGAACTTGATTTTGTATCTTATCTTGTGCCTCAAACATCCACTATCAATGAATCATGGATTTTATTCATTTCTTGCATACAAATCTATCTGTACCAACATAGATTTTTTAGGTTATTTCTTCTACCTTGAACCTATCTAAACTTTCTTTTTCATGAATGGAGCGTTAATAATCTAGTCCTTCTTAATTGACTCGAACATGATTTTATAGTACCATGCTATGTTTTCAATGTTGTTTCACTTGTAAATTACTATAGCCTCTTTATTAAATCCTGATAGAGGAGCAAAAGAGTTGTGGCTTTTGCTTGACTCTACATGACTTTGCTTCTCCTTATTTCTGAAATTGTTAGCCTTTTTTTGACATTATATTTTCTTATGACCATATCCATTACAATAAAAATAGTAACCATAAAAATAAGACCTATTTGTGTATTTTTAACCTGATTTCCTTTTGTATCTCTATTCCCTCCAGCCTTTTTTGTTTAAGATGTCCTCTGTATTCTTAACTTCTTCCCTTTTTATTCCCCCTTTAGTAAGAGATTCAACATAACTCTTTCCTTTTTACTTATCTATGAAAGTAGTGGCCTCCCCTTTTTCTTTTTGAAATATAATACCTATCTTATTTAACATTGACCTTTGATTTTCTAATATCTTATTCAACATATTAGTGTTATTCTTAAATTTTAAATCATTGGCTGCTCTATCATTGATTGCTTTATTTATTTTCTCAAGATATGATTTTAAAGAAGCAATTTCAATAACATACTTTTCACATTCTTTACTTACTATTTACAACTATTCCATTAGATCTTATTCATTCTTCTTTTATTCTTCAAAGTCTACTTGTAGATCTTTAATTATTTCCTTTGACTCCTTTTCATTTTTCTCAATATAGAGCTTTAATATTTGATTCTTCTTTTCAATAGCTCTTAACTCTTCTAAGGCACAAATGAGTTCTCCTTCCAGATTTACTTCAGCTTCATCCTATTCTGCTTCTTTATCAACTATACTTTTTCTTGTCTAGGCATCTTTATGTATGGCCATGAATACAATCTCTTCTTCTTCTAAATCACTGACTCCATTATCTTCGACTCAGCTAGGATATTTATAATACAAACTCTTCTTCTTAAATCCCTTCTTGAATTTTCCTTTGAAATTCTTCTTGTATGTAGACTTTACTTCTTTATTTTCACCATTGCCCTTATTTGGGAACTTAGCTACAAAATGTCCAATCTTTTCATAATTAAAATATTTAAAAGGTAATTTTCCTTTATATTTACATGTGCCCTTTTTTGGCTTGCAAATGAATAGAGCTCCATTTTCATATTCATCATCACTAGAACTATCACTTCATTCTTGACTCTTAGCCTTCTCTTTCTTTTATGTCTTGAAAGTAGCTTCTCTTTTTTAGGGTTTCTCTTGTTAGTCCACATCTCATATGTTGTAAGAATACTATGTAGCTCATCCATCTTTAGCTTGGCTAAATTCTTCATCTCTTCAATTGCCAAAAATTTTGCATCATATCTCAATGGTAGAGATCTCAAAACTTTTTGAACCACAATTGATTCTTCTAAATTTTTTCCAAGACCTTGAATTTGATTAATTATTTGATCAACCCACAAAATATATCTTGTTATATTTTTTTCATCTTCCATCTTTAAACTTTCAAACTATCTTCTGAAAGTCTAAAGATTAGCTTGTTGAACCTTTCCATCACCTTTGTAAATATTATCAAGTTTTACCCAAGTTTCATGAGCAAAATTACATTACATAACTTTAACAAATTCTAATTCACATAAACCACATAAAATAATATTTAAATATTTAAAATTATTTTCACTTACCTTCTTTTCTGCTAGAGTAATTACAAGTGTCTGTGGCTCTTCATATTCCTCCACCATTGCTTGCCAAATGTCGAATCCAGGGGCCATCAAATAAGTCTTCATTCTTATGCTCCAAAAAACATAATTGTCTCATCAAAAAAAGGTGCCTTATTTGTATAAAAACCTTCATGTGATCTAGCCATCGTGCTTTCTTGATCTACCTTCAAGATGTAAAACTTTTTCAAAAGGAACCTACTTTGATACCAATTATTAAGTAAGAAATATACTGAGAGGGGGGAGTGAATTAATATATTATATATCTTTTACTTAATCTAATTTATTTTCTTTAACTACTTAATCATATATTCAAGATATGTAATAAAATTGAAACAATAATATGCATTGCACAAGAGAGAGAGAGACACCAAATTTTTACGTGGAAACCCAATGTGGAAAAAAACACAGAGGATAATATCAAGTATCTGAATGAGCACCAACTCAAATTACAAAGTTCGTAAGTACCAACTTGTAGAAGCACCAACCCCTTGAAAATATTTGTGAACACCAACCCATAAGAGCACCAACCCCTCTTGTGTATAAAACACAACTATCTCTCAATGTTGCTTACTCAACAAATGATAGAACTCTATAATATCTCCTACTTTTTTCTTTGAAAACAAATATAAATCATGCACTCCCTTACATATTACAAATGGCTTCTCAAGCCTTTATTTATAGCTTTCTAAATGACCTTTGGCATTCACCCTTTGTGACCCTTCAATCCTCATGGAAAATGGTGCCAAACTTGCATGAATCTTCATGTCCTTGTATTTAAAAATTCATATGGTGACCCTTCATAAGAAAATGCATCCTTTCATCTTTTGCCTTTATCTTGGAGATTTTTTGTATTCCTCAAAGTGTCCCTTGCTGGAAAAATGTTCCATACCCTCTTTTGTCTTCACATGGTGACTCTTGGAATTCCTCAAGATGACTCTTCATGAGAAAATGCATCCCATTCCTCTTTTGTCTTTACCGCTTGACTCTTTGACTTCTCCATGGGACCTCTTTTGACTTATATGCAACCAAAAATATATTCATTAATATTAAATAATTATTAACACACATTAGCTAAGATATGAATATTAAAAACACCATTAAATGCAATGGGGATTTTATCACCAATAATGCTAGTCTTTTGACATCAATGACAATATTTCCAACACATACATGGGGTGTGAAGTGCATCTAGCATATTATTTACACACTAACCCCTCCTAACTTTTCTTTTAATTATACATTGAAGTTCAAGCACAAAGAGGAATTAGGGTATTGAATACTAAATAAATAAAAAATTAAGCTTCATGAACTTTTAGGCTTTGATATTTCATAGGTAGGGTCACATAAACCTGATGCATAAAACCCAGAAAGTTTAAATCACCAAGATAATAGTGTTGAGATAAGACTATAGTGCCAAAAAATAAGGTGTCTCACTTTTGACACTCCTATCCAATCAAGAAATGAACTCCAAATTCCTATTTGTGATAGTCTCCCAAGTCTACACACAAATTTTTAGACCCTATCTCAGTCAAAACATCACAAAATTAGATAAATTTAATTTTCTCTTTCTCACTACTATTTTTAGAAAATCCTTAATTACAGTCAAATTTCATAAATTAGTAGTTTATTTATTCCATATTATTTATTTATTTTATATAATTAGACCCATTTATTATTTAGGAACTAAACATCTAATTTCCCAAAAATAATAAATAATTTGGTGAACTAGACTTACTTTGAATTTTGCATAAAAACCCTAAAAACCCTAGGGTAAATTCCTACATAATTTTCCAAATTAGTTTTTGAATTTTTTGAAGAATATTAAAATAAAAAATTCATCTCAAATTTTAAAATTTTGTAGTGAATTTTAAAATAAATTTATTTCAAACCCTAGTTTCATCAACTAGCTCCTAGTAATTTTTTAATCATTTTTAAAAAATTTTATTGCATATTAAAATCAACAAATCACTTCAAATTTCAAAAATTCATAATGATTTAATATATATATATATATATATATATATATATATATATATATATATATTTTCAAAACCCTAGTTGCATATACTAGGTCCCATTAAATCAAGCACTTTATCATAATGTTTTGCATTTTATCTTGCATACTTAGCTCAAAATTTCAATTTTAATTTCAAAAATTCATAGTATTTTGAAAAATCCCAATTTGCATATAATAGATCCTAATTTTATTCCTGAGGTATCACCTTACATGTTTGCACACTTTTTATCCTTTTCATATAATTTATATTTAACTATTTTTAGGATTTTACATTTCCTATATTTAGTATTTTCCTTTTCTAGAATCTGGCCTATAACAAATTATTGTAGAAAATTTAAACACTTCTCAAATTATTTTCCTACTTTAACAATGGCCCAATACACTATTTTTGATGAAACTGATAAGAGATAACTTCAGTAACTCTTAAACAAACACCTTGACATGAAATATGACATGCTTAAAATATTACAAGTGGAATAATAAAGAACAAACAATGATCAATATTCTCAAACCATAGAGTAACTAGTTAAAAATGATACTTTAAGGGAAACTACATCTCAACAACCCCCTATAGTAGCCCAACCTACCTCTATACCACTAGTTACAGCTAGTACATTCATACCTGTTGATGTGGTATCCCTTGTGCAAGAGATAAGATCTCTTTTATTCAAGGTGATACATCTATATCAAGGTGCCAATAGACCTATGCAAGATCTGGACTCTTTTTCTCTTCTACATACACCATTAGAATGTCACATTGATTTTACACCCTTGCCATAAGGTTTTGTTCAACCTAAGCTTTCTCTTTATGATGACAAGGGTGATCTAGAGACATATTTGAGATATTTTCACATAGCATGCTTAGATAATGTGTCAAATGACTGGTTACTAACCAAGTTATTTCCATAGAGTCTAAAGGATTATGTTTTACAATGGTTCTATAGTCTACCAAATCAATCATTCAATGCATTCAACCCTTTAGCTAGCATGTTCCTAGCATATTTTAGTATCAACATTGGTGATAAGGTCTCTTATGCATAAATTTCACAACAAAAATAGAAATCAAATGAGCATCTCAAAAATTATGTACTTCAATATAATACTATCTTGGCTAAGTTGACTGGTCCCAAGGTAGATCAGGGGTTACAATATCTCTTCAAATAGAGCCTTCTACCAACATTGCATGAATCTATTATGTTCAAAATATTTTCTTCACTGAATTGTGTCATACACTAAAGGAAAGAGAATTCAAACTTATTTCAATAGGCAAACTCAAGTATAAAAGCATCTTAGACACAAAAAACAAGAGTAATAAAAAAGTCCCATACAAGGTCAAAGTCAATAATAACAAGAATCATAATCAACCAATAGTCAATGTGGCTTTAGAGCCCCTTCAATTGTGGTTTTATCAACACTTCATTGATGTGCATTTACTAATCTAATAGTTTCTCCAACTAGAGTTTTACAATAGTTATTAGAATATAACATCATCACTCTCCCTTCTATTCAAGAAGTTAACCAACAAAGCCTCTTATATGGGGATATGATAAGCATGAATTTTTTTATTTTCATAGGGCACTAGGCCACACTACAAATAGATGCATTAGTTTGCGACATAAGATACATGACTTGATAGATTCCAACCTGCTTGATCTTGACACTTTAGTTGAGCCTCCATAGGCAAAGCTAACACATGATAAAGCTTTGAAAATCTTCTCAAATCCATTTCCATAGAATTATAAACAAGTGAAATGGAACACATTAGGTGTTCACCACACATACCATGCACATCCTCCACTAGTTACATACCAAGCACCTTTAGTTGAGTCACATCCTTTGAGCAGTATCATAGGTGTGTATGAGTCTAGGGTTATAACTAGACCTTCAATATCCTTCTCAAATCAAGATATTGTTGAGGATAATTCATAATATAATTCACTCTTTATCATAGCACATATTTATAATCAACCCATTCACAATGTTCTCATTGATAATTATTCTAGTGTCAACATGTGCACCATTACATTATTATAGTATTTGGGCTATTTAGATTAGGATATCACTTTGATAGATATAATTATTATTGGATTCAATAGACACATATAGAGCTCATTGGGTGAGATTTTACTTTATTTATAGATTGGTCCAACACATGTGACCACACATTTCACCATAGTTCCCAGTGTAGGAGTTTTTGATATGCTACTTGGTCACCCATAGATTCAAAAAAATTGAGTAATACCATCTACAATTTAAATATTCATGAAATTCATTGACACTAACTAGGTTATTATAGTTGGTGGAGTTCCATATGAGTTACCACTACCCACTTCAGAACTATCTCCTTTGTAGTCACCAGTGCTAGCTTCTCCACCAATTTTAATTTCCCCACCAGTTATAGTTCTTCCTCTAGTATAGATTTAGACATAGTTGAGGCATCCATTTCTAGTACAGAGGGTTCATATACCTCCACATATTTGGGATTCTAGATAGCTTCTAGCTACAATATTCACACCCAAAGTAGTTTCATTGAGATCTCATGCATCTACACATAGAGCATATGTTCAAAGAGTTTCTCTTACTTCCAAATGGGTCCCTAAGAGCCCTATAGTTGCATCCACTTCTCAATGTTATAGAGGGACCCCAAAGTTAGTTTTTAATTCATATATTTTAGAACATTTACAATGCACACAATTTTTAAAATCATAGTCAACCTTTCCAATGTGTTTCATGATCATGCACGATACCTTTGTTCGATATAGGAAACCATGAAAAGGAGTCTCACCTAAAACTCATTAGTTAGTATCATTTATTCTTGGTCTTTATTATACATAGATTATTTCAAAAATACAAAAAAAAAACATTTCAAAATCCAAAAACATTCAAATAATTCTAAAACATAAAACATTTTGATTGTATGCATCATCCATGCTTTACTTTACTACTACTATGCTAGACTTACATTTTTTGTTATATGTTATTGTTTATAAATTTATCTACATTACCATGATTCACTTGATCTTCTTTGAGTGTGTATAGTGACATTGAGATCCTTGATTGCTTCACTCTACCCATTAAGGGGGCATCCTACTTCTACATTTGAGACACACATTGATATGCATACCAACTAGGGGCATTTTATAAATGACTACACCATCTAGATTATGTCATTCCTACACCACACACTGTATATATCATGTTTACAAATAATACTTACTAATATTATAAATATTACCATATCAATACTCACTAGTATCTTGCACTTGTGTATCTCCTAGCATATACCTAGTATTGTACTAAACATGTCTCACATACTTCTAGTCTTGATTTATTAGTTAGATGTGATTCTATATTTATATTTATTACATGATTTTTCTTATTTCTTAGTGTATCTTATTGTATTACACTTCTAGTTCTTTCTTGTCTCTTATATGTACCTTAGGACCTTTTCCAATGTTTTTCTCTTCTATCACGTGTGTGCTTTAGGACATTTACCAATGTCCTTTATTTGTACTCTTCCATGTACTAGTGGCCCTTGTGCCAACCTTTTTTATTTTAATTATATGTTTGTGTGTCATTTAAACATGCCTTGCTTGCTTTCTAGTTTGAGTGACATGTGCCCATGTTCCTTTATTACTTGGCACCTTGGCCACTATTGTATGCTTTTTTCTTCTTGATTTGTATGATTTTTACCTGATTACTTTTTCATGTTTGTAATGCCATGATCTATATAATGCATTTTATTATTTTCTTGGATGCCATGATGGACATCATGCTCTATCCCTCCTTGATAATAAATAAAAACTAACACTATTGATTCTAGTTTATTACCTTGCACATTTTATTACACTGTTACATCTATCTAGGCATATCCCTATTGATTTAACAATCTCTCAATGTAAACCATGCTATATCTTGAGATATCTTGTTGATTATCATTACTATATCATGTATATTTCTAGCTTAACACACTTACAAGGCTATTTCTTCTAAGGTATGTCATTACACCATCATCATTCTTACCCTCAAAAGGGAGGTAAATATATAGGGGCTTTGTCACAGAGATTAGAAGCTCCTAATGGTCAAAAAATTAGTTATTAAGACACTCAGAATAGAATCTAGACATCAACCAAGTAGAATAGAATCCAAACATCAAACCAAGTAAAAAAAACCATGCAGACAATAGAGAATCCATAATAGTTACTATATTTAGCCCTAGACAACAACACCAAAGTTTGACTACAACACTAGATAGTAGGGTATCTCATTTTTTATTCTCATATATAGATAACAAAAAAATTAGTTTTTCTAATAATAAATAGAAAAGTGAGTTTAGTCATAGGTTTGTCAGCTCAATACAATCTAGATGAAGCATGTTTTAGTATAGTTTTTGCTCAAAGAATCTAGATATAGGGGCATCATGCATGACATGATGGATCTCACTTCTAGTTTTAGATTAGGCAGTTGACATAACTTCTAGATTAGAATCCACGTTCTAGACACTAGTGATTAGGAGTAATGTGCATGGCACATTGATCCTCCCCTTTATATGATTTTAGTTTATTTTCCAAAGCATTTTTTAGCATTTGAATTCCTTACTCCATTTATAAGTAGTTGGCATCCTTTTTCAAGTTTGGCTTTCATAAAATCTTAAATTTCTAAGTACTTAAGTTCCCAAGTTGGATTCCACATAAACCTATTATACTATTTTTAGAGTGTCTTTAATATAAGCCTATTCTCAATCTTTTTAAATGGCCAAGAGTGGCCTAGTTTCTAACATATATTCATCTATCCATGCCAAAATTTTCAAATCACAATACATTTATGGGTTTCAAGATGCATCTCATATGATATATATTCAATATTGGTATTACTTTATAGCTTCACTTCATGGGGAAATGGAGTCAAAGGGCTAGCCTTTGTATTCTTGAACCACCTATTCAGATGGATTGGACACATAGTCCAAACATTGATTAACACACACATGATTCATTATCTTCACTTAGTAGGAAATGATAGAACCAAAGGGATTGCCTTTGCATTCTTGAGCCACTTCTAAAAAATTGAGCAATCAGCTCTATTTGTGATATTACTTTTGGTACAACACACACCTAGCATAATCCAACATCACAACAAGTTTTGTATTCATTCACATACCTAGTGAGGTGTATTCATTCCTTTCTCTTCCTCTCTCTCTTGCCTAGATTTTTTACATTTTTATTTTAGCTATAGTGTATCTATTAAGGACTGATCTACTCTATATTTTGCATTATAAATTCACACTTCATATCATGCTCTCTCTATGCTCATCCAACATCACACAGCTTCATGATCTTCACTTTTATAGGTAATTTTAGGTATGATTTCTATTTTTTCTTTGTTACATCACTAAAATAAAGGAGGGGAAATTTTAGTCATATAAAATGCAAAAACTAGAAAATTGAGTGTGGTTAATGACACCTAGTCCATAGGTCCCTCTTATTTGCTCTCTTGATCCTCTTAAGCATATTTTCATAGTTTCTTAGTCATTTATATCCTTCTAGACTAAACCCTTACCGACCCAAGATACTCTTTCTATGACAAATCCATCCCCCTAGGTCTCCTACTCCCTATACAATAGCACCCAAACTTGGACTACAGTGCTGAAACCCAAGGTGTCCTATTTTTAGTGCTATTGTCTAAGTGCATTTTGGCTTCAAATAATCACATTCCTTTAATTTATTATCCTAATTCATATCGACCTAATGCAAATTAATTTAACCCCTGATCATTAAATCCCCTATAGAAGTCCATTTAAAGTCTATTTAAAAGGTTTGGTACTTATTTACAAGAGAGAAGCAAGAATAAAAGCAAGACTACTCAATCACTCTTCTTTATTCTTTGCATACAACCATATAATAACATTTCAAGCTTATTCAAACCTTTATACTAGTTATTACATATTCCAAGTACACCCAATTTCATATTTAATTGAATTTTCATCACACTATTTCACCAAGCACTTCAATGGGAAAACTACATATATTATGATCCCTTAGAGTATTGGTATGTAGGTAGCATGCCCATACATGAGATGTGAAGTTCATCCAGTGTATTCTTTACATACTAACCCTTCCTCTTTTTTCTCCCAATTTTACATTTAAGTTCAATCACAAAGAGGACCTAGGGTATTGAAGACTAAATCAGGTACACAATGAGCTCCACAAATTTTTAGGCTTTGATAATTCATAAATAGGGTCACACAGACCTGACGCAAAAATTAAGAAAGCTTAGATCACTAGGATAATAGCACTGAGATAGGACTACCATGTCAGAACCCAAGGTGTCCCACTTTTTTTGCTCCTATCCAATCAAAAAATGAACTTTAGATTCTTGTTTGTGATAGTCTCCCAAGTCTACACACAAATTTCTAGATCCTATCTCAGTTAAAACAACACAAAATTTGATAAGTTTAATTTTCTCTCTCTTATTACCATTTTAAGAAAATCCCTAACTATAGTAAAATTTAACAAATTAGTATCTTATTTATTGCATATTATTTACTAATTTTATCTACATAGAGCATTTATTATTTAATAATTAAACATCTAATTTCCCAAAAATAATAAATCAACCCTAATCCATAGAAATCCTAAACCATAAATTATAAACTCTTAAAACCATAAACTAATCATTTGAGCCCTAATTACCATTATTTAGACTAAGAATTAGGATCAAAAAGATAAATTTTGCCTAAATCACACCATTAAATTACCTAATTATCTAATTTGATCAATTTTTGATCATATGGGGGCTAATTGAACACAAAAATACATTGTGTGCTCATAAATAGGTTAAAACTCAAATTATCCTCAATTGCCTTTGTGGTTGGACTCTAAACCCTACACCCTAACCCTAAACCTTAAACCCTAAACCCTATACCATAAATTACAAACCCTAAGCTGAAAGACTTAAGCCCTAAACCCTATAAAATATACCCTAAACCTTAAACTCTAATACCTAAACCCAAATCCTTATAAACACTAAACCATAAATTGTAAACTCTTAAATCCCTAAACCAATCATTTGATCCCCAATTACCATCATCTAGACTAAAAATTATGTTCATAAGGAAAATTTTGGTCCAAATCCCACCATTAACTACCCAAATTGACTAATTCACTCAATATGTGATGATATGGGGGATAATCAAACCCAAAATAACATTTTATGATCATAAATAGGTTTAATCAATTCAAGTTATCCTCAATTACCTTTGTGACTAGGATCTAAACCCTACACATTATACCCTAAACCTTAAACCATAAACCCTAAACCCTATACCTTAAATTGCAAAACTTAAGCCCCAAACCTTAAGCCCTAAGCCCTAAACCTCAATCCCTAATCCATAATCTTTGAGACCTAAAAACCCTAAATCATAAATCATAAACTCTTAAAACCATAAAATAATCATTTGAGCCCAAATTACCATCATATAGACTAAGAATTAGGTTCATAAGGGTAAAATTGGCCCAAATCATACCACTAGCTACCCTATTTAACTAATCTACTCAATTTGTGATGATATACATGATAATTGAACCCAAAAAAACATTATGTGCTCAAAGAAAGGTTCAAATAAATTAAATTATCCTTAATTACCTTCATGATTAGACCCCAGACCTTATATCTTATATGTTAAACCTTAAAACCTAATCCTAAACCATAAATCGTATACCCTATACCCTAAAATGTAAATCCTAAGCCCTAAACCCTAAACTATATACCCTATACCATTAACCTTAAACCCTATCCATAAACCTTAAGATATAAAAACACTAAACCATAAATCATAAAATCTTAAAACCCTAAACTAATCATTTAATCCCTAATTACCATCATTTAAACTAATAATTAGGTTCACATGGCTCTATTTAGTCCAAATCACACCACTAACTACCCCAATTAACTAATTCACTCAATGTGTGATGACATGGGGACTAATCAAACCTAAAAACACATTTTGTGGTCATAAATAGGTTCAATTAGCTCAAACTATCATCAATTACTTTCATGATTGGACAATAAACCCTAAACTAGTTGATTTAGTCTTAGTTAACATCCTTTAGAATAAGAATTGGGTTCACAAGGCTCAATTTGGCCCAAATTGCATCAATGATTAGTCCAATTGACTCATTAACTCAATTTTTGAAGATGTGGGGGGCAATTGAGCCCAAAATCACATTTTTAGTCAAAAATAGGTTAAAAGATCTCAATTTATCCCTAAATGTCTTCACTCTTACACCTTATACCCTAAAACCTAAACCATATATACCCTAATCTGTAGACCCTAAACCCTAAACCTTAAACCAATCAATTTAATCCCACTTAACATCCTTTAAAGTAATAATTATGTTTGTCCAGGGCTCAATTAAGTGCAAATCACATTACTTATTGTCCCAATTGATTTATTGGCTCAATTTGTGATGACATTGGGGCTAATTGAGCCCAAAATCACATTATGTAGTCACAAATAAGTTTAAACATCTAAAATTATCCATAATTGCCTTTGTAATTAGAACCTAAACCTTAAAACCTATACTCTATACCCCATACCCTATAACTTAAATCCTAAACCCTAAACTTTAAATTGTAAATGTTAAACCCTAAACTAGTTGATTTAGCCTTAATTAACATCTTTTAGAGTCAGAATTAGGTTCACATGGCTCAATTTGGCCCAAATCACATCATTTATTAGCCTAATTAACTAACTATTTCAATTTGTGATGTGGTAGGGGCTAATTGAGCCTGAAATCATATTCTATAGGTAGAAATAGGTTTAAGGAGCTCAATTTTGACCTAATTTCCTTCAAGATTGGACCTTCTAAACCATAAAACATAAACCATGTACCCTAATCCCTAAGCCCTAAATCATAAACACTTAAAACCCTAAACTAATAGTTTTAGCCCAAATAAAATAACATTTAGATTAATAAAATTATGTTCACATGGCTCAATTTGGAATGCTTTTGAAATTCATGTAAACTATCACATGTATACAATAATCCCACATATGCGATAATTATATTTCACATTTGAAACACATGTTCAAAGGCTCGGGAATGGATTGGATTCCTAAGATTGAGGCATAGACCTAAAAAAACATAGTTGAATGTGTGTTTTTGAATAAAAACAACAAAATTCAACTTAGGACATGCTCAAAATTATTACTTTTATCAAAAAATTTATTGAAAATATTACTACAACATAAACTACACTCTTCTCTTTCTAGATATGTAAGTTTGTATGTTTTTATTACTTTAATATTGTTATCCATATTTATTTCATATATATATATATTTTTAAATTATATTTCATAAATATACATGTTCATATTTTTTATGTATCTTTTCATTCATTAATTCAAACTAAAAAAATAATTATACGGTTGCAAACTATACCTAATCCTATACACATTTTTTAAATTTTTAATTTTTGATATTTTTTGAGGTAGTTAGAGGGGGGGCCTATGATTGGATATACATTATTGGTCATATTTTAGGGTCTACTGACTTGTGAAATTAGTAAAATAAATAAATATTCATTAATTAATTCAAAAACACTATAGGTTGCAAACTAGATGATCTTATCTAACTTTTCTCCAAAGGGCTTAAAAAAATGATGCTCAAAAAGTGATGGGCCACAAAAAAAGCTATCTTATTTTTTTCTCTACATAAAATTAATAACTCTTTGAATTTATGATTTTTTAACCTAAATATACTTGACCATTTCAAAAAATAATAAGTATTTTAGAAACTAGACTCGAAATGCTACAATTCATAATCCTATGACATGTTCAAATTTTGAGTTTAGGTGTCTCAAATAGTTCATACAAGTTTATGTTTCTTATTTTTTATAAAAAATATGTCCACTTAAGACCCCCTTTTAGCCACAAAATTCCATGTACTTACTCATCCGTGAAAGCATTCAAACCTCTTTTAGATTAGTTTTTAATAGACTTCTTTATTAATATTTATGAAAAGGTTTCCTATGCTCAAATTGCCAAAATCAAACAAGGAACAAATGAACCTACCAATGAATATGGATTTAGGTTCAAGATAATGCTAGCTAAAATGGCCAATTCTATGGTAAACAATAAGGTGCAAGACATATTCAAGTAAAGCTTGATTGCTCCTTTACATGAATCCATTATTTTTAAGAAGTTTAAATCTTTTGATGACCTATGCCATTTTTTTTAGGACCCTGAAATGAAGTTTATTTCATTGAATAAGCTAAATTAAATAAAAAACACATTAGTTGCATTTACATCTAGTACAAAATTTACAATCAAACCAAGTTATAAGGTAAAACCTCCTGAGCCTAAAAAGGAAACAACCTCCATAATTAACACAATTTCACAACATAATTAACTTGTCTTATTTAATTTACCAAAGAGATAAATTACATGCTTACCTAAATCTCACTCTTCATTACTCCCATGGTTAATAGAGTGTCAGCCTATATCTCTCCCTCATCCTATAGAGGTTGTTATAAATAGACCTATACACAAAGGATATGATGAGAATGCTTATAGTGATTATCACTAGGGACTAGGACATTGTAAGAACAAATGTTTTACCTTGAATCATAATATCCAAGACCTTATTGATGACCAAAAGATTAAATTTCATAATCCTCAAAATGAATTTGGTTCATAACTTGGTGATCACCACAAACAAAAAATATTTAAAAATATTTTGTGAGACCATTCTATGAAGGAACTATAAGTGCAAATGGCATATAATACACATCCTCCTCCATCACATTATGTGCATCAATTATAAGGGATTATTATTACTTATACATGACATAAACCTCCTATAGTTTATAGACCTTATATTACTTTTCATGATAATGAAATTGAGGATGATTAATCTGATCATTATGTATTCATTATATCATACCTTGATAAACACCCTATATGTAGTGTTATGATTGATAATGGTGAAAGAGATAATTTTTACACCATGACATTACTCACGTATATGGGTTATATTCATCATAATTTACATCCTTCTAATATATTAGTTAAAGAATTCGATGGGACATCATAAAAGGTTATTAGTGAGATTGACGTACCTTTATAGGTTAGACCTGCACATGTGATTACTACCTTTTTAGTTATACCTTCCACAAGAATATTTTATATGTTATTGGGAAGACCTTAGATCCATATACTTTAATTAATACCTTATATAGTTCATGGGTGTATTAAATACATTCATGACAATCAAGTAATTATAGTTTTTGGAACCCCATATGAACATCCTCTTTGACAATATAAAATATTACCTAGATAGTTAATTACTGAACCTAATAAGTTTAATACACAATAAAAGGATAAGAAATAGGCAATCCCCTTTACTAGGTAGCCAATACTTGAAACACCATTATATTAGAGAGATACATTGCGTTCTATAGAATCTTCATCTATTATGCACCATGTTTAGATATCCCAAGCACCTACACATGTTCCTATTTAAGTCATTTTAAAGGAACCATAGATAACTTAATGATGGTTTTCATTAAATCCTACTCTTATTACTCCTACTATTTTACAATACCATATAGTTTTATATTACATATGCAAAGCATCAAAAAAACTGCAGTGATAAATATTAAACCTATACATGATCCTTGGTAGTGTTACCAAATTATTACACCAGGTTTGTAGTGGGGAGATATATAAATGATGACCCTTTGGGTGGGATCATAGGATAGCCTTTCCATTTCAAATTCCAAAAATACAAAAAAAATAGAAAAACATTTTCCGCATCTACATACTTTATTGGCTCCTTGGCATCTATGTGTTAGTTTCATGTTAATGGATGGAATATTAGTTATTCCTACATTCACATGTGTGTCACACTTATACTTAAGGGTGATATAGTCATACACAAATATATTATCTAACCCTATTTTGGATGTTGGCCTTTCTTATACTAATGTCATATAGACATTTGGGACATCCACCTCTATGATCATGATAAATCTAGATTAAATCATTCTATTGTCACTGTACATTATCATGTTTTGAGTTCATATACATAATTACACATTAATTTATCCATTATTATATATTTTATAAGGTACTTGATGTTCTCTAAAGTTGACATTTCTTTCTAACACATTTAATTTATGGGATACTATGATATGTTTATACTTGTTTCTTATACTTTTTAAGGCACTTTCTTGACTGCCTTGCCATGTTATTGTCTTACTTGTTGGAAAATTTTAATATGTTCCTTTGTTTGTGGTCCCTATGCCTATGAATTATTTCTATGACATGTGAATATATAATTATTTTTTGTATGGAAATTTGAATACGTCATCCTTTATTTTGTTAACATTCGACTATGTCATGGCCCTTTAGTTTTGGGGCATTTGAACATGCCCCTTATTTGTAGTCTCTTTGGACCATTGTTTTTAACTTAATTTTGAGTGATCTTGTTTGTGTGCTTAATTTTATTATTGATATTATATTATTACTATCTAGACATTTATATGATATTTATCATGCATCTTAGGACTTCATGTGATCACATTATTTTATGTTCTTTAATGTTATATCTACCTAGACATGTTCCTTCTATATGCTACATGGTTCCATATATAGATTATATAATTGTATTATCATTTTTGTTTGTGGTAAATAAATTTTTATATTATTAAATCACATCAAAATGGGGTGGGGCATATCAGTGGAAGCATGTCACAAAGACATGTTCTTCACATTTGGCATAATTTTCAAATTTAGTGGGGGCATGCTTTAGAAGCATGTTCTCCACACTTATTCAACATTTGTTTCTTATATAATTTTTTTGATTTATTGGAGGAATGTCATATATCCATGGCTTCCACACATTCATATTTTTTAGATTCAGTTTGGGTATTCTTTGGAAGCATGTTATACACACTTATTCAACATTCATCATCTCTAGATTATATTAGGGGCATGTTTGAAAACATGTCCTCCACATTGGTACTTATTTTAATTTTCATATTTATATCTATATAGTGGGGGGATGCTTTGGAATAATGTTCTCTACACTTACATAGTTTTTGAATTGGATAAAGCACATAGTTATATCAATTTAAATTCAGAATTGTGGTAGAATTCTATACATTGGTTCCAGTATTATACATAGTTTTAGCATAAGACATATTTAAGGTGCATATGATATGTAATGTTAAACTAATATTAAAAAATATAAATCATTTTAAAATTTAAAAACACTCTCAGGTACTATCACTACCCACTAGGATGTACTTTTATAGACTGTATTGAGCTAATCTACTATAGTAGTTGCTTTATTTTGGTATGGTTGAGGTGATTAAATCACTAAATATTGCCATGTTTTTAGGGTAAAATTATTTATATCATCCATCCTTACTAATTTGACAACATGAGTTAACTTTTTTCACTCATACTCACTAGGTTATAAGTATGATTGTGTTGCATGACTAAGTTAATCTCAACTGTAGATTAAAAACTCATTTTTTATCCAAGGTTGGGGACATGTGCCTTATAATATCCCTCTCTATCTCATTTCATAGTTTTAATTTCCATATTATGTGTGTGTGTTCTAATCTCAATTTTAGAGCCTTACAATGATACATATTTAAAATCAACTTGCCAATAAGCAAGGCAGTTCCATTGAAACATAGGTGTACTCTTAAAGATTTCTCTTTCAATTTAAATATTTTTAAGTACTTTCAATTCTAGAATATATGCACTAATAATGTATTGTAACATGATTTCGGTTACAAGTCAATCTCCAACATATCACTCAAGTTGGACTTAATCAAAGGCAAGGTGTGCTATACATACCCATTTACACATTCCTTTTTTTAAGCTACCAATTTCATTACTAGATCAAATGGTGGGGAAAATGTATACACTATTTTATGTATAATATAACACCTCAATCTTGTACACTTGGAAAACTTTGACCTTTGATGCTCCTCTTAGGTTTAGACCTTTCCCACTTTTAAAATTCACATCTATTCTATCTTGTGCCCCTGGGGTTATCTCTTAGTCTGAACAGTCTTATGTTGATGACACAAACCTCTTATCTTTCTCATAATTCTTAAAACCTACTTGTCTTCCACCTCTACAAGTTCTGAGTTTGTGCCTACTTTCTTACTCCCTAGACATTAACATTTAGGATAAACATCTATGTTGATGTTAGTATCTTGACCTAATGAAAGTATCTAATGCCATAAAGTTATCCAATTTTTAAATGAAACATATCTTAATGGTTAGCCTAAGTGATTTAATTTGAGTTAATTATCCAAACAGATTGAAATAAATACAATATCAACCCTCATTCATCCACAACTTAGAAACTTCTTACATACTCACCAAATAACTTATAAAAGGCATTCAATAAATCACTTGAATGAGAAAAGGTTCCCTATTTTATCTTATTTCCATATAAATCATAGGGATAACACATACACATGTATAAAGTACTGAAGGAATATCCCAAAAGCTATATTTTCTAAGTTACAAGATAGGTCAATATTTTACTTGCTTTGCACATATTTTATGATTCACACACAAAAACATATAGGAGAAGACTTCATTAGTCTGAGGACCTATTTAGAGTATTGGATATTTAGCAATCCTTCATTTATAGAGGAGTCTTTGGGGTCAACTCAATATTGTGTTCACACTAACTAATTTTACACAGGGTCCCTATGAAGATGTATACATAGGGTTTTGAAAATTATTAAGGAATGATAGTGCATGAACCAAATATGAATGCACTAGATAAAAGGTTAATTAAAACCCAAAGGCATCTATGTGGTCACAACCTTTTCTAGTAGGTATTCCATATAGAACACTTGCATTAAGTTCAAATATTAGCATCAACATAACAATACTAGGCTGATGGTAGTGTATAGAGCTCCATAAACATCAAATCTATAATATGATGATTGTTCTAGAATATTCTTCTACTTTGATTTCTACCTATTCCATATATAGAGCTATTTTAGAATATGAACTAGCTAAGTACATTGTTTCATTGTCATTTCCATATCTAGCATAATTTTACTTTTTATTTTAAGCTTATCTCAATTTAATAAATTTAGTATATGTTGAATTTGAGTTTAGCTTTTAATTGGCCTATTGTATATCTTATTATCACCCTTCTATTTTTTCATTTATATATTCTTAACCCTATCTACCCAAGTAAGGATCTATATCAAATTTAGGGTTAAACATGATTAAATAAAAAATATGATAAACATGGATTATAGTTCCCTAACTTAATTACAAAGGTTTTCTTCTTCCTTATTGAGGTTAATTTTCTAGTTTTTGACCATATATTCCTTCATTTACTCTAATTTGTCTATATTGATTCCTTTTGTATTTTCCATGTTTATAATATAGTTTCTTTCTCTCTTGAAATTACATGAGATGTCAAAGAATTTAGTGTTTTTGTCTCATTCCATTAACCATCTAAGCCTAATTTTTAGCTTCCAAAAAAATTCCTCCCTTCTGTAAATATCCTCTATTTTATAGGCTATAGCTTCCTCTTCTTTTATAAGGTCTTTGGATTTTTAGCCTTCCATTCTCTTATCGTGAATCTCTCCACTTATATTTGCGAGATCTTTTTTCTCTTGAAAAATATTCTTGAATGTGATTTAGTTTCATTTCCTTGAAACAAGCTTCAGGTATCTACATTTTTTTAGAAACATACATTTTGGTCCCAAACCTATTATTTAGACTGTCCAAATTTGTGTGAAAAAATCCTCAAACCTAATGTGTTTTAACCACATTTTTTCAAATCTAAAGGGGGATCTTACTAGTGGGGAATCCTACACACTGATGGGCTATAAACCAATGGTTAAATTAATGACCTCAATTTATAGAGCATTATTGTCCTTAATCTAATGTTTATATACTAAAAACCTATCAATTATCTTTAAAACAAGGTCATTTCTTTTCATTTTCCTAATCCATGTGAACCATCCTTATTTTTCTTTTAGGTCCCATAACTCTGTAATTTCCATAAAATTATAGAAACTCAAGTCATTTTGATTCCTTATGTTTCCTTATTTTTATAGAGGTGTCCAATTTCATGTTAAATTCTCCTTCCACTATACATAAGGAATTCACATCATCCTAAATTTGATGAATAATTTATTTTCATAATTGTTCTCTTTATCTTGTATTCTATGATCCATATACTCTAATTAGATAGAAGATTGATTTCATAGATAGAGAGGCCACTTTTAACTTCAAATACTAGATATTAACCTATAAAATTTCAAGGTAAACTACCATAGGGTCCCATAAGAGGGACAAGCCCCCTAAATTGCCAATTAAATTACTCCTAATTATTTATCTTTTCAAACTTCTATAAAGGCATGTAATGTAATCTAATAAATTTTATAGTTTAGTTTCCTTAATCATCGAAATATTTGGGATATTTTGATTGATAATTTGTTTCAATGTTATCCTATTGGATGGGACAATGGGACCCCTTATATCCCAAATTATGATCATTGAGAGATTTTTTTTGCTTGATGCTTGACAAGAGTGCATCCACATAGGTTTGAGTCTTGATCCCAATTACTTACATGGATTATTTGTGTCTCTTTTTATTTTTGCTTGGTATTATTATCTTTCCCTTACCCAAGTTTCCTTTGGAATTAAAATTTGGTGTTTGAAGTATACTCATGTCCACTTATTCCATTTATGATTCCAAATCCCCCTCATCATCATGACTTATGTATTTATCCTCAAACTTCCTACCCTCTACCAAAATATTTTCTTTTGTTTTCTTTTCTTGATTTTTATTGCCCTGATCTTACTCTAAACTTAATGTGTTTGGTTCTTTGAGTAAGTTATCTAGTTCAACCTTGAACCCATAATATTTTGTGATGTCCTAAACTTTTAAATTATTTTATTTCTCATAGAAATATGTTTTATATCATATGATTTTTATTGTTCCCTGCTATGTGTTTTTATTTGTTACCATTTTTTCCCTTTGGGTAAAATTTTAGACCCATTTAGACTTGTTTTTAATAACATGATTTATTTTAGGTTTATAAAAACCCATTTAATATTTTTGCATCACTTCTAGGTCTTATCAATGAGCTTGAATTTTCTTTTTAGGTAGGGGGGGGGGGGGGTTTATTTGATAAGGTGTCTATATTCATGATAACTTGTACACATGAAAGGAATTATCTCGTAGTACAAATATTGAATCTACTCCATCTCTCCTTCTTTTAGAGTGATGTTCTTTGGGATGGGTTGGATAATGTCTATTTCAATATAAATTATACATTAAATAGTGAGACTATTTTAATAATATGGTTTATAAATATCAACAAGTTTAACTACTATATTATATATGACTTCAAAAACATACCTAGATAAGAATTATTGTGGTAAGGAATACAATTGAATCTAGAGTGGTGCCATTATGGGTAGTTCATCAATAGGATTGAAAGTAGTATGCTAGTGTTTCATGAAGAGGCCTATGTTTCTAAATAATTAAGAACCTCCTTCTAAAAAATTATCTCTAACTAATTCATTTTTAAAGATCTAGAGAAAGTATCTTTTTGTTAATGTTTTGAGTTGGAATGCTCTGTTGGTTTTCTAGTTCCTTTTTTCCATGCACAGAGTTCCTCCATATATAGTTGGGCTAAAAAAAATTATATTAGGCTTTAACCTTATATTCCCTCTATGTTCTTCCTAATCTCACCTAGATATAGAATAACACATGGGATTTTTCTTGGTACTTGCATGTATGTACTCTTACATCCTGATTCTATGTCTTGAATATGATGTGCCCCCATCCATGTTTATCTTACACATGATAATTCAATGCAATAAATGGAAAGAGAGCATATGAAACCTTAATTTTAGCATAGGGTACTTGTTTATGATGATGAGGATGAGATTATGCTAAATTTGTGGATGATGATGGTGGGTTATATAGGCAATTAGGGAACTATAGCTTAAGGTTTTTTTGATGAAAATATTACCATCAAAATAAGAGGCTTTCACTATTGAGGAGAGATAATACGTAGAGAAACTTGATAATATAAGATTATGAGAGGCACATAAATAACTACTTGTATTTTATATAATTAGAGAAATGTGGGATATAATCTAGAAACAAAGAGATCCATGTGAATTTGTAAAATAATATTCTTTTATCTTGAAATTTATTTTTTGGAAATTAATTTATTCAAATCTTATTAATGTGAAATAAATATGGTAGACCATTATACCTTTACCATATAGGCCATAATGTGGAATATTTTTAAAATTAAATAAATTATTTTAAATAAGAATGAGCATACATAGTTCAAGTTAGGATGAATTATTTCACATTTGATCTAGTGAGTGGTGATAAGAAAACATACATGCAATAAATTTTTAGGTTAGAGTAACTAAGCATAGATATTAAAAAATTATAGTCATACATTTATTAACAAGGAGATATAATTTAAGTTTTCAATGAGGCTTAGAAATACTATTTCCAATTTAGGATCCACTACCAAAACTATTTGATTTGAAACATATAAAATAAATATGATCCAATCATTCTTCAAACCACTAGTGATGGGATTACACATGAAATATGTTCTCAATATCATTAACTACATGAGAATTTTTATAATCAATGGGACATATCTAAATTTATATGGATAGATACATTTAAGGATCTATGTCTATTCCTAAGGCATGGAATATGACATATAATTCCATGTCCACAATGTCTTTTTACTTACATGATAGAGAGGAGATGAAAAAATAATCAAACCACTATATCTAATAAATGTTTTTTATGGGCCATGTGCCCTTATGTGTTATATACATTATGATATTTAATTTAATGACTATATGTGTATCTATGTTTATGCATTTGGATTTATGTGTGAACATGTGTTTTATAATAAAACCAAATTTTATGTAATATATTAGACTAATAGTTTGTTGAAATAACTTATAAATTAAATAAATAATGGAATAT
The DNA here is from genome assembly GCA_037957365.1 of Torreya grandis. Taxonomy (NCBI): domain Eukaryota; kingdom Viridiplantae; phylum Streptophyta; class Pinopsida; order Cupressales; family Taxaceae; genus Torreya; species Torreya grandis. The sequence continues at coordinate 872,030 of JARHVA010004866.1, read as the reverse complement.
TATAATAGATAAAAATAAATAGTAAGGTATGCAATGTTATGAATCCTTGTATATGATATAAATTATATACATGAAAATTAATTAGAATAAATTATATGAATTATGAATGGTATATGAAAAATAATTAAATACAAAGGAGAAAATAATGGTAAAAAAAGATCTAACAAAATATAATCATTGTAAACAAATTGTATACATGAAAAGTAATTGCAATAAATTTTAAGAAGGATAATTGGCATATGTAAAATAATTAAACACAAATGAAAAAATAATGGAATAAAAATGGGGTAACAAAATGGTATCATCACTCACCTATTCTTTCAACCAAGAAGCATTGAGTTTATAAAACTAGATAAAATGTGCTTTCATCATAATGAAATAATTATGAACTTATATGAAAAATTAAAATTAAATAAACATATGGATAAAATATGAAGGAATTGAAAACAAAAAAAATAATAAAACAAAACAACAATGCATGAATAAAGGAAATGCTTTACAAGAAAATAAAAAACAAAAAGGGAACTCATCATTTGAGAAATAACAATGGTAAAATGAAAGATAAAATTTAAAGGAAATATAGGATAATAAAGATAACATAAAATCATGGCGATTTGGATTGAATTTGAGAGAAAAATTATGTAAAATGATAAATAATAAATTGAAACTAAAGAGGCATACATGGATAATTATAATACAAAGCACAAATTAAATTAAGAAAAATTAAGTGGGAAATGAAATAAAGGTAACATGAAAAAATATTGAAAGAATTTTAGGAACATTAATGGGGAATAAAAATAGATCACATTAGAAGAATAAAATAAATAAGTAAAACCAAATATAAATAATAAAATATAACATATTATGTAAGAAACACAAGTGATAAATGTAAAAATCTGACCAATAATAAAGTTATAATCAAATGATGGTTTATAGTTTTAAGAAGATTTCGATAAAAAATAGAGGATGTTGAGGTACCAAATAATAAAACCATAATAATTGATTATTTTTCATGAGAATATTTCATAAGATTTTTTTTATTTCATCTTAATCATGATTAATGTGTAGTTGTCTGACTCTCATATGCATATGAATTTGTATTAGTTATGATTGCATTTTGTGAATTTTCTTTGGGATATAATTTTTCATATGCACCTTATGTGTTATTTATTTATGTATAATGTTTTATTTTGAATTAATATATTTTATCTTTATTTTTATTTTTGTTCTAATTCATTTAGATATAATTTTTTCTTTTAACTGTAATGCGTTATCTCTCATGTGAAGATTTTATTCATTAATCCATAGTGAAATGGTTTACTTTCACATGATGTATCCAAAGTTTATGTTAGTTAAGAATGGTCTAAAAAATAGAGATATTATAATATATAGAAAGGTAGAAGAAAATACTAGATCCAACCTAGGTACAATATATTTTTCCACAACACAATATAAGGCTATAATCAAGGGTTGTAATCAAAGGAGGTTATAAAGGATATAATAGTAGAACCTAAACATAAAATTTTAATCATAGGATTAAAAATATATAAGGTGTCATTATATGCTATACAAGAGTTTTATAAGGTAATACAAATAATAAAAATGACAAACATGCAAATATAATAATAATAATAATAATAATAATAATAATAATAATAATAATAATAATAATAATAATAATAATAATAAATTATACACGTTATAGATATAAATATAAATTATAATGTAATCATAAAAGTAATGAAAGAAAAAATATATTGCTACATACTTACCTTGGGTTGGTTTGTAGAAATATTAATATTCCCCTTATATCAATTGGAATATTTTGATAGATGGATGTAGATAAAGTCAATATTGCAGAAATAAGACCTAAGTAGATATTAGTTAGGGACTTCAAAGACTAGGTGTACCTTTATAGTTGAACTTATTTTATTGATATATTTAAGTACTTGTAATTACTATTCTTCCTCAAGTTTAAGTTCTTAATCCATAATTATTGATCTTATTAATATGATGTATTTGTTTGCATAATTAAATTCAATTGAATTTATTTCTTTTTATAAATTAACACAATCAACTCTATAAATATGGATCCCAAATCTATATATAAAAATAAAAAAATATCCAATAACATTGGCTTGATTGATGGCATATAAAATATGTCTAAAGACATTATAAATCATTGACATGTCTGATGAGTTGGCCAACCCCGATCCATGTGTATTCATTAGCAAATTTTATCAGGGATGTAAATACATCAATGATGCCTATGAAAAAATAATTTCAATAATAAAAAATAATGTGTTTATATATGCACCCACAAAATCTCATCACGTGTCATAATGGTTTGATGTAGGATGGTGCTCTAGGAAAATAACATAGTAAAACAAGATAAAAGAGTTTTTTGTAATTTAGTTGATGTTAAATAAGTAAAATAAAATAAATTAACATATACCTATCTAAGATAAACTTTATTATTAAATAAAATATATGAAAATACCTTAGGATTGATCATAATGGTTAAGAAACATGCTTATGGTGACCCTAATGATACAACGCTTAATAGATGAAAGCAATGCAAGAATTAGCAAAAAAGTCTAAAAATATAATTTAATGAGACTCTTAAGGAAGATGAGAAGAGGTATTTAGATATCCAAAAAAGGGTAAAGTTTAAATTATATATATATATATAAAAGAAGAAGAAGAAATAAGTGTAAAAATGTTGTAAGGAATATGATGGGATAGATATCCACAAAGTAAAGCCTATATTAGGTTTAGATGACCTAAAGAATGGTGATAATGTAATGAAATAAGGGACCAAATAACCAAAAAGGAAAAATATATATTATATCCAAATGAATAAATAAATTTGAAAGGTTATAAGATGATGTGGGATTGAATAATCATGAGGTAAAGGCTAGAATAGGTTTGGATGAACCAAAAGAAAATTACAAGACAAAAGATCACTGTTTACTTTATTTTTGAACTACTTCAAACCACAATAGGCTAAAACTATAGAATTAATTCATATTGAATTATATTTAAATAAACTATAAATATTAATGTAATTTATTGAGATATATTTTATAATTCATTTTTATTATTTATAGAAAGTATTAAAGAGATAAAGATATACAACTTTATTATTTGACTGATTGATTGTGACTATGTTTTGATAGCTGGAGTAGACTGGAAGAATGTGTGTGATTTTTTTGGATCCTAAACACTATCTCTATGCACATGATGACATTACTATTAGGCCTAAACATAAACATCAATCATAGTGACTAGAGTTGATGTTATTATCTTGCAATGTTTTACCTCTTTGTGACCATACATTTTGATACACCTACAAGATATGTTTATGCATGTGTGATATTTTACCCTTGAATATATATGCAAATCAAAAACTGAAATTACTTCTCTTAAAAACCATAGGTCTACTTGTGAAGTATGTAAATATAGAGAAAGTGAGGAATTTGAATTAGGCTAAGCTAACCAAATGGCCATCATTGATGATTGACCATTGCCTACTTATCCAATAAAATGAAAAGGGAAGTCAAGCCACACATAGTTGTTCCCCTTGTTTTGAATGTAAAAATGTGTGATGTTTCTAATATATGCACCTAAAAATTTGTAGTTGATATTATAATTGTTGGTACTTGACATGGCTTGGTGTGCTATAAACTTGGTTGATGACTACACCTAGTGATTGAATTGCATTTTGGCAAGACTAGGTTATAATTTCTAAAATTAAAATATTATTTTAGATCAATAATTGAGAATTTAATATAGTGAATATGATTTAGAAATTAATATGTATTTATATGGATTAAATTGAGTAATTTTATGCACAACCAACATGTTAGGTGAATGTGTTGAACTATGGGAATGATTTGATTTTGAAAAATAACCATTGTTAGGAAAAATATGGTAGTATTAACTTTAAGGAAGTTATATAGTTTCATGAAGGGTCATAGTGAAGCGATGCCTTAACCTCATAACCCTAATATTTGTTCACAAGAAACCTTCCATAAAGATAGATAACTTAATGTAACTTAAGGGTACTACATATATATTCAAAGTAGTAGTATTTGCATAGTCCATGTATTAAGTATGTATGGATTTATGGTTAAAACTATGTCAAAAAAAAAATAATCAACATTTTGGTTTATACTCCATGAACCATCATCAAGATGAGAAAATGAAAAAGATATTATCACAAACTTAGATCTCCCTATATAGCTATATTAATAGATCCTGGTGATGTTGGTGAGCCAGGTTAGGTGGCAAAGGTAGGTGTGGTTGAGAAAAAAGAAAGAAATTTATAATTAGATAAGATTAAAAATCAATAAATTTATCATTAAAATCCATAAAATATTAAGGAATTAAAAGTTGATTAGAAATTTTAAATATTAAATTATCAATCATAAAGTATAGATTATATTGTGACCTAAGAATTGAAAGTTGTAAGAATTATTATAATTGTAAATTATAGATTTAAGACATTGACTTAAATCATTAAAAACAAGAAATTTGAATTTGTAAATATTTGGTTTACAAATTCAAATTTATTATTTTTAATGATTTAAGTCAATTTCATAAATCTATAATTGATAGTTTATAATAATTCTTGCAACTTTCAATTCTTAGGTAACAATATAATCTATAATTTATAATTGATAATTCAATATTTATAATTTTTAATGAACTTTTAATTCCTTAACATTTTATGGATTTTAATAATAAATTTGTTAATTTTTAATATTATTTAATTATAATTTTCCTTATTTTTTCTCAACCACACCTACCTTTGCCACCTAACCTGACTCATTAACATCACCAGGCTCTATTGTTATATCTATATAGGGAGATATAAGTCTACAATCATATCTTTTTCATTCTCTCATCCTGATGATGGTTCAAGGAGTGTGAACTAAAATGTTGATTAGAAAATTTTGACATAGATTTAACCAGAATTACATACATACATACATATATATATATATATATACATATATATATATATATATATATATATATATTATTAAATTAAAATAAATTATATTAGAGGTCGATGGATATTTGAACTAGCCCTCACATCTGAATCTCTATTCCCTCAATATGGTGCTCTTAGACTACCATTAACTCAAGGCAATAGGCCTTAACTTCTACCAAGTTTATTCCCTTTATGGGATTAATCCAATAGAGTTTCCTCTTTATATTTTAAACATTAAATATTCTTGATTTGAATCCATATTTATAGCCATACTTACCTAGTTATTTAGATAATATTTTATGTAATTAGCTGACAACTATTTTTATTATTTTCTAAGTAGATATTTAGGCTCTATGCAAATCAACATGCATATCATATAAGTATCTTACCATTTTATGGACCATAAGGCACACACATATTAAGTTTTTATAAGCATATCAATGATATTAGATATCATTGGATATAATTTTATGTTTTTGTGTTATATACAACATAAACTTAGCCTATAAAAAGGCCAAGCATCGGTCCTTATAATCAATTATTCATCTAGCTATCTTCCACTTACTTGGGTCTTATGATATATAATATACACCTAAGTTTGCACTCCCATTCCTTAGATTCACCTTGTTTCATGCTATCATCCATGATTACGTTACTTAGAACTCATTCACCAACTTTGTTTCACTATTTGTGCCCATCTTACACTTCTCATTTCCTCTACACGTTGTCTTATCATTTATGCCTTGATCATGAAAGTATCAAATTATAATAATTATTATGTAATGCATCTTAATAAAATTCAATTTTTCCCTCTTCCTCATGCCTAAATGTTTTTGATCCCCTCATTGATGTTTCACAAATCCTTACTTCTGCATATTAATTTTAGGTCCCTAACATTCTTTAGTATCTTCACCCACATCATTTTATTTAGTGAAGGCCCAAAAAGTATAACTCCCCTTTTAATATCAATCTCCCTATGCAATTTTACCACATTTCCTTCATACAAATGAACTCTTGCACTATATAAAATAGTATTTAAAAATAATGCATTACATAATTATGTATTACCAATTGGTTTATTACTTTGATTGAATAAATTTATTTTTATTTGATGCAAGATTTCCAATTTTCCTAGGATGTTCCTAAATTATAATCCATAGGTAAATTAAATGTAATATCACACTTATAAGTATGGTTAAGGTGGTATAACTACCATTTTGGTTGATTACCTAGACCATGATGTTCCCATCCACTTGATATGGTACCTGAGAAGGCTCATTCAATGCTTCCTTTTATTCCATATCATCCTTGGGCCATAAACCCTCCTCCTGATCCAAATGTATTCAACTATTATATTGTTTGCATAACATGAACTGACCCTAACACAATTTTCACTAGTTTGGTTTTTTATCTATGGTTTGTACCCTTCTCCATTTCTAGTGACTACATGCCCACTTTAATATCAGTTTGTGCCAAATTTATTATATTTTGGGTCTACCCTCAAATTATATATTATGGCTATAAATGCACCTTCATATATCCACCTCTACCAAAAGGTATTCATACCCTTTTCTTCCTCTTTCATGTGCACTTTATTCCTTTGGTCTTTTGAATTTAGTAGACATGACTACGTGATTATCTTACATATACCTTTCATGAGGTATGTTCATGTGGGTATTCTACTTTGATTTTCCTCTTTTATCTTGTCTTTATTGATGCCATTTATAGAATGCAAGTTTTCATTAGATCTATCAAAAACCATTATTACTTCTCCTTATAATATTTCACATTTTTATTTTCACACTTGGACTAATATACATGTTAGCTTATTTTCCTTACCAATATCATGATGATAATGCAATTACTTATCCTTGTATGAAAATGACTTATTTTCTTTTAACATAATAATTATTTTTCCCTTTGGATAATATTTGGGATGATGGTAATTTTCCTTATCTAGTGGCCTTCTTGCATTTTTCACAATAAACATTATACCATACATAATAACTTCAACCTTATATTAGAAAAAAACATTATACCAAATCCTATCTATTTTTGGTAAGAAAGGTTTCACCCTTTTTAGCTACAAGATGATTACCTTTTTCTTATTTCACATCTCCATGAATTTTTTCTTACTTGGCACCCTTATGGTCTTTACACATTCTCCTTTGAGACTCTATGTGTACTTCACTACAATATCTCATACTAGTGTATCTTCTTTTCAGTGTAAAACTTACCTTTTTGTATTATTAATCATGTCTTAGACTTACTACATTTATTATGTATTGTTCTTCTTACTAGTGAGATGATATGTTATCTATAAGACAACTAGGTTTAGCTATACATTGATACCTCTTCATATTATTCTCCTTGCTCATTAGGCAAGTGTTTAATTTGACATGAATTTCACTCTTGTGATGTACCTTGATCTTTATACCTCATCAAGAGTACATTTATTATGTTAAAAACTATTATACTTCCACATATTTTGGGTCTTTACACTTAACCCTTACTTCTGTTATGCTCAATAGTGACCAGTTACACTCTTAGGAACCATGATTCTCTTTTTGAAATACCTCCAAAAACTTCTTACTATCATACCTCCCAAACAAAATTTTATTTATTTGGTTGGTAGTTTTATATATCTTTTTTGTCATTAGGATCTATGACTCTCATGTTGCTTTTATGCTCTAAGGGGATTGATTTTTCCTTTGGCACATTGTCCACACTATGAACAAGAACACTTGAGTTCTCTTTAAGGTTATCCTTCTACATCCCTAACAAGGTGTAGGATATTCCTACACCTTATGCATACTTATTAACTTCTAATGGTTCTTTTAGAATGATATACATGTTGCCTTAACTTGTATTTATCCATTATTATAGGGATTATTCTTGGATTCTACTTGCACATATTAATTGCATAAGATTCTCTTGAATGCATTCCTTATTTGATATTTTCTTACTCTTTTCCAAATTTTCATGGGGTTCTTCCATAATATTATGGGATCTTTCTAGGCTTTCATGATGTTTCCATGTCAAATCCTCCTACACATTATCTTTTATTTTTGTAATCTCTTCTCTACTTCAATATTTGGGTTTTAAAGGACCCCTTTTATATATTTAGATACTCATACACCATTTATGATGGCCTTTAAGTTACAATACTTGGTTCAGTAGTTTTAATTTTATATGTTCCTAAGTATGAACCCTTTCCTTACCTCTCCATCTCCTTCTCTCTTGGATATATCTCCAACCCCTTGATACATTATCACTCAATAGTTTTTATAGATATTATAATCTCATGGAATCCTCTAAATTATTTAATATGAAATAGTGATACACATCCAAGACTCACTCTATGATATCCTCCATGCCCTCTCCACCAAATAACTTTTCTGTACTAGCTTCTAGTTGATTCTCCATGCACCCCAAAATATTTTATTTTTTAATTCTTCCACAAGTATCTCCCTATTTTAAAATGATATGCTTCCTCCTAACATATTTAATTTATACATGTGTCATCTTTTCCTTCAAAATTTATAACATGAATCTATCTCCATCTTCTTTTATATTTCTAACATTAGGTCACATCTCATCTTGGATTCTTATTGTCCATGTCTTTCATTCTTTGTGCTATACCCATATTCACTTAATCTAGAACACATGGAATTTTTACATAAGAAACTACTTGGAATATGATTCTTTTCTTGACTACCTTATTGTTGATGATATGTCAATGTTTTTTCATTAGTTTCACTTTTAGATTGCCTCATGTTTGGTGATCTATTCACATTTATTACCCACACTCTTTTAGTTTAATATAAACATTAAAATATATATGATACCCAAATTTTAACTCTTTTTAAAATCCTACTTAGGCGTTATGGAATTAATAACTAGTACTGTAAAGTTGCCTACATGATCCTACATGGTTTATCACTACTGAGTGTATAGTTCTTCTATCATAAATATATATACAAATTATTAGTGTATAATTATACAATTATAGTTTTCTTATAGTTTGATATATGCTATAATTATTTTTTACATATCACATCACCATGTTTTTATCTACCCACCTTTACATAATGGAGAATAATGTCTTTCTATCTTCCACCTATTTGATGATCTTCTAAACTTATCTTAGTTGGATCACTTCCAGATTATAGGTTAATATTTTATTCTTATATTTCCTAAAATTTAGTTATCTTACTCTAATAAAATATCTATTTCATTTAGGGTCAGGGATTCAAGTGAAGTGATGCCTTAATGTCATTTCCCTTAGAGTTGTTCATAGTGGAACATTCCACAATGATTTATTTATTCATTAAACATAAGGGTGTTTCATATATATTATGATATTTTTAGATATTACATTGGATATTAATGGATTATTTAACAATTCCTTAGATTTGGATCTTCATTTCTTTACTATAACACACTTATATAACCATCTACCTAGCACAATAGGCATTATCTTGCACCAAGTTTCTTTCCTTTGGGGGATTAATCAAATAAATTTTCTTCCTTAGATTCTAGTTATTATAATGGACTAATTTAAACCTGTATTTACATCCATCCCCACCTAGTTACTTATATGATCATTCAAGTAATCAAATGACAACTATAATTAATGGTTCATGATTATATCTACAAGATCTGTGAAAATTTGTAAGCCTATAATATGATTAGATTACACTATTATAGACATTAATCCATGAATGTATAAGATATTTAAAATCATATCCACATTCATAGATATCATTGGCCATCCTTTTATATTTTCATTTCATCTACAACACCAATATGACTTGTGAAAAGGCCAAATTTTGATCCTTATTATTGACTTTTCATCCATGTATTCTCTAATTCTTTTGGTCTTACACTATATATTTGTTGTTATCTTCTACATTCCCATGCCTTATATTATCCTCCATATGCACTATCAGAGATTAAAATGTTCTATATAGATCCCTCACTAACCTTGTATCACTTTTTATGCCATTTGGGTAATTATCAGATCCTTTGCACATTGACTTATTCTTTGGACCTTGATTCTGAGTCTGTAATCACCTAAAAGTGGTATTTGAGTGATATGAGTGATACTTGAGACAACATATTCCTAGTTTAGCCATAGATCCTAGTATCACACTTTTTCAACTATTTTTTGGACCTATTGATGCTTCTAAATGTAACATAGGTGTCCTTAGTGCTTAGAAGACATTTCTCATTTTAAAATTTAGAAAATTTAGAGCATGAGTTGCATGTTTTGATAATCTAGTTGCTTGCGATGAAATAGCAGTAGAATAAGATAATTATTCCACAATATTTATACAATTTGGTGTTGGGAGCCACCTTGGCCCATTATTTATGAATCTTTTTTGATACTTAATGAGTTATGTCCCAGTTTTAAGCTATAAACTCATCTAAGTAGATATTTATAATGTAACTAAAACTAAAGTGATCTTGGTGTAAAAAAAGAGCAAAGAAGGAAGAGTAGAAAACAAGTGAGGGATTGCCAATTTTATTCTTAAAAATTATGACAAAATATCAATAGAAACTGAATACACATTTAAAAAATATATAATGCAACATAGCCTAAGCTCAAATCTCACTATATATCAGGAAAAATTTAAAGAAAAACATTTAATAATCATAATTAAGAACCATGTCTACTTTAAGGATTTACCACTATAATAGAATAGTGATTTCACATTTGAATATAGATCAAAATGAAATCAAGCAAAACCTAATATCTTTCAAATAATCTAGCATATGTACAAATTAGAAACCCTATGATTAAAGAATGTTATTTAGAATTCAAAGACACTATTCAAATTCAAGACCTCTACTAATAATTGAGAGAAAAGCTATATTAGTAATTAATGCATAAAAAATGGATAATCCTTGTAGATTTCCTTGATGTTATTAATTTATACAAGTATACAAAATTTTCTCAAAAAACTCTCTCTCTCTACAATGGTCATACATGCCTTTATAGTAAGACTAGATATTATACCGATGAACTAAAAAATATAGGTGTACAAATATAGGTAAAATTATCCTTAAAAGTTCTAAAATACAAGTGCTTTTCCAAATTTTACTGACCTAGAGGCAAATATACTAAAACAATAGAATATGCCTTTACAATAGGATGTTCTACTTCAAAATGTCATAAAATTTTTACAAAATAAAATATGATTAATTTGATGGTGGGGCCCCTGGCTATCGCTATTGGAGTAGGCTCATGGCTCTCCATTGTTATTCATCAATTAAGTTAAGGTATACAACAAGTTTCATGATTTGTTCTTATTCTTGATCCACTAGGTCATCAAATTCATTATCATTTTTGTCCATGGTCTCTTTGATACTCCTAGCTTAATTTATTCTTTCCCTTATATGGAGTATCATGCCTAGGATTTTGTTGTTTTCATATTTGGATCTACCTTGGCCTTTACTCTAATTTCTTGGGTTACCAAAATATCCCTATGATTGAATTCCTCATCACTAATAATCTTGAGGGCATGGGGTTGTGTAGGCTCTGTAAGCATGATCTCAAGAAGTTGTTTAATTATTGCAACTACTTCCCTATCTTCTTTTAGGACCCTTTCCATATTAATATACCATACACTCAAACTCTGAACCTTTTCAATCACAATCCCTATAATTGTGCTCAAATGCTCCAAACTGATGGTATTGAAGTTTGGGATCTACCTCGTTAATTGAATATTGAAGATTTGAGGTATTTTATCCTTAGAGGCCTATCACTGGGTGACTAAGCTCTTGGATAGTTCACATTTCCATTGTAATGAACTTTACCTTAATTTAATTGACTTAAGTGCCTCAAACATGTCATAAAATGACTTGTTAAGTAGTTTGATTATTATATTTAGAACTGATAGCATTGTCTATTTTTCTAATTTTTCCTTCTCTCTTTCTAAGTTCTAGATCTTTTGCTTCTTTCTTTTGAATCCATATTTAGCTTATGATGAATGTGATTCAATTATACTTTCCACATCCTCCTCATGAATTATAGCCTCTTTAAGCTATTGGCCATCCATTAGGGTTAGTCTTACAAAGGGTTCCACCTTTTGAAAGGTGAATTCTTCTATCCCAACCATAGCTATCTTGGTTATTATTATTTTTAACCTAGCTATCTCAGGGTTGAAATGAATAATAGTGGCTGGTTCCTTAAATTGGGGAGGTTTTGAGACCTCCATATTTGAGATAGTATATGCTCTTGAAGCATTTATCTTCTTTCCTTCTTGCACTTCAATGACCACAATTATTATTTCTTTCTACTCTTTCATTATAGACCTTATCTAAGGCTTCATATCATCTTGTATTCCCATATCAGTGACCATTATCATGGCCCAAGAATGAGAAAGAGAGGGGATATTTTAAAATTTTCCATAGATGAACCAGTCAAGAATGACTGGTCCATGGATTGGAAATTCATCACTAAAGAGAATGACTTCACTAGTGGAATGAGTAGAGGTCAGTCTGGGCTTCTTCCTTGGTTTCACTAGGACAAAGGCCAATTATACTTTCCTCTTCTCTTTATTTTCCACAAGGATTATCTTCTTTCCTATTATTTACTCTAAAGGGTCCTCCTTTCCACCTGAGCCATAAGACTCTGTAAGTTCCTTAAAGTCACCCTCAAGTGTCTTCTCTAGTTCCAAGGCTATCATGTCAATATACTAGATTAGAGAAAGTGGCCTCTATTACATGGTTGAAGGTAATGGGCCTTCTATAGGTCTTTCTTCTAATCTTATTTTTCCATTCTTCTCCTTTCTTTTGCCTTGATCACCCTAAATTTTCTTGACCTATCGTTAGGGTTGTGGCTGATCTATTTGAAATGGCTCGTGGTTTATTCTAGATGGCCTACGTAGTAAATAGTATTGTAAAGGGTGAATTTTCCATGTTTCTCTAGATGGATTATTGTCCTTGACCAATCTATACTTGATCTTAATGTTATGACCTTATATCCTGGCCAATACTTCTTTATAGTTTTTATCCTTGATATATATGGTGTCATGGACATTGATTTGATGTGCATATTCTATTTTTTAGAGCTTCTTGTCCCTTAAATGGTTACCAACTACATTCTTTAGATCTCATATTTGGAGTTCATTTAGTTGGAAGCCAAATAAATCCCTATGTGTGGACATAACCTTTACTTATTTCCAATCCTTTACTATGGTTTTCCTAATATTCAAGGGGAAGGGGTGGATTATGTCTTTCATTTTATCATTACAAGTCTTATCAATTCTATGGATGAGCTGGGAAGCAATTTCTTGATCTAAAAGCTTATTTGGAACATATACTAGCAATTTGTAAGGTTGATTCATGATTCCTTGTATCTTAATGACTGTGTAATCAGGATAAGACCATACATCCCCTATCATTTCAACATATCTCTTGATGAGGAGGTGGAGCCTAAGCATTAGAACACCTATGATGGTCTCCACTATAGTAGGGTAAATGTAGTCAGAAATAAACTACATGTGATTCTTATAATTGAAGATGTGCATCTTGTAATAGTAGTGTGAAATGGTTGTCCTACCCTCCATGGACCAATTCCTAATGTTAGGGAAGGTGACTTAATGAAAAAGGGTGTCAAGTAGGTATGACATCATGTAGAATTATTGTGAGGTCTTTCTTTTGATGGTGATGAATTTCTTAGCAAGGAAGATACTAATCAAATCTGTAATTAGAGGCATAATTTTTTCCTCCACTAAGAAGTACACATATGAGACCCAAACCTTATTTATGTAAGTGGTCAAAGGGGCACCAAAACCTCTATTCAATAAGGTCATTATCACCCTTATACTCTCTCTAAAATGGATGATAGGGATTTTGCCATCAAGGCATCTAAATATGTGAGGTCCTTGGTGGAGCTAAGGTCTCAAGATGGAGTCTAGGTCATGGTTATTGGTCCATTCTCTCATTTTTGGGAAGGTCCACATGAGGAAGGGGGAACTTATATTATTTTTAAAAATCAATAGGGGAAATGTATGTTATCCCTTTTGAGTTACCTTAATGATATACTCACCATCTATCCAATAATAAAAAATTATGGGGGTAAGGACATTAATTTAGTGTAATACCTCTAGTTTTTTCATGGCATGATGAAGGCCAACCATTTGGATTGCAATCAGGTCATAGTGTTGTCATTTTATGGTGGAATTTCTCTACTCCTCCCTTGAGATGGGTTGAAACTCTTCTATCATAAAGAAGAGCCTGGACCAATTCATAATTCCCTAGATATTCAGTGTTATGAGGTCTAATTATCTATCCTTGAATATCTAACCCTCATTATTTATTGTTAAATAGAGCTCAACCTCTTCCTTTAATTACTACCTGTTAGATACCATAGTCTATATTTCTTGCTAATTATTATGCTATATTTTAGATGATATTTTCTAAATCTCTCTCATGCTAAAAAAAAAATTAAGTTATCCTTTGATTGAATTGTAGCAACTTGAATCCATTTGGGTCACTTTTATGTGGGGTTTAGGGTTTTGGAGCTTTAATGGTAGAAGATATCTAGGCTTCAACTTATATGTGTTTTGGATTTTATTTAGACCTTTGATTTTATACCTTTGTGTTTTTGAGCCCATAAGATCTTTAATTTTATCCTTTTCTACTTGTGTGGCACTTATGTGGCACTGGTCTTGACCTTTCACAACATTTTTCATAAAAGTCATTTGAACACTAGCCATTGGTATTTAAAAATACCTCTTTCATTTCACACCATAGGATAAAAATCCTAGATTAACATGAAAAATTGATTATAATCTAGGCCCTTGGATCCTAATTGGGTCTCTCTATTGCAAACTCCATGATTGTGATACTTGGCATTTTACATGCCTTCTCTATGCTCCAAATCTTTTGGTTAGTCATTTATCAAATGAGTATCAGCCATGTGACAAGATTAAGAGCCTTTGAAAATTCATTAGTGGCCTTGTGTCATTGGATCAAATCCAAAAATAGGGCATGAACCATTGATCTACAAACAAATCACAAACGTTAAGTCAATTTATTATTAAAGTCATGATCTAAGCTTAAGTTGTTTAGGCTAAGGTTTGTCTCATGTTTATTAAGGATATAATAAATCTTAGGATAAGGAACATATGCTTCATTTCCCAATTTATAATGAAGGGTGAAGGGCCTAAATAGTTTATACCACTACATATGAAAACCTTTGTTTAACTTACACTCTATGTAATAAAGGCTCTTCTTTTAACATAAGACTTAGTATAAGCTTAGAGTTCAAGGTTCATGACAAAATGCCTTGAGGACCCTTCTGTATGAATTTAGACTAAGTATTTAGATTATAAGACTATTTTCATATTTTATAGGTTGAAGGATCCCATTGTTGAACATATTTTGAGCATTTCCTTTAGATTATGAAGCCATTTACAAGTTAAAATAGGGTTTTGGAATGTCATTTAAACACTAAGTAAGATATTTCATTGGGTTAAAATTGATGATTTCATAGACATCAAATACACCCTTATGGGTTTCAATTGATAGTGTCATGGATGTTAATTTTAAACCAATGAAGTTTTAATTTTTTTGGGCTTAAAGTTGACGATCACACAGATGTCAAGTTCATCTTTTCAAATGTTTGGATGATGGTTAAGTGAACATCAATTTTAAGTTTGAAAAAATATTTAGTGCCAAATATGAGGATGCCACTTGGCATTTCTATAGGTATTCTCAAGGTCTCAATGTTAATTCTCCTAGTTGGATCAAAGCCATAATAAATTTATAGCCATAGGATCTTGATTCATGGACTTTCTATTAATTGGTGGTCATGTCAGGTGGGCTCCTTTTCTTTTTAATCCTTTAATGTGATGGTGTTGTGTGTCCATGTTTTGGGCTTCTTGCATCCTTTTGAATTTTCAATTATGTTTTGCTCCATCTGATCGGGTCCTAGCTATTAAGCATGGGTCATCAGATTACCAAAGATGCATGTTATTTAAGCTAAATTTTGGGTTATCTTTGCATCTTTTGATCAAATCCTATGATAAAATGACAAACATAGGATCCTAAAAAGTGAAATAAAGTTATTGTTAAGATTTTGGAGATAATTAAAACTTAATATTAAGGTCCTAAGACTAAAGTTGTGATTTTATTAATGAATACATTAGCACCTTATTATTAAAGTCTTAGGCTAAGTTTGGGAATATAAAAGTACCTTGCACAATGACATTTAGTTAGGTTATAAATAACTTTAAAAAAAGGGGAAATAATGAAGGGGATCAAGTTTCTTAGTCAATTTATGTTAAAAAACATGACTAAACCTAGAATATGCATTTTTTTTAATTTTATAAATGAATTTTAAAATGGTTCCCACCTTTATTCAAATTTGAATCAAGGGTTTGTTAGAGTTTTGGAATGTAGAACCCATGGGGATGCACACCATGGAACTTGTGACTTAAAGGCCAAACAAAATTCATTACCAATGTTAGTCTAGATTAAAGTAAATTAAAACCACATAATCTTATCTCTTATTAAAGTGGATGATCTTCAAATTCTATAAAAGACCTTGACATGCTGAAATATCCATGTTTTATTTTGAAGGTTTCTCAAGGGTCCCAATTCAAAAAAATGGGGTATGTTGGTCCCAACTGGACCACATTCATTCCTAACTAGTTAAAACATAGTCTTAAACCTTCATTTATAGATCTTAACCCTTCATACCCAGTAACCTACTAGTCGGACATTAGTGTCACATTAAGTACACTAGATCCATGTGGAACTATTGTCTCCAAAATGGTGCTAATGTCCCTTGACCTAACATTTATGAATAAATATATTTTTAAAAGTAAAACCCTCTTTATATTGTCCTAAGCACCTTTTATAATCTACAAAAGCTACATAACACTAAAAATACATGATGTTTAGACCTTTATCCACTAGATGGACATTAGATGCAAAATACCTATTCAAAGACAAAAAAAATTAATCAAATTTAAGGTTATTAATCCCTATTAAGCCCTACTTATACATACTAACATATATAACTTCCCTAATCTCAAATTTTCCAAATTTATAATCTTAAACACACTCAAGGAATTCATGACCACTATCATTATAGCATAACTTACACTTTCACTATCACTTAGGTGGGGAGAACTACAATGGGCTTGATCCCTCCTTAGAGTATTGGTATGTAGGAAACTCTCTTCACAATAGGCTGTTGAGGATGTCCATCTTATCCTACTAAAAAACACACATGTTTAACTCATGTATTAATTTCAATAAAGATTATGGTTAACATCATAAATTGGTCATTACATGCACAATATAGATTTTTAGACTTCATGCACATAGGAATAGAACCTAGAAACATAGGTGTAGGTGCACCCATAATTTAGGAATGGATCTACACATAGGACATTAGTGCCATTTTCAAGACTCTATAGCCACATGACACTACTATCTAAGTGTAGTGTTACTATCTAGGAGAAGATCTAACACAAGAATCTCATTTATGATACTCAAACCTATTCATATCTCAGTTTATAACACTTAGATATTCTATGTCAGGTGTCTTCTAAATAATTATTTATAAACACATATTTATTACTATTTTTCGAAAGTCAAATATAGCCAAAATCTATATCAAATTAGTGGTTATTTATCGCATATTATTTCACTAATTTATATTACTCAACCCTTTAATCAAACATAGGATTTACATTAGTAAAACCCTTAAAGGTTAAAACATTTAGTGAACCTAACTTAATTCAAACATTGCATAAACCTTAACCCCAGATTACCCTAGGGTTCACATTTATAGCATTTACTTAGTGTAAATTTATATCTTATTACAATGATTATTGATGTAGATGAATACTCATATAATCTCACAGACTTTTCTTATTCTTTTTGCCAACTCTCACAAGGGTTCTTATGGTCACTTATTCAATTGTCAGAAGCATAACCATTGAGAGGGAGGGTGATCAGTGGTCAATATTTTCATTTAATTCCATTCCTCATTATTTACCTATTCAATCACATATCTAATTTATCTAGAAACATCACAATCAAATCACTCATACAGAGCATGAAATATATGATTACATCATGTAAACTCAAGATCTATATGGGAAGCCCACTTGGGGTATAAAACCCACTAAAACATATCTTGGATATCTTATATTATAAACTATGAATCAAGTTTAATGAGGCACCAACCCCATAAGGATAACCAAACCCTAGAATTTATCTATCACCAACTTGACTTTAACAAGCTCTAACTTGCTAAGAGGATACAACCCCCTTATTAATCAAGCACCCACTCAATTAACACTCTAAAACTATCCACCTTGATCTTTTTTCCCTATCAAAATTGATGATGGTATTCCCTTAAAAAAACTAAAATATTCCTCTCAAACAAGTACACAACTACCCTTCTTCTTCTTCACTCAACTAGCCCTCATAATGGACAACATGGATCAACACTACATGATATCAAACCTCATCAACACTTGCAAACCTCTTACACTCTACCTTTCTCAATAGAAACTAATATACAACCCTAATTTTAGACCTTTTAATGATGTCTCATGAACACGTGACATGGCTTGATGGCCATCCTTAACCCTCTACTCTACTCTATTAGTTTGATATACAATCAAATCCTTCTCATGAATATGTATAGAAAAATATGACTAAAATCATTACATTAGTGTAATTAACTTACTCAACACGTACAAAAACACATTTATACCTTTACCTCATATTCATCATGATTTTATGATGGTATTGATTACCTCACACCACTCAACAAGCTTATTTCTCCTTTGCCTCAAATCTTCAAATATATTAACTAGCCCAAATATGCCAATTACACCTTCTTCTTATACATGACTCTTACTTGAACTTATCATAGTCAGCCATATAGACTATACATATTTGGATCATTATAAAAAGATCAATTATGACATGTTACATATAAGTAACACCCATTCTCTAGGTCAGTCATACTTCAAATGGCTCAAACCAACTCTTTAGGCCTAAAGATAGACCTAAAGCATTAGACCTTCCTTAACATGTTACACTTAGTTTATTTACAACACTATATCCCTTCATAAGCTCATGAACCCTTTAAAAACAAAGATTAAATAGGTCCTCCATGCCTTTTCAATGTTTTTACGTCATAACTCATTCTCTCACCTTATGAATGCTTCATTAGGCCTTATACCAATAATAGGTCCCATAGAGACCTAATTCAAATGGATCCATTCCTTCTCTCTCAACACTAACTTATTGGACAAACAAGACCACATTAGATAGGCATGAAAAACTCCATATACTACTCATATCATCAAATAAATTGCCTTCAATCATCACAATATATCATGCCTCAAACCACTACAAGGCACCTTCTCTATTAACATACAATCATACTAGGTTTGTAAAAACATCCAATCTTTACTTGACATATAATAAGATTTATTTCCTTCAAGATACATAAAATATATTACCAAAATGAATAATCCCATGCTACATAATTGTAATATCATAATTAATTGCTTATACCAATGATCTCTACATGATACTCTTCAAAATGACTCAATGGATCAACTTTAATAAACACTATGAAGACCATGTTATGAAACTTTAGAACTTTGTCATTCTCAGATCATTAAATATTCTTTATGTCATCTTCAAAATGTCATCATGTTTCCTATATCACCTTATTAGGTCATCTTTGACAAAAATGTAATAATCTAATCACAACACAACCTTCAAGAGACCCTACATCAATCTTCATCATGTTTACAAATTTCTTAGGATGTTATAGAAACATGATCACCAAGAGTCCTTATAAGAATACTCACAAAACACATATAAAATTCCATTTCAATCTTAGATCAACTTAAAACCCTTTAACTTAAGGACAAAAAACATCTCACATATGCTCCCCTATCACCATACACACCTTAAACCACTTGAATTTGACAAAACTGACTAATCTCTTAAACCATCATCCATACTAAGATAGACCTTATCGATGCCCATACTTCACATTATTCTCAAGATACCTAAGTTGTCTCCCCATAAATCCATGCTCCACCTTTATTGAATGCATCTTCATCCATACATGAAATACCACAACTATCCAAGACACTTTTGAGATAATTTATATCAAATATTGATCTTTTTGGGCCCAAAATGACTTCTTCCAATGGTCAACAATCCTTCTCACATGAATCTAACAACCATTAATGATTTTTGAATAATACATAAAATCTTATGAAACATTCAATACATCATTTAATATGCTCATAAGAGCTCAAAATACTTGACAATACTTCTTACCAGGTCTTTGTAGCAAATGGACAAACCTTTTGGCCAAGATACCAACACCTCTCATTATATTTACCAGAGAAAAAATAAAGAAACTTAAAAAAAATAAATTGACTCACATAAATCCATGCTCACTAGATCTGTCAAGACACTACACTAGCTTCCATGCCTCAATAAGCCTATCAAGGTCTATGACTAGGTCTAGTTTAAGACCTAAAAAGAAATACCTACCCCTTTAAGCTCACCCTAGATGACATATGAATGTATCCACACTTTCCTTCTATTGTAAGTTGATAGACATAATGTAATCACAACTGACCTTCACAAGCGTATCCCTCATGGACTTCTTTCTTACTCAAGATAAGATACTTCTCTCCTAGGTCCAAACCATAAAACAAAAATAAAACTTCTAAGGAAATAAATTGTAGATAAAGATACATACCTAAAATTCTCATACCTATACACTAAGGGACTACCTCTTACATACCATAGCATGACTTCTTATGAACTACATCAGCACAACTTCTCTAGTCATCTATTGATCTTCTCACAACTGGGTTCTCATGCTTCTAATTACTAAAGAATGCCTCTATGAAGCCTAATATAAGAATCCTATTCCATAGAGTCTAGAACAAAGTAAACTCAAAATATTCCCACATCTCCTCTCTTACTTCATTGATCATATTTCACTCATGAAACTAGTTGATTTCATTTAGAATCATTTTAGGCCTATCAACCTTCTTTGGCTTACTATCCTCAACATCCATGATGTTGTTCATCTTCTCATCTCTTGAAACTATCTTAACTTCTAAAAAATTATCATTATAATCTAATAGTAGTGAATCTTGACAAGGATCATGATCAACTATAAAAAGTGTTTCTCTTTGATTTATAGGATGCTTAGGACTAATACTCTATCTTTTCAATAACTCCTAATAATAAGAGTTCCTCAATGACTTCCCTATTTGATTCTTTCTCTATTATAACAAGTAATCCATATTCACTCTTAGGCTCAATCTAATATTCACTTGCTGAATTTGGTTTCCATTTCATTATTTGACCCTTGTTGTCTCTATAAAACCTTCTTACTCCATTTTGACATAATCTAGAAATGTGACCAATCTTATGACAACAATTAAAAAAAATGTCTCTCATACCTTTTTCTTGATGATGACTATGATCTCCCTTTGACCAATTATTTCTCCTCATACAATCTCTTTCCCTATGACTAAATTGCTTACATGAATAATAATGACCATTAAATAGATTGGAATACGTCATAAAATTTGGCTATCTCATAGATCTTATTATGTTGCCCTTTATGTTTGCATCCTTCTTGACTTGATCTAAATTTTATTTCTCTTTCTCAACCTCTTGAAACTTTATCATATTGACTTTAAGCTCCTCCAATTCTATATTGAATTGCTTGCACTCTTTCTCTCTTGATTTTATGCTTACACTAGTAAAAACTAATTGATCTTTAATATCCTTAATAATCTTATCATACCTTGCAACATCTTTGGACATGTCATCCTTCAAAGTTTATATCTTCTCCTCAAGAACTTTGACCATAGATTTCAAATCTTAATTTTCTTTCCTAAGTTGCTTATTCATCTTATGCTTCTAGGATCATCATCAAGCTATCCAACCTTCTCCAAAAGACCTGATCTAATACTAATTATTATAATAATAACCATTGAGGGTTAGGTGAATCAATGGACAATATTTTCATTCAATTTGATTTTTCATTATTTAACCATTCAATCACATATCTACTTGATCTAGCAAAATCACAATCAAAGCACACTCATACAAATCAAGAAACATAGGATCACATCACATGAACACAAGAAATATGTGGGAAACCCTCATCAAGGATAAAACCCATTGAAACATAGCTTGTACAATTTGTCCTATAAAACACAAATCAATTTTAGTGAGGTACGAACCCCATAAGGAGTACCAACCCTTAGAATTTATCTAGTACTAACTAAACTCTAGCAAGATCCAAATTTATTAGAGACTAAAATCCCCTTATTGATTAAGCACACACTCAATTAACACTTTGAAACTATCCACCTTACTCTTGTTATTCTCTCACGACTAATTATGGTCTTTCCTTGCTCAAATACACTCAAATATGCCTCTCATACAAGCACATAAATACCCTTCTTCTTATTCACTCAACTACCCTCATAATCTATAACATAGATCAACACTACATGATACCAAACCTCATTAACACTTATATACCTCTCACACTTTGCCTTTATCAAAATAAACTTAGATACAACCCTAATTTTAGACCTTATGATGATGTCTCATAACCTCATGAACAAATGGCATGTTTTGATGTCCATCCTTAATCCTCTACTCTACTCTTTTAGTTTGATATACAATAAAATTATTCACATGAGTATGTATAGACAAATAGGCCTCAAATCCTTGCATTAGTGAAATTCACTTGCTTAACACCTACTAAATCATATATATATATACCTTTACCTAATATTCATCATGCTTTTTTGATGATCTTCATCACCAATCACCACTCAATAAGCTTCTTTCTCCTTCACCTCAAATCTCAAAATATATTAAATAGCCAAAATAGGTGAATTACACATTCTTATACATGACTCTTGTAGACACCTAAAATTGGCCAACAATGGCCTCTGTCCAGACTTCAAACTGATTCCTACCAACTTTTGAAAATTAAGTCTAGGAATCACTAAACATCCCAAAAATTCTTGTGTGTCATTCATCAAATCTCTAAATCACATTGAGACATTCCTAATTTGGGTATCCTATCATAAGAAATAAAAAATTCTCATGTATTCATCTCTAATCAACCTACCACATCACAACATGAAATTTGGCCTATAAACCTATTAAGTGGGGCAAGTGCACACATAAAATCAAAGCTTGAAAAGAGCTAAATGGCTAATCATAATTAATTAATAAACTAAACCAAATTAAAGGCCTAGTGGAATTATCCATGTGTAATTAATTAATTACTAAAAAATTAAATTCGAAAATATGAAATATCCTAACTTTTCATGATTACCTTTTATGAGTTGTCAAGCCTTTGCAAATATCTCAAAATATCTCACCCATGCCTATGTATTGAAAATAATGATATTTTGACACGTTTTAATTGTATTAGAGTTAATTAACTCACTTAGGTTGGGTTTGAATCCATTACATGTTTAAAATACACTTTAACTCATCTTGAGTTGGGGTTAGTTCCTAAGCCTATAAATATAAGCCATGACATATTGAAAAGAGATCTTGGAAATTATAGAGTTATAATATAGGTATTGTAGAAATATTCATAGAAATAGTGCTATAATTTCAAAATATTGATCCAATATGAATCAAGAAAGCATAATACATATCAATCCATAATGGTGCCAAGGAGAGAAGGAGCAAAGAAAACTCCATTGCCAAAGACGCTTTGAGCATAAATCGAGCAAGCCATGCAATGAATCATTTAGAGATTTCAAGGAAGGTAAGAGATTGTTTCTATTTTGGATTTTTGTTGTTTTTTCAATTATATTTTGTTCATTAATATCCCCCTATGATCTAGGAAAGTAAGTTTTATCATGTTAGTGTATTTTTATTCAAGTTTTGTCACTTGATCTAACCTCTTTTCTTAGATTCCTTGATCACAACTCTTATTTGAACATATCATAGTAGGCCATAAACACTATACATGTATAATTATAAAAATATCAACTAGGACACGTTACATATAAGTAACAACCACTCTCTAGGTCGGCCATACTTCAAATGGATCAAACTAACTCTTTAGGCCGAAGATAGACTTAAAGCATTATCCATTCTTTAACAACACCTTACACTTAGTTTCTTTACAACACTATATCCATCCATAAGCACATGAACCATTTAAAAAAAAATCATTCAATAGGTTTTACATATCTTTTAAAAAAATTTAAATCATAACTCATTTTCTCACCTTATTAATGCTTCATTAGATCTCATACAAACAATAGGTCCCATGGAGACCTAATTCAAATAGATCCACTCCTCACTCAACACTGACTTCTTGGTCCAATAAGACCACCTCAAATAGGCATGAAAAACTCCATATAATCCTCATAGAATCAAATAAATTCCCTTCAAGCATCATATGTCATCATGGATCAAATCACTACAAGGCATCTTCTTGGTAATATATAGTCATATTAGGTCTATGAAAACACCTAGTCTCTGTCAAACATCTGGTAAGCATTATTTCCTTCAAGATACACAAAATAGGTTACCAAAATAAGTAATCCCATGATAAATGAATCTAAGGTCATAATCAACCTGTTAGACCATTTATCTATACATGATACTCTTAAAAATGACTCAATGGATCAACTTCAACAAACATTGTCAATACCTTGTTAAGAAACTTTAGAACTTTGTCACTATTAGATCATTGAATCTTCTTTATGGCGTCTTCAACATGTAATCATGTTTCCTCTATGAACTTATAAGGTCATATTTGATATAAATGGAGCAATACAATCACAACACAACCTCAAGAGACATTACAACAATCTTCATCAAGTTTATAAACTTCTTGGGATGCTACAACAACATGATCACCAACAAACCTTTTGAGAATACTCACAAAGCACATAAAACATGCCATTCCACTCTTAGATCAACTTCAAACATTAAAACTTAAGGACAAACAAATATTACCTTTAAATACATTGGTTTTATGGACCAATCATTCAACTCTCACACCCCTATTCTAATTTTGGCTTCATACACATTTCCTTAAGCTCACACATGAATTACAAGCATGATAACTTCTGAAGGAAACATTGCACTCATTCCTTGAAACAAACACTAGACTCCGAATTCCATGAATGATTTCATTTACTTTAATAAAGCATGCCTAGGGTTTGTAATCACAATTCACCTTGAAAACCTCATTCCTCTATTTGTCACAACTTGAGCTTGTTCTTCATATATAAGATCAATTTGAACAAATACAAAGCATTTACAAATGTTACATGACCTTAAGAACATATCCAAACACTTACAAAACCATATTGAGTGATCAATAACTCTATACAACTCTAAAAAAAATACCCTTGTATACCATTTTCAACTAACAATCAAATTTGACTACAATAAATGCATATGTACAAACTTTTAGGAAAAAATACCACCTTGAGAATAGTCACCATTGAATCTCATACAACTTTCTCTTTTAGAACAATTTGATTTGAATAATATCCTACCTTCTACAAGAACTTCTTTTCTCTCAATTCCAATACAAACACACATTCAATTTGAACTCTAATGGATATATTTTTGAACTAAAACAACTATTTCCTAAGGCTTAAATTTGATGACCTTTAACACGTCACTACACATATAACCAACTTTTGGAGCTCATAACTTGAGCTAGGAAACACTTCAAGGCACAAAACTTCTAGAGGATCTTCTTAGTACATTATAAAACATCTTCATGAAAACTTTGATAATAGTTTGAATTTTAATTATACACAATAAATAAACCAACATTTTGGACTAATCATACCTTCATGATAGGCTAGGATGGTCTAGTTTCTTCTAGGTTAGAATGATGCATTCTTCTCTCTCCAAATGGTCAGTTGACACACTATAAATTCACCAAGACATTTATGGATTCCTTAAAACCTCTTTTTTGTCCTCACTAACCTACACACATGCCACATACTCTCTAAACTATCATTAATGCACTAGTACCTCATGCTCTTCTTAACATTAATGACCATGCTCAAAATTAATGATTCAAGGCTTCATTGAAAATTTTTATGGTTTTTAAGACCTTATTAATTCTCATGATATTATAACTAGACCCTTTTTTCCCATTAACAAAACCCCTTAGTACATCTCTCATATCCTATATAACTTCTTCCAATTTGGTACATAGTCCTTGTAGCCATTTTAAAGGATTTTTCCTCTTGTACGATCCAATAAGGATGGATTTTGAGAAAAAAATAATATATTATAACACCATTTATCCTTTTTCACCTCTCCATGAAGGTTCAACACCAAATTTTCCTTGGAAGGACTTTTTCTACTCCATTCTAGGTCTCTAGGCCTAATTAGGCTTGTTTGACACATAGTCACACTCAGTCCTTGAAAATCATACATATACATATTTAATCACTGTAAATCCTCAAAAATAATTGATAATTCATATTCACCTATAAAATTACCAAGTTTGTTACTTTTTCACCATTTAAAACATGTATAGAATAAGATTTTGTATAGAAACCCTAACACAGGGTTTTCACAGTCTATGACCACCTAAGAGGAAGAAATTTGAGTTTAAATGTTCCAAAAAAGGTTTAAAATGAATTAATAAGGTTATTAAGATGTAAATTATCTCCATAAACATTTTCTAATCATTAGTATCCCATGTTTACATCTATGTTCCACATTTGTCTTAAGTTATTGATCCCACTTTGTATGTAGTCATAGTCTACAGGGTCTAAGAACAAAGTCTTGAGGACTTAGACTCCAAAAAGGGGTTTGAAAACTATGTGAAAGATTAAAAATTGTCTATGACAACTCCACACACCTTTTTTAATCAATACCCACTCTCTTTGTTACCTCTTCTCCACATTCCATTAGATTTTGTGTATCATTGTATTCACATACAATGATGTCTACAAGATTGTATTGTCCTTCAAAGAAAGAAGTATGAAAAAAATTCAAAGGAAACACATAAATTTTTTTAATATTCATATAAAAAACTTACCAATTACACATAAAACATCAAAATAATATCAATATTGGATCTTCCTTCATGGATCACTTTAAACATTGTCATTCATCATTTGCATATACAATCAAACAAAGTTGTAGTCCTTATTTACAAAACTTGGGAGACTCCAATAATCATTTATTGGGTATTTAACCCCATAATGCATTAATAAATAATAAAAAACTAATATAATCCAAAAAAATTATGACTTTTTTTTACCAATAATAACTATTTTAACCAACTTTTGATCTTCCAATGATCACTAATAAGCAAGTTTTCACCTTGGCACCAAGATCAAGATTGATTTTCCATACAAGTGTGTATTAAGACCCATGTATTAACAAATGGTGTCTTAAATTATTATAAATAATCATTTGAAACCTTTATGACTTATTAAAATCCTCTTAAAACACCTAAACAAGGCCAAAACCATTTAAAAATTTAAATTATTTAAATTGATGGGAAAATTAAAATTTTGAATTCTATCCTAGTTAAGAAACTCTAAACACTTAGAAAACATTCCAGATTGTGTCCTAAGACTCTTAACACCCTTTTAAACATAATAAACATGATAATTAATCAAAAAACATTTATCAATCCAAAATTTCTTAAACAAACACCAAAATGAATCATCCTTAGTAGGATGCCCCTACATCATACTCTTGAAGTGCGAAAGAAACTTTCCTTGAAAGTTTTTTAAAATTATCTTGACATCCTCCTCAACATATCTTTATAATATTTACTCTAAATACATAATATGATATCCTCTTGGGTCACAAGGCCTGTGAGTGAGACATAGACCTCCTTGTTATTTGACCAATGTCACCTTGCCTTCTCCTTTGAGGTTATCTCTTTGAATGTTTATCTCCCACCTGATCATATTTATCATATGGGTGTTCTCCTAAAACAACCTACACATGTAACACAAAAGTCAAGAAAAATAACCTCCTACTTATATTTTGATCAAACTCTTATACTTGCATGCTTGTCTTATCTATGCTTGGATCTATTGCTTGTTGGATTGTTGATGATGCTTCCATATTCTCTTCTACAATACCCTCAACTTCTTCAACCTCATTATCCTCCACTTGTTTTTGTTCACTATTTACCTGATCAATGACTTCTCTTTCCATATCCAACTCTCTTAGCATGCCAACCTTCTTAAAAAAGTCTTTTAGATACTCCATGCTTTGTATAAAGGATAAGTGATAGACAAACTTATAAACAACCCTGCTATGTATTCATTGGAAAAAAAATCACCCTGTTGATCTGATTTAAATATATCTATATTACTTGCAACTAACTCCTTATAATGCTTCTCAACTACTACCTCCTTTTCTTATATTGCCTGGGCAACTTTAACTACATTGTCTTCACCTTGTCTCTTGCTTTTAGCTATCACACTTTTTTCTAACTTGTTACAATTAACTTCTTTAGGCAAGTATTCCTTCTCTCAAAAAATCATGACACTACTTTGTGTCTCCTTCCATGCTTAACTATCCTTCAATGGGTTTAGTGTGTGCTTGTTGACATCCTTTTCAATGGTGCAAGTGTTGGTTCACCCATCATGCATAACCTTCCTATCATATTTTCATGGTATAAAAATGATGATGTGGCACACATCAATGAGAATCACATCACATAGTATTTTATCCTTATATACACCTATCTACAAGTATACATAGCATTGTTCATCCATTAAGACTTGCTAACTATTTTAAATCCAAGAGACTTTATATGGACTTGGATGCTTGTTACTTTTTAATCCTAGTTTTGACACCATAAAATAAGACACAATATTATCCATACTACCATTATCAACTATGAATTTACAACATTTACCTTTTCTCTTGCACATGGTCTTGAACAATGTTTTCCTATGTGGTGATTCTCTTTCTTGATGGCTGGTCTTCAAAAGAACTCTCTTCATCAATAAGCTCTCCCCTATTTTAGGTTCTTCTACATAGTTTGGAAATGAATCTACACTCTCTTATTCTTTATGAACCACTTGGTTTCTACTCTAACTCTAATAGCTACCACTTTGAATGTTTTTAAGATACGCATATGACCTATATCATGTAAATTTGTTGCACTTGAAGCACTTTTCTATAAACCAAGTATTGCCTCTTCCTCTACCATATTATCTTCCACCTCTATATCCATATCCAACTCTAATAGATTGATTTTAACTCTTTGAATTGTTGCCAACTTCTATGATTTAACCTTTCCATTGACTTTTATTACTTGGTTCTCTTCTTCCTTCTTATTGGACTCTACCTCTATATCTTTTACCATCTCTACCTCTATTTAGTTGAATTTTACTTATATCAAACTTATCCTCTTCTCTTAATGTATCATGAGAGGCCTCCTCAACTATTCTAGGTGAAAAAATACTAATCACATCTTGAATGAAAAACTTTAGACCATTGATGTATCTAGTAACTTTATCTGCATCCTCCTCTATATGTCCTACTTGAATAGTTAAATTGTATAATTCCTATGTGTACTCTTTCATCATCATATATTTTTTTCTAAATTTTTTTATCTTCCTAAACAAATATGTCTGATAGTACATAGACATGAATTTTCCTTTCATAATAGTCACCATTCTATCCCATGACGTTATATTATCTTTTACCCTTTTCCTTCTTTCTTCCTATATGCCATCCCACCATAAAGATGCATGATAATTCAATCTTATCACTAAAAAATTTACCTTCTTTTTCTCATTAACCTTTTCATAATTGAAGTACTTGTCCATGGATATGATCTAATCAACCAACTCGTCCACATTAAGACTACCCTCATACATGAGCACCTCCATCTTGGGTTTTAAAGTCACTTCAATAACTACTATAATTAAACTCTCTTGAAATATACCTTCATCTACTTCATATATTTATTATTCATGTAGGATATCATCCTCTCCCTCACTTACATCACCTTTATTCATCTCTCTCCTCTAAGCCAACTCCTTGGCTTGCAACCTTGCCTATAGTTTCCTCACTTTAATGACCAATGCATGTAACCTCCTTTGGGATGATGATACTCTTATTAATATACCTATAATTTTTCCTTAATAAATTCAAAATATCTCCTAAGATATGATACTAAATGATTTATATGAATACTCAAACAATCTCACATACTTGTCTTATTTGTTATGCCAACTCTCACAAGGGTTCATATGGTCACTTGTTCATTCAATGATTTAAGGTTTAATTAAATTGTTTGATGGTTATTAGGACCTTATTAATTCTAATTATATTATAACTAGACCCCTCTTTCCATTCACAAAACCCCTTATCACATCTCTCATATCCTATACAACTTCTTCCAACTTGGTACACAGTCCTTGTAACCTTTTTAAGGATTTTCATTCCTGTATGGTCTAGTAAGGATGGATTTTAAGAAAAAACTAATAAATTTTGACAAAATATATCATTTTTTACCTCTCCATTAATTTTTACCAAATTTTTCTTAGAAGACCCTTTTTTACTCCCTTCTAGGTCTTTGTTTAGGCCCAATTAGCCCTATTTAACACCTAATCACACTCAGTCCTTTACAATCATACATATCTATACTTAACCAATGTAAATCCTAAAAAATAATTTAGTATTAATAATCACGTATAAAATTACCATGATTTGAAAATTTTAATTATTTAAATATGTATATAACAAGATTTCATATAAAAACCCTAATGAAGGGTTTTCATAATTTATGACCACCTAAGAGGAAGAAAATTGAGTTTAAATATTACAATAATGATTTAAAATGACTATAAAATATTATTAAGACCTAAATTATCCAATTATCCTTTTATAATAATTATTATCCCATAATTATGTCTTTGTTTGACATTTGTCTTATGTTCTTGATCCCAATGTGTATGTAGTCACAGTTTGTAGGGTCTGAGAGCATAGTATTGAGAAATTAGACTCCAAAAGGGGGTTTGTAAACTATTTTAAATATTTAAAATTTTATAGGAAAACTCCACACACCTTTTTTAATCAATACCCACTCTCTTTTTTACATCTGCTCCACATTCCATTAGATTTTGTGTATCATTGTATTCACATACAATGATGTCTACAAGAATATAGTATCCTTCAAAGAAATAAGTATGAAAAAAATTCAAAGGAAACACATAAAACTGTTTAAGAATAATATAAAAAACATAAAAATTACACATAAAACATCAAAATCATTTTGATATTATATCTTCCTTCATGGAGCAATTTAAACATTGTCATTCATCATTCGTATATACAGTAAAATAGAGTTACGGTCCTTCTTTAAAAAAATTAAGAGACTCTAATCATAATTTATTTGGTATTGAACCCCCTCATACATGAATAAATCATAAAAAATAACTATAATACCAAAAAATTATGAGTTTTTGTACCAACTATAACTACTATAACCAACTTTTGACCTTCCAATGGTCACTAACAAGCAAGTTTGCACCTTGGCACAAAGATCAAGATTGATTTTCTATAAAATTATGTATTAAGACCCATTTATGAACACATGGTGTCCTAAATTAGTCTAAATAATCATTTTACACCTTTATGACTTCTTGAAATCCTCGTACAACACCTAAACTAGGCCAAAACCATTTGAAAATTTAAATTGTGCAAATTGGTGGGAAAATGCTAGTTTTGAATTCTATCCTACTTAATCAAATATAAAAACTTGGAGATAATTAAAAAGTGTGTCCTAAGACTCTTAAAACCCTTTAAAAAATCTTAAACCTGATAATTTATCACAAAACACTGATCAATACAAAATTTCTTAAATAAACACCAAAATGAATCATCTTTAGTAGGATGCTCCTACATTAATTATCATGACAGAAGCCATCTTTCACTCCATGGTAAAAACCATTGTACTTTTATTATCATGTTTATTACCAAATATTTGTATAAAATTACACATGTATGTTACTCTTATAATGGATTTGGCTAAACTTAAGCTTATTTTGCATATTGGTCCTCTATCATGTGAGTCCCATTTTTATGCAGATCATTTCTATATGGATCACTTTGAGTTACCTCCAATTACTACTAGATTATATATGGATAAAATTAATCCTTTTATTATACCTCTACCTATACCACATGATTATATATTCTCCCATCCTTCCTTTACTACTCACCCATGACAAATAGTAGATCTTGCAATCAGAATTGTCTCTAGGTAAAATAGGGTGCCTCCTCAACCCATGTAGAAGAATTGTAACCCTACCATTCCTCCTCATCCCCAAAAAAATACAATATGACCCATATATTATATTAAAAAAATTATATATTGGATTAGTTAAGAAATACACCAATCAAAATATCTATTTTAGAATTACTTCAAAAATCAAGAATTTTTAAAGATATTCTTTTTAAACACTTAATCATTCATCCATGGCTTTTGATACCAAGAAATCTTATTTTTAATATGTCATGAACACTATAAATGATGTGATATCATTTTATAATGAGTATTTGCTTGCAAAATTAGTAATTGATCATAATTTTCCACTTTTCATTCAAGCTTAATTCAATAACACAACTATTAAACAAGTTCTCATTGACAGTGGCTCAGGACTCAATATATGTAAGCTCACATTTATACAAACCATGTGGGTTGATATATCATCAATTTAAAAGACATATAAGAATATATAAGGTTTTGATGACATTTATACATAGACATTGGATTCAATTACATTGGACATAACAGTCAGAACAAAAACCTTAACTACACACTTTCAAGAGATGTCAAATCATTTGTATTATAAATTGATACTCGAGAGACCTTGGATACATGCTATGGAGGTTTTACCTTATACTCTTCATAGATGTATCACATTCTTGCATGATGGGTACCTATACATATGTCTAGTAGATAATTAACCATTTAGTTATTATAGACTCACCAAGCCTCTTACCTCAACTACATCATAAAATAGGACACCTCATGTTCTCAATGAATCCCCCCCTCACAAGATTCTTATTAAGAAAATGAAAACATATGAGGTGGGGGAGTCTAACAAGACTATTCATATACCATTTATAAAATTTTATACAACATAATTACCCTCATTGATGATTGAGGAACAACCTCTCATAGTATATACATCCTCACCCAAGCTATATGATGAGATGATTATAGTATAATTACCACTACTTATTAATTTCAAAGAGGTTTACATTAATAATTATGAAATTTATTCATAGGCCACTACAAATGAGGATCAATCACCTATAGGTATTTATTATTATTTATGTTGATTAAGTTTTACAACAATGAGCCCATGAGAGTAAATAGATAATTCAAATATACTTATACCTCTCCCTACACTAGTAACACCACTTATTTAGGATACTATAAATACATATCCCTATATTTAGCTATAGTCAGTAGTAGATACCTTGATCCATTCAATATATATAGTTACATTTATAGATATGAATTTAGTCATATAGATTCAGGTAGTACATTCACAAGATAACCTGCACTAGATATTACATATACTACTTGATATAAGATTGATGATATTACCCCTAGTTTGGCATAGATTAGTTAACATATTGTCACCATAGTAAGCTCAACCCTTTTTCCACTTTCACAGACTCACATGACATGATATAGACACATGATCCACATTACAACATAAACTAAAATAATTTTAAGGCTAAAGGTACCATACATATCATATATCCTCCACCTCCATAAACATAACCACCATCATCAATACAAGTTTCTTAACATATACAAGCACTATGATAGAGTCATATATGACATAAACATTCACATAATGATCAATTTACTATATAATTTTTTTTAGTAGATAGATACATTCCCCATGTGGCTATAAATGAGGATTCTAATCCTAACACTTGAACTTTAGCATTTTTACATGACATTGGTTATCAAGAGAGTGAGCTAAAACATGTTATACATTGTCAAAATTCTATTGAACATATTACACTACTAGTTTTATGTGTTCCCAAGGTGGACAATACATTATTCTTAACTTTGAGTAGGGACACTCATCTATAGGTTACACTTGGTAGTACATGGCTATAAGTGATGGATGCCACAATTGATCGATTAGATAGACGCTTGACATTCACCAACAATGGACACATGGTTCACATACTACATAATGGCATAGATGTGAACCATAGGTTTCATAGAGATACTCTATGATCTAATGTGGTTTACCTTGGGACAATATGAGAGGTATCTTACATAGTTGAGTAACATGCTAATCAGATGCATAGATGCTAGACTCATGCCAAGGATAATTTTCCACTAATACATATAGATTAGTATGATGACCATGATTATGATGCCTTATTTGAGTTTTGAAAGATTTAATATCTAACATTAGATGATCTTCCACTAGATCCACTATTTGATTATCCACATCCCATGGATGTGCTCTTGGGTCTATAGAGACATTAAACTTTACTTGTATATTATTTCATACACATCTTTAACATTTACTTGTACATAATTTATTTTCTCTTTCTCCTTGTACATAGTCAATTTTCATTTACTTATACATAAATTATATCCAAAAAATACAAAAATAATATAACATGCCAAAACATAAAAAATTTCAAATAATTACTCAAAAAACACAAAATTATAGATAGTATGCATTGATATGTTTACACTTCTTCTATTTTATAAACACTACATATGCTAGCTATCTTAGTATAGTTGGTTGTATCATACATACATGATTTATTTGTTCTTATATACTGCTTGCAGATTTCTTACATGACTTAGATCTACTATACTGATCTAAACTTGTTATTGTCTACCCACTGAGGGCATATACACTGATTCATGGTTATTGATTTGACACATTTTCCCACTTGGGGGTATCCTATACATAATCTCTATTACCAGATCCTATCCTTAATTATTTAGATTCTAGTTTTTGCATTATATATCTTGATGTTAATCATTACTAATCATACTCAAATCTTTTGCCAACTATCACTAGTTTAGATTCATAGTTATTCATTTGACACATTTTTCCACTTGGGGGAATCCTATACACAATCTCTATTACTAGATTCTATCCTTACATTATTTACTTTCCATTTTTGGCATTGATATATCTTGATATTAATCATTACTACTCATACTCATATTTTTTGATGACTATTACTAGTTTAGATTCATCATATGTATATCCTAGCAGTTACATAGATTTGTATTACATTATTGCATGCTTTCATTTATATATTTCATAGTTTAGACTTGATTGTATTTTATCTACTTCTTATATTCGATGGCATTTGAGTATGCCATTATTATTTAGATCTACACCACTTCTATTCATGTATGCCTTGGACATGTGCCCGTGTCCCTTACATGTGCTTTCTATATTGTGTATGAAAGCATTTGAACATGTCCTTCTATGTGGATGTAATCCAACTTTCTTGTTTCTTTCATATTTAGACATTTGAACATGTCCTTTTATGTCTTTTTTTCTCAAATTTAGTGACATGTGCCCATGTCCCTTGTATTATGGCCCCTTGGCCTAGTTTTCATACTTCATGTGTTTTGTATGTATGATTTATTGTATGCATCATGGCCATGACACTTGTATTTTATTACTATAAACACTATTTATCCATGCCAAGACTAACATCATGCACCTACCCTTCCAACTTTGGTGTCATGATGGACATCATGTCTCATCCCCCTAAGTAGTTACTCAGAATTAATATTATACATATTAATTACATCTATCTCCACACCCTCATGCACTAGTAGACATAATGTACATATTAAATTACATACTTATGCTCACATCCTCTTACATTCCAATATTATGTTTACACATTATATTGGATTATCGCACAATTATCATATATACTCTAGCTAACACATCTTCTAGATCTATTTCTTTTGAGGATAGTTCTTACATAGGTTCAAAAATCACCCTCAAAAGTGGGGACATTTACAAGGGGTTTTCACAAAGATCAAGATCCTACATTGTATTCACAGATCATTTTTTAGAAAACATGCTTAGTTTTAAAAAATTAGACATAGGTAAAACACAAGATAAAATAGGGAATAAAAAAATAGTATAGTGACTCAAATTTTAGACTAGATAGACATTAGCACCCAGATAGGGACACTCTCACCACATGACACTAATATCCAAGACATGTTGTTAATATCCAATATCCCCAATTTTAGGACATTTTAGATTATCTAGAATAATAAACCAAGTATAGTATAGGTTTACACATATATAACTATAGGTTTGATAGTTATGCTCAAATTTTACTCATATTCACACTAGTTTAGCTCTGATTTATATCATTTGCTTAGATTTGGGGCATCATGCACAACATGATCAATCCCATATTCATTTCAAATACTTACATATAATTATTATAACTCATTCCAAAATTAATAAACTTAGACATCAAATTAGGGGCATGTGTGTGGCACATTATTTCTATATGCTCAGTTACACACAAGGTAATCAGATGGAATGACAAACTTCATGTCATTATCTCCACTATATATACTTGATATTATATTACAGATTGTAATAAATTTCATGCCTTACTCCATATATAGTGGTTGTCATTATCGAGTGGCCCAAAGTTACCTAATGTACCTAAATGGCCATGGAGCCAATATACAGAGTTAAATATACATAGATGTTTTTAACACTTTGCACAATTCAATTTTAGATGTATAAACTATACATGGTTTAGAAATGATGGATTCATAGATTATTTGAGTTATTAATCTACCCACATGAGAGGGTTGGACACACTTTAGTCCAATCTAAGTTATTCATAGGTCATGATCCATTAAGTAGGGGTGGACAATGATGGAGTCAAAACCGAATTGAGTTCTTCAGCCACCAACACATGAGGATTGATAAATATATCATTTTAGTCCAAGATATTCAATTATTTGATCACTCTACTCACACAAAAATAGGTTATCAATAGGTTCATGCACTAGTTCACATACCCAATAAGGTGTATTCATTATTTTCCTCTTTCCCATCTCTTTACTCAGTTTTACTTAGTTATTTCTTTACTCGACATA
Organism: Torreya grandis; assembly: GCA_037957365.1. Taxonomy (NCBI): domain Eukaryota; kingdom Viridiplantae; phylum Streptophyta; class Pinopsida; order Cupressales; family Taxaceae; genus Torreya; species Torreya grandis. The sequence goes on along the minus strand of JARHVA010004866.1, from coordinate 834,822 downwards.
ATATTTCTCTTTTTACATATCTTAAGTAAGGATGGATTTAGTTAAATTTAATTTTTAGGTCATTATTTGGATAATGCTTCACATATGTATAACCAACTTCACATACTCAGACTTAGCTACACAAAATTCACTTCCTATGTAAGTCCAAATACACTTATTTTTAATTTATACTAGTCATTTCATTTTAATACATTTCTAGCATAAAGGGGGGGATGTAATCAAATAAAAGTGGTATTTGAGTGCTAAGAGTGATACTTGAGATAACCTATTCCTATCTTAGCCATAGATCCTATCATCAAAATTTTCTAGCCTTAGTATAAACCACCATGATCCCTAGCTAGCTAAAACATAATCTCAAACCTTCATTTATAGATCATGGCCCTTTATGCCTAGTAGCCTACTAGCTAGACATTAACACCACATTAAGTACATAAGAACCATGTGGTGCTAGTGTCCCCAAAATGGTGCTAATGTCTTTTAACTTAACTTTCTATAATGTATATATTTTCAAAATTAATACCCTCTTAAGATCAATCTAAGAATCTTTTATTATCCACAAAAGATACATAACACTATAAATTCATGACTTTTATACCACTATCCATTAGATGGAATTATATGTAAAACACCTATTCAAACATGAAACAATTTAATAAAAATTAAGGTTATTAATCCCTATTTTGCCCTACTTATACATACTAGCATTTACAACTACCTTAAGCTGAGATTTTCCAAATTTCCAATATCAAGCACGCTCAAAGAATTCAAGAACACTATCATTTTAGCATTACTTACACTTTCACCCTCACTTAGGTCAGGAGAATTAAATCAACTTGGATTCCTCCTCAAAGTATTGGTATTAGGCAACTCTCTTCATAGTGGTGTGTTGAGGATGTTTAGCCTATCCTAATAATGAACAAACATTTTCAAATAATACCCTACTTGTAAGGAGGATAAGGGTTAGCATGATAAATTATCTATGAAAAACATAATATAGAGTTTCAAACTTCATGCACGAAGGAATAAAACCCAAAAACATAGGCATAAGTACACCTAAAATTTAGGAATAATCCTACACAAAGGATATTAAAACCATTTTGAAGTCACTAAAGCCACATGGCATTATTATCCAAGTGTGGAAATATTATCTAAGAGAGGATCTGACATCAGATCTAGCTGATGACACTCAAACCTATTTGTATCTCAATTTTTAGCACTTAAATCTTCCTTGTTAGTTGTTTTCTAGATAAGTCTTCATTTGCACATATTTATTACTATTTTTAGAAAGTCAAAAGAAGCAAAAATATGTAACAAATTAGTGGTTATTTATTGCATATTATTTCACTTATTTAGACTACTCAACCCTTTAATCAAACATAATATTTACATTCATAAAACCCTAAAAAGTTAAAATAGAGTCTCGAGACTTTTTATTGATTATGCAACAATTTTTTAAAGAAATAATTTTTCACCTCTTCCTCAAGCCTCAAAATATTTGATGTATTCACATGCCATCACATAACCCCTTGATTCTGTGCACTACTTTATAGGCTCTTGCATTCTTTAATATCTTCATATACATATTTTGGCTTATCTAAGGCTCAAAACTTATAACTTCTATTTAATTTTCTAACTCCATACACAACTCGATTACCTTTTCTACAAACAAGTGGACTTTTACAATGTCGATAATAGTCTCTCAAAATGATATGCTACACTACTACACACTCATTTCTTTATTTCTCAAATTGACTAATTTTTTTCATTGATATAATATTTCCAATTCTCTTATGATATTATTAAATTATACTATAACATGGACATTAATATCTGAGTTTAACACTATTATTTGGGATAAAAAAATATGAATGTGCTATTCTATAAATGTCTAAGTATTATATTTTACTAATTTAACATAGACTAGAATTCTCATATAGGTGATTGATAATAACCTAAAATGGATCGAGCTCATAATCAAAAAGAAAATATGTGTGAATGGTGACTGAGAGTTTTTGGATATGCACAAGTCATTTAGGATAAGTGTATGTCGTGATTGACATTTTCAAATGTCAAATACTAGATTTAGTGGGTAAAAATGTCCCACTTTTATTATATTATTACAATAAAATGGAAATACTATAGTAAAAGGATAAACTAACACCTAAGTGTGTAAAATGCTCTTTGAAATTGGGATAACACTCTAAATGTAAAATATACTTCAAGAAAAACCTAAAATGAAAACGTAGTAGTTAATTCCATATAATGAAACTTAAAATCTAAATTATACTTGAAACTTGAAAGAGTAAGGAAGAACTACACTTGTAAGCCATTAAATTGTGTTTCTTTATAAGTTGGTGGATATGATGCTTATTTATCAAAACATTAGATAAATCTTATTGCTTTCTAAATCACATAGAGAGAATGGTAAAATTTAGGGTGATTAATATTCAATTTGAAATTTAGATAAGGCATGGGTTATGGATTAGAAGACAAATTCCCCCAACCATATGTAACCAATCTAATAATGATCTTGTAACCTCAAGATGATAAGGTGAGAATGACATAACAATTTCACTATGGATAATTCCATGGTTGTTGAGCTTTAGTGAACTTGAATCTACATTACCTCAAAATCATGAATCAACTATTTTAGATTGACTTATAGATTAAATTTATCTTCACACTTGTAAACTCTTGAAAATAACTAAAAATACTACAAAAGCTGAAAATGTGTAAATGTGCATGAACAAACATCATGCCCTAATGAATTATTGCGTAATTTAAAATTTTATAATGTCTATGATACAACATCATTCCCAATTGAATATGTCCTATACAATTTAGTGCAAGTGCCCTATACATGCCTAAAAATGTATTTAAATATGTTTTAATGTATAATATACCATTTATGGAGAATAAAATGGAGTACATATGCCAAACATATGACATAAAAATATATTTTAGAATTGTAAATGGTTCTTTAAATATAATATTTAAATTATATAACTAAAAAGAACAATGACTAGATATTTCCAAGACATATAATCTTGGGTGTTGACAAAAAAGAACATCATAAAATTAGAGATATGTAAAACAAAGGATTACAAACTAATATGCAGAATAAAGTAGAAAACATCATATATTACATCCAAACTTATTATATGTTTCTAAAACTGATAAGCCTTACATATATAGGCAAGGATAAATAAGGAACAAGCATCCTAACCAATGTGGGATAAATCCACAATAGAAAAAAGACAAAAAAAACACCTAGTAAACATGAATAACCTACTCTAACACCCCCCTCAAGTGAAGCTAGGGGAAAAAAGTGGCATATCCATAGTATGAGTCCCAAAAATAAACCCTGATTAGGTACTCATGTAAAATATATCCATGAAGTGGAAAAATAGAGAAAACCCAAAGGAAACAAAGCCACCCAAAAAAATGATGTAAAAGAAGGAAGGAAAGACTTCATATGGAATCTCCCCAAGGACAACTATAATCGATACTAAAGCTATCAATACTCTAAGTTGGGCTCACAAGATGACCAAGTTTTATGTCTGTATCCTTAGCTATAAGATTGTAGAAGATCCATCTGCTTTGAATAATGTTTCTTCCTTTTTTCAAAGGAAGAACACAAATGGTGTGCTATAAGTCTTCCCATTCTAGAATGGTGTGGCAGAGGTTTTGCAAGATCATGGAAAAGAATTAGATGTAATACCATGTAAGTGAATCAATTAGAATAAATATAGGGAAAATTAAGTGAAAGAATATGCATAGTAAGTAGAGTGTAATTCTCAACAAGTGTACTCTTAATAGAACTAGTAGAGTCCTCTAAATGGATAATATGTGGTGGCTCAACATATTGTAAAGGAATAAAGGTAGGTTTTAGAAATAGACATCCTAAGTCTAGAAAAAACTCATCCCATAGAGGTGGCTCAGCAAAAAAAGAACAATGTTTATCAACAATATGTCATCAAAATAAACTATAGTAGGAGGAGAGAGTACATCATTAGAAGAGAAAAAATCATTAATAGGAACAAAAATATATTGATAAGCACCATCCATGTCACTATCAAAAGATAAATCTTCACTAATAGGAGAAAAGTAAGTGGAATATGTTGTGGAGTAAGAGAGGGTTTAAAAAACCCAAAGATCTCAATATCTTCTTCAAATAAGGTTGAAATAGAATCCTAATCTTGATTTGGTGATGTGGCATCTATAATATGAATGTGCAAGATATCTAAAACATTGAGGTAAATTAAGTGAAGATCCTCATCTTTATAGATGGAATCCATGCAATATCTTCCTTGTATGTGAATCTATGAAGGTCTCCAAGTACCAATATCAAAAAACCATTAAGCTAAAGGTGTATCTTCATTTCTATTTTCTAAATGGTGTAAGTTTAAGAGTTGAGGGGTTACATTGTCTAAATACAAGGAATAAGTTAGGAAGAAGAAAGAATGATTCCCCTAAAATAATAACCCCTAATTCCAATAATGGCAAGGAATAAATAAACCCCCAAAAATATATAAGCACCTCTAGAATTATAACTTTATAATTGAGTTCATTTTATAATATAAATGACCCTAATGGATAGATAATAAAAAAATATACACTTTAAAAAAATAGATATTGATTTTGAGTCACGATTCAAAATTAATATCTTTTAAAAGTTTCCCATCATTAAAATGGATCAAATAAGTAAACATTACAAAAAATAAATGACTGGAGAAAATAAAATAATTTCTACCAAATCTATAAAAAATTGGATTTGAAGGATATTTATAGTAAAAGAAAATAATAATATTCAACATAGATCAATCTTCTCTGTTGATTTTTCACTTTAAATACAAGACCTAATTTTTTATTAATCACGCATAAAAAAATCATAAAAAGTTATATTCACATGGGAAACTTCAAATCCTCATATCTCCTTGAATACTAATCATAATCCTTATTATGACCAATTTTTGTAAACCCCTCAAAGTAATCTCCCTAAAAAAGAATTAAGTTTATGAATCAAAAACCTGTGTGAGGATAAAACTCATCTATAAGATAGTCATGATTTTTTGAAAAAAAAAATCTCCAATTTTTTTTATGACCAATACAATATAGAGTATGGAAAGATTCAAATTGGGTATACCAAGGATGTAAATCTAGATAATGAGAGTAAAACTAAATATATGCAAACAAAAAATTTGTAACAACAAACTCACAAATGGATGCATGAAACACCTACCACTCTGATACCATGAAAGGAATGATGACTAGATTATTCCAAGCTACACAATCTCAAGTGTTGACAATAAATAACATCATAAAAGGAGAGATATAGAAAATAAAGGGTTGCAAAATAATATGCAGAACAAAGTAGAAAATATCATATATTACATACAAACTTTTTCTATGATGTTACAAATGATAAACCTTATTTATTAGGCAAGGAAAAATAAGTATCAAATCATCCTAACCAATGTGGGATAAATCCATAATATGAAAAATAAAAAACCACCAAGTTAACATAAGTAACCTACTCTAACAATATCAATATTTTAATGTATACATTGTATTCAAAATAACTCATGGATGATTTAGTCTATATGGAAAATCCCACTAATATACTACCCTTTTGAGGTGAGGGACTGATCCAATGATTCACTCATCACTAAAGAGGAGTGAATTATATCATTTCATGTATAAAAACAACATAATATAAAAGCATGTCCAAATGTGGAGAGTATTTAACCATAGTAATGTATATAACATCAAGGAATGTATACAATATATGGAATGAAAAAGCATATAAGTGGTATATGAAGGTAGTTGTGTCTTTGAGGACATAATATTAATTATAAATGAATAATACTATGCAATAATGAAGTGAAATATATAAATAATTGAAAAAAGGCACATATGGGATGTGTATGATATGCATCATAACACCCACAATATGTAAATATAAAAAGTTGAACAAATTTAGTATGTAAGTGTAATGTTACACAATAACATAGAATAACACACACAAAGTCAAGTGGTTACATATAATTGAAATAAATATGTCACAAATAAGCAAGGATACAAAGCCTAAAAAAGGGTTAGAAAATACTGCAACAAGAAAGGCTAAGGAGCCAAAAATAAGGGAAATGAATGATGCAACAAAAGGGCTAAGGATCCATAAAAAGAGGGCATAAAGGCCACAAAAATTAAGGTCAAGGATCCACAACCAATCCCAATGGGTAACACTAAAAAATGAACAACATATCATACAAAATGTAATAGCATTGATGAGGCATAAATTTTTTAAAACCAATCTACACTATCCATATATGTCAATATCACATCATAGTATACTAGCACATCCATGCAACATCCTATAAGAAATAAGTAACTAGAAAGGAATGTGTAAGAAATATATGTACCTGAACATGGTTAATAGGTTATAAATAGATATTCCATTTGATAATGTGACTTATGAAAGCATACTCCCCCAACATTAACATGGACCTTGGGTAAAATAATTTTTCAACATATATATGTCCATGTATGATCTTTATGTCTTAAAATGCACTCGTATACGTCATGAAATGAATGTGTTTATAAAAAATATTATTACATATAACAAACATGTCGTAATTAATATGTGTATATAAATAAATACATTAACTTTAAACATGTTCAAGTCCCAATTTTTAATTCATTTTAGAATATTTGAACAATTTTTTATTTTACATAGTTTTTTTTTTCATTTTTTTTTAAATTTTTAATTTATTGGAATATGTTTCTCATAGATCAATAAGTAATCAACCCTCACTGACATTTAAAATCTTGAATTTTCCTTGAAATTATGCATGTGGATGGTTGTTTCTTTTGTTATCTCTAATTATCCATGTTCTACAATTAACTTTGAATCTTTTTTCTCTTTATAAGTATTATTACCACCATGTTTTATCTTGGTTATATTATAATTATGTGAGATGTAAATGTATTTATTTGTTTTATTTAGTATTCCACCCAATTTTCCAACTATATTTACCATAACTAGAATGTCACCTAATGAGTGGGAGGCATGACCCATATGTATGTATCAACAACCTTTAGAAAAATGGAAATTGGTAGAGTAATATATAGAAGGGATTATTTGAAATATTTTTCATTTTTAATTCATTAATGTCATGTCCCAAATATTTTATACCTATAATATTTCACATTTTCTACCATTTATTTCCATAAATTAAAATGTGTTCCGAATAGTCACCTTATATGCACACTATAATATTAAAGGCCTTTTGTCATTGATGCTTATGATATTTACTTGTATTTGTAGTTGTAGTCAATTCATAATTTAATGTGATTTATTCTTGACTATCATGGACCATCATAATAATGCATTCACTCTTATACATTTGAATATTATTTTTTAATGTTTCACAATGATTTGTGTCATGTCTCATGATTATATGATAATCATAATACAGTTTTACATTTTAATGTGAAATACACCCTATTTATTGGTGCATAATATTTGGTAGTACCATGAAATAGTTTTCAAGTAGTAATTGGTATATCTTGGAGAATTTTTAATTGTAATGGTGCATATGATCATCTATTCGAGAGCTAAAAATGATTTATGAAATTATGACCATTAAATTTGGTAGAATATGAAATATACAACTTTTAATTTCCCTAATCATACTTGATTTTACAAAAAACATTAAAAGATGCTTGTATCTTAGGAGAATCATGGCATGATATGATACTACAACTTTGAGAATGTGAAACTTCTTGTATTTTAATTTATAATTATTTTGAGTAGGAAAATTTTAATTGTCAAATATCTTTGAATATGAATTTTTCCAATATTGTCAAACCCCAACATTTTTGAACATGATACAAGATAAGCATTCATTTAGATCAATAACATTAAAATTTATCTTGTAAAATTGATCATTTATAATATGTTTCAAATCATTATTATCATTATTATATCATACCAATTCATGACTATGAAATTAGGGCCTTCTAAATTTACCAAAAGATGGAGATCTAGAATTCCCACATTATGCTCTACAATAATTAATGGTGTTATATTTGTAGTTTCATTAATATGTATAACTGGTTCCTTTTCATTTACTTTCCTTGATTCACCCACTGCATATGTATATCTATAATCCCATAATACATAAAGGGATTTTAGTCTATAATAATTTAATATGAATAGACATCATGTATGAAATTAATACATATGTGAAATTTATATCGTATTATTTGCATAACATGTATCTAAAACCACCCCAAAAAAATATTATGATGTAAGGATTATGCATGGCCTAAAATAATGTGGGTATTGTTTTGGATCCTAATCTTATATCCAGTGATATTATCCTAAGTATCTAACTTCTAGAGTTGTTAAATACTCTTATGTTTCTATTTTAGTTTTAAATATCATCCATATCTTGGAAAATTCTAGTTGGAGCTAATAGCTTAGATTCTAAAATGGGAATCCATTCCCTTATGAGTGTGGTGTGGAAGAAAAATATTCAAGACACATAATTGGGAGGTATGAGTACATGTATGTGAGTAGTAGAAAAAACCCATTTTTATGTTATATCTAGGTGAGATTAAGAGTAAAATATAAGGATTAGATAGTTTAGGCTTGATCTAAAATGTTTTAGGATCCCAAATATCTACGAAGGAACTTCATGCATGGACAAAAAGGAATTGGAAAACCAACATATAATTCAACTCAAAATATGAAAAAGGGAAACTTTATAAGGATATTTGAAAATGAATTAGAGAGAGACAATTTTTTTGAAGGATGAACTTACTTATTAATAAATATAGACCTCTTCAGGAAACACTAGTATACATATTTCAATCCCACTGAACAACTCCCCATAATGGCACTAGTATGGATCTGAATATATTCCCTACCATAATAATTATGGTCCAGGTATGTTTTTGAATTTATATTTAATACAATAGGTAAACCTATTGATCTTTATAAACCATATTATGGAAAGAGTATCTCTAGATATGCTAGAATTTATGTTGAACTAGACATTACCTGATCCCTCCAAAAGGACATCACTTTGAAATAAGGAGAGATGGAATGCATTCAATATTTGGACTATGAGAGCATTCCTTTTAGGTGTAGCAGTTGTCATGAAAATGGATACCTTATCAAATACTACCGACCCTATAGATAATCCAAGCTCAACAATAATCCCCAAAAGTGACACATAAATACTCAGGGTTTTTCTAAAAATTAAAAATAAATCATGTTATTAAAACTAATTCTAAATTGGTTTATAACTTTATCCCAAAGGAAAAAAAATGATAATATGTAAAAACACATAGCAGGGGCATCAATAAAACTCATATCCAAAACATATGTCTATGAGAAATGAAACAATTTAGAATTTGAGGATGTCACAAAAGATTATGGGTTAAAGGAGGACCTAGAGAATTTATTCAAAGAACCAAACATAGTAAGTTTAGAGTGAGATTAGGATAATATAAAAAATAAAAAAAAGATTAATATTATGGTAGAGGGAAGGAAGTTCAAGGATAATTGAACAAGTTAGGATGGGGAAGAGGAGTTGTACTTGGAAATAGAAGAAGTGAACATGGACATACTTTAGAAATCAAATTTGAGTTCAAAAGTAAACTTTGGTAAGGGGAAGATGGGAAAACTAAGCAATAATGAAAAGAGAAACAAATAATCCATGGAAGGAATTGGGATTGAGACTCAAATCTAGGTGGATGTACTCTTATTGAGCATCAAATAAAATAAAATCTCTCAATTATCATATCTTAGAATATAAGGGGTATTAATTCTCCAACTAACAAGATAACATTGAAATAATTGATCAATGAAAATAGCCCAAATATTTTATTGCTTCAATAAATTAAATTGGAACACTTATTAGATCACATTATAGGCCTTTCTATAAGTTTAAAAGGAGAAATAATTGGGAGTGATGCAATAATTTTTTTTGAGGGTCTGACCCTATTATGGGAGCCTAGGGTAGTTAAAATTGAAACTTTATAGGTTCATATCTATTATTTGAACTATTAAGTGGCCTTTCTAGCTATAAAATTTAGCTTCTATTTGATTAGCATATTGGATAAAGATAATAATCATGGTAGCACATTATTGATCAAATTCAATATGATATGAATTCCTTATGGATAGTGGGATGAGACTTCAACATGAAAATATACACATCTAAAAATAAGGAGGAAGGATAAGGAATTAAAATGAATTTAGTTTTCATATTTTTGAGGAAATAATGAAGCTATGGGACTTGAAAATAAAAAAGGATGGTTCACATGGAGTAAGAGAAGGAAATCAGATGAGCTTGTCCTAGAGATACTTGGTAGGTTTTTAGTATATAAACATTGGATGGACTATTTTAGATAATCTAGACTTATGTCCCTAAATTAGATGGGAGATAATCTTTTAAAATGAGCATTTTTTATGTTTTGCACAAGTTTCATGTGGAGAGTATGATAATAATTTAGATCTATTACACATTTATTATATTGGAAATAATTTAAAATTATAAAATTTCAAATAATTTAGGCATATTATTGATATTTGTTTTTCATTTGAACTATAGATAAGTCCAAATTATTTGAAATAGTCCTTTTGAATTGAGGAGAACTATTAGTTGATAACTTGTCATAATGTGTAGGATTCCTGACCCATAAGATCCCCCTTCAGATTTGAAAAAATATGGTTAGAACACCGTAGGTTGGAGGATTTTTTCACAAAAAATTATAAATCCCCAAAAAAATAAGTTTGGGACCAAAATGTACATTTAATCTAAAAAATGTAGACCTAAATCTTGGTTTATGTAAATGGAATCAAATCAGATTCAAGAATATTTTTCAAGAGAAGAAAGATATTGAAAAAATAAGTGGAGAGATTCATGAGAAGAGAATGGAAGGCTAAAACTCTGAAGACATTATGTAATAAGATGAAGATATAACCCATTAATTAGAGGATATTTTAAAAATGGAATTATTTAGATGCAAAAATTTAGGGTTAAATGTATTTTGGAAGGAGACATAAACACTAAATTCTTCTACCTCTCATGTAAATTCAGAAGAGAAAGAAACTATATAATAATCTTGGAAGCTAAAACAGGAATCAATTTGGAAAAATAAGAGAATTTAATGAATATATGGTAAGATAGTGGCAAAATAGCCTCAATAAGGAAGAATAAAACCTTGATGATTGAGATATATTTTTGAGACATGTCCCCATCTAGTTACCCCATCAAATAGAAAGCATTTGATGGATTACATTGATTTAGATCTATCTTTAGCTTGACAAGAGATAGATCATCAGGTATAAATGGATTCCATGCCCTATTTTTTATTATTTATATAATCTTATTAGATAATATATTATGGAAGTGGTATAGGAATCCAAAGAATCTCAAGGCATGATTAAGGCCCTTAATTCCACCTTCCTTGTACTCGTCCCAAGAAAATTTGAGCCCAAAACCCTAGAGGATACTTGACTAATATATCTCTACACTACCAATTATAAAAGCATATCTAACATCACAGTGAAAAGGCTTTAGTCAATTCTTCATAATATCATTGACAAAGGACATGGAGGTTTTGTGAAGGGTAGACAAATAATGTATGGCATTGTCATGACACATGAAATTATTCATTTTGTGAATTTTAGTAAATTAAAATACATGTTAATTATGTTTAATATTTCCAAGGCCTATGATAAGGTAAACTTGTACTTTTTGGATAATAAATACTTTTGTCTAGATTTGTATAATTTTAACACCAAATAAAGCTTCACATATAATAGATTTTTATTTTTATTTATTCATGATATCTTATTAATAAATATATGTTACATTATATATGGGTATGATTTCCTTGATAGAGGAAGTAAATTCCAATCTAAATCCCACATATCTCTCAACCTCTCCCACTAGATTCTCTCACAACCCTATCTCTTATCCCAAGTATATCTCACTCATCCAATCAATGTGAGTTGTTTTATCAACCAAAAAACTTACTTAAATTAATTTTCCACACACAAATATACAATATAATCACTAAATTAGATATTCTTAATAGATAAATTACTACAAATATTTGGTTTCAATAAGGATTAGATAATTTGGATTAAAAATTATTACTCTTTATCCAAGTTATCCATTATTATCAATGGCTTTTGGGAAAGATTATTCCCATCCCATAGGATTCTTAGGCAAGGCAAACCCCTATTTTTGTATCTCTTCATTATCATGGTGTAGGACTTTGGAATAAAAATTAAGGCTCTAAACGAAGATGACAATATTAAAGGCATTCAAGGCACCTCTAATGGAATTTTGCATTCCCATTTACAATTTATGGATGGTACCATGCTTTTTGCTTTGCCAAATAGACAATAGATTATCAAAATTAGGGACATGCTCCTTATCTTTTAAAAATCCACATGTCAAGAAATAAATATAATGAAATCAAATAAATTATTTATTAATGTCATCCCCAATCTCCATCCCTTTGTTAGTATAATTTTGGGCCTCAATAAGGCTACCTTACTAGACAACTATTTAGGATTTTCCCTATTAATAAGGGTTGGTAGAAATAAACTTTAGTATAACATCATTGAAAATATGTGGGGAAACCTAAGTGGATATAAAGGTAAACAACTTAATCTCTCAATATGAAGCATTCTCATTAAGTTGGATCTTCATGACATAACAAACTAAAGATTTTATTTTATGATATCCCCTCAAGATTCATGAATGAGATTGATAAAATTCTTAGGAAATTTTATATCAAGTATAAAGTACAAACCAAAGATCCTACTGATTACTTGGGAAATAATATGCACACCAATATCATAGGGGGATCAGGATTAATAAATATTAAAAATGTCAATCTAAATCTCTTGGCTAAATTAGCATGGAGAACTACATATAAACTTGGGAAATACTGGAATTGAATCATCAATGATAAGTATCTTGATTATGATAACCTAAAAATAATATTCACAATAGAAGAGTTCCCCCTAATATAATTAACCAATACATAGGAATGAATCCAAGAAAAATACATGATACATTAAACATGAATATAACCTAATATATAGGCATATAATAAACACCTATAAACAATTAGAGGAAGGTGCAACAAATAGTTGATAGGAATAACAAAATAGAAAATCCATGCAATAATAATAAAAATATTAGTTATAAAAATATAACCAAAGTATAGTTTTTTTCCATTACAACAATGTATCTAAATTTCCTTATTGTCACTAATCCATCTTACTAGATTACATGGACAATGAGTCATTGTAACTTCCAAGTAGAGTAGAAAATAGTGTTGAATATTGGGTTTAGTGGATTTTATTAATCATTGAATTATTGTCATATCTTGGATGTGTCATGGTTTACCTATTTGTTGGAGTTATTAGTTATGAATTTATTTTATAATAAACATCAATAATAAATAACATATCATATCTCCTAAGAAATATTTTGGTGTTGAGTATTGAAAACCCAAACACCTATTAATTTCCATTATTGAATAACTTTGGGACAATAATTGTTCACAACACTCTTGTGATTTTTTGTATGCCCCTTCCTCTTTCAATGATCTTCATGGAAAAATCCCATTTTGGTTTGAAATTGGTCTTTGAACTTGTGCTAGTTTTAAATTCCCATCAAACAATAGTAAGAGAAAAAATTATCTACTCTTCACCTTGCACATTATGTTATCCTATCCTTTTAGATTTCCCTTCCAAAAAGTAAGGCAATTCAGCTTTCCTTACATATTTCATCATGGTATGGTACCACTTAGGCCTTTTATGTTCTTATTAATTTGATTGTGAAGAGTGAAAAACACTCTTCACAGCAATAGAACTTGACACTTCTAGTATTTTCTTTTTTTTAACCCTATTCAGATTTAGTACCAAAACTTGTTCCAAAAACATTATCAAAATGTAGCAATACATTACTATTATTATATTGGCCATTATTATAAATTAATGGTACCTTCTCATCTACATCAACACCTTTACAAACTATAATTATATATGTAGAGACATCAATTAATATATACGCTGTTTTTGCTCAGAATAACCAACTAACATGAATACTTTGCCCAATATATAAGCATTAAATCCAAAAACATGAAAAATTAATTACGTATAATGTTTTCCCTAACCATGTTTATTATATATTTATATTCTAAAAGAATTGTGTGGGAATTATATTGAGAGTGAATACAATTATATTCACATCTTTTGCCTAGTATTAATATGGTACACTATGGATATCCACCATACACCATGCCAAATCCATCACTATCATGTTCTATCTTGCCATGATTTCATTCTAGTGTGTATAATATTGCTTAGTTATACATTCTTTCTTACATAATTCCATGAATTTATTAAAGGCAAATTCATCCCCATTAATTGATCAAAGATGTTTTACATGTTTCCCTCCCTATTTCTCTACCATAGCTTTCTAAGTAATAAATATAAATATATATTTTTAATTTATATATAAAAAAACACCACATTTTCTATAAAAATCACCTATAAACAAAAAGTATTACAAAGCTCCTGATATTAAAGATATTCACATTGGACCATGCAAACCCACACCAAATATATGCATGCTTATATCTATGTGCCTTACCAATTTCAAATTAATTTGAATTGGCTTATCTATTTGACATCCTAAACATAAATTATGACTATTTTGAAAATAATTCATTCCATTCACCATGTTAGTTTGTCTTAATTCATGTAAATTCTCATAATCGAGGTGACCATACATCTTATGACATACCTCACTAGTGATTTAAACCACTGCTAGTGCATGTTCTATTGATATTTTGGGATCAATAAACATATAAAATCCCTTATTGCCATTACCAATATCAATGAATTTATTTTCATGAAGATTACTCACCATGTGTTTGTTTCATTTTTACTCCACAAAAAGGTTAGGATTCATAGCTATTTCACTTATGAAAAGAATTTTTTTTTCATGTAAGGAAAAAATTAATCATTCTGAAAAGTGTGACTAACATAATTTAAACAAATACAAACATCACCATATCATTTTACATAGTAAACCCAACCATCACCTAAGGAAATTGATTCATTACAACTATCATATTATATAAAGTTTGCATACTAGTCTTTATGACACATGTAGTGTCTTGATGCACTTGAGTCAAAATACCAAATCTTGACTCTGCTAATTGATCCTATATCACCACAAATGCAAACTCACCCAATTAATTTTTTCCATCTTCCTTAGCCACATTTGTAGTTTCTGACTTCTTTCTTTGATTTTACAAATCATATTGGTGCTTATGACAATCTCTATTCACATGAGCAAGTTTGTTACAATAAAAAAACTTCCATTTATATTTCAATGTCTAATGTCTATGTCTCTTCAATCATGTATAATGACTCTACAAAATAATTATATGAAGATGCCAAATTCTGCATAACCAAAGCAATGAGGCCTTTCTCATCTACAAGTTTTCCCATTACCTTCAACTAATCACAAATGTCCTTCAACTACAAAAAATATTTAAAAATAGATTTTCCATCTTGCATCTTATTGGGATTTTTTTTTCAAGTACAAAATTCTTTCAGCTTCAGAAGCCTAATATTTTTTCCTAAGGTGTTTCCATAATGTTGATGCATTATCACCATTTTTAACTTTTGGAATCAAATTGTCTACTATAGATAGTTTTGAAATCATTAGTGCTGCATAATGACATTTATCATAGTCATCTAGTTGATCAACTAGTCTATAATACTTACCAAGGATAATATATTCAATGTTATTATGCTCAGTTATCATAAGTATCCTATGACTCCACAAGATAAAGCTTTTTCCATTTAGTTTCTGAGAATTTGGAAACAATAAATGTTAAAAACTAGCCATTATTATTTATTTTTTCATGAAAACAATTAAATTATAAAAAAATATAATGAATTTTAAAAAGAGTATTTTAGACACTAAATATAACCTATAATTGGATAAAGTTACTAATTTTTAGTTAAAATTTATTTATAGTTTGTGATATTTTAAAGTTTCTATCATTTACCAAATTATTTAAAAAATACAAAAAAATTATAGCTCCATTTAAAAAAATTATTTTCCTATGTATAAGAGAAAATAAAGTTCTAAATTTTGACAAAATTTCAAGATTTTTTTAATTTACACTTTTATCTTAATAGATTTAACTATGATTTTCCAAGCAAGTTTTTAGGCAAGATCGAAATTTCTAAAGTTTTTTAAAAAATGATTTTCCTAATTTTGATTTAAATCATAATTCAACATTAAAATATTATTGTATTTCTTAAAAATTTGTATTAAATATTTCATAAGACTTTAAACTAATAAAAAAACCTGTTACTACTCAGAGAAATGGTGCAACTTTTGCACCTGTACATACTCCTTTTTTGTCTATCTAGATGGACCAGTAATGAGCATGTTCTTCTTGTCTAACCAAGAAATAATGTTTTATAGAGAATTTGGGCTATGTAAAGAGTTTTTTTTTTTTGTTATTATGGTTTCCAAAGTGCCTTCCACCTACAACAACATTCAAAACATCCACTGACATGTCCTTTTGCAGTTAATACACCCTTTTATAGGTTTTAATTGATGAAAATTTGATAAGACCAAGTATTATATGTCTCTAGTATTTAAAGACCAAAAAATATTAAAATTAATTAATTTTTTACATTCCACATCCTCCTTGGAGTGTCTCCATCTAAAATGAAACACATATCCTCCAAACTAAAATGCCTAACATCCAAAACTCCTTCCTAGACCACCCTTGGATGGCTACAAGTTTTGGCACATTTTCTCTGTCCCAAAAAATTACCTCTATGTTTTCAAAATACCATAACATATTTCCTTTAATGGAAAAATTATTCATAACCTGAGCACTTCCTCACACTACAAAAAGTCTCCACCAAGTGCTCTCCTGGTAAGATTTTTCCTTCTCTCACCTCATCATAGGCACATCTCCCAATATCCCTCAACCATGAGCTTTAAAACCATGTATAATTAAAAAATTCATATTAATTAAGCCATGAATAATATGTGATACATTAAACATGAAGATATACTAATATATAGGCATATAACAAGCACCTATAAACAAGGACGAAGGTGCAATACATAGTTGACGGGGATAAGAAAATAGAAACCCCATGCAACAATAATAAACATATTTGTTATAACAATATAAAACAATAAAATATAGTATAATGAGATTAATTATCTTAATACCCATTTTCTCTTTAATTTTAAATGATAAAAGGGAAGTAAAAGAGGTCCTTTTGAAAGGCATATTTAGGCAAGCACATAATGAGAATTCTATGAATTTTTGGGAAGATAGTTGTATAACTAATGGAGGAACATCACTAACCAATGTAAATAGTTTTCATGTTTTGATTTTTAAGTTTTTTTAAAGGTAATATTGAGTTTTTATAAGTTCATTTTATATTCTATTTACTTATTAAATTTTAATAAGGGGGTTTTTGGCATTTTCCCACCAAAACCCTTCGTTTGAATTTTCAAGTATTTTGGAAAAGTTAGGAGATCTTCATTTTGTTTTAAGGAGTATCAACTTATTAGATGATAGTTTGTGTCAAAGATATATTTACTAACATAAAAATTCATTTTTTAAAAATAGATAAAGTTATAGAAGAAGTTACATAGTTAGTTGCCAAGTTAGTTATAAGATTTAAAGTGTTTTAAAAGATGCTTGTTTTTTGTATCGAGTCATTGCAGGTGAGTCATTAAATGTATGAGATACTTGAGGGGTTTTAATTTAATGGATAATGTAATATAACCAAATTAATTTTAATATAGAGTCTTTTTTTTGAATAAAAATCTGTTAGCAAAACTTATGTTACCTGAGTATGCAAAAGTGTTGATTGAATAAGTAGAGTATGTGTAGAATGCTTGAATAGAGATAAGTTATTAACCTTCTGGGCATATTAGTAAGTTTATTTTCCTATTTTAATGAATTTATTTACCTTATTTCAAGTTATTTTCATGTATTTATATTATTCAAGCTAATACAAATCTGCAATTGGTAGGAAACTCCACACAAAACATAGGCATGCATATCCCTGTTTGAGTTTGGAATATGTGATGAGAAACTTGTATACTTATTCACTATTTATAAAAAAAATATAAATACATATAGTATAAATTAATATACATTTTTCCCATATTATTAATGTTTTAAAGTGATTCCACAGTTTTAATACATATAAATCTTATAGCCAAAGTGATTAGTCTGGTAGTCTGTAGTATAACAAGACACAGTCAAGATGAAAACCTAATGTAAATTGGAAATAGAGTATCAAGAAAAAATAAAATAAGAGATATAGGTGATTAATCATTACAAAAACTTTATTCAATAGTTATATTTAGTGTTAATTTGTTTTTAAAACCTAAAAGGAAAAATTATTTCTTCATAGGGCATGATAGTTACACAGTCACACACAGGACTTGGTGAGAAAGGTGGAAAGAAGTGTAATAAGTAGTAATATTTAATAAATTAAATATATTTTATTAACTATTAAATATCCTATATTTTGTCTTGAAACTCTTTTTAGAATGATAGAACCCAAAGAAACCCTTTTTGGGTTACATAAACCTATGATTAGGAGCACTGCCAGTTCAAAATTTGACTAAATGCTCATACAATAACCTAAAGTTTGGGATCTAATGATTTGGAAATGATGATGGGAGGTAGAAAAAAATTTAAAAACAATGATAGGTTTTTAAACCCGTTTGAAATATTTCAAACAAATTTATTCCCTTCTCAATGTGTGACAGCCATAGGGAACACTATTTCTAGGGGTTTCACACTAATGATAATATTATGAGAGATATAACAATTCAAAAACCATAAAATTTCATGGGAAGATGGATAAAATAGTTTTTTAAAATATTTAAATTTTTTTGAGTCATAAAGATATGGTTTTTTACTTATATAGTAGATTGTGTGTGTATAAGACATAAAAAGAACTAATAGGCCTGGTCTGAGGCCTTAAAGAAATAAGAAAAGTGGTCTAGAAAATGAGTTAAGGTCCAAGATTTGTTGAAATTGAATAATATAGTATAGGGTATTATAAAAGGTGAATAGGTTTTCAAATTTAAATTGCACTAATCTGTACAAAAGGAAAAGCCTTCAAAAAAGGCTACTAAAAGGACTGTGTCAAATAAGAAGATAGTGAAGGTCATCAAGATTGTAAAGATAAGGCTTGTAGGTGGAAATAAGTTGTAGAAATATTACATAAGGAGGTATAATATTGGAAATAAACTTAGAAAAGTCGAAAGCATGTATATAATAGGTTCTAATTGAACCTTTCACTAAGGAAATGTTAGGATATTTACAATAAGAGATAAAGATAAGACTATTTGGAATGATAATATAATTAGAGGAGAGAGGTATATAGACATAAAGTAAAGGAATGAATAGTTTATTTTAACAAGTTTTTATATAGGTGAATAAATGTAGAAACAAAGAGTCCTTTGATAACCAAGGTTGATAACTCAACAAGTCAAGAAAGGTAAGTAGAGTTAGGAGCTACTTTGGTAGAGGTAAGTGTAAGTAGAAGTGAATGTTTATTATTTCCAAGAAATTATGATAAAGTTTAAGAATCCCTTTCCATAATTTTGGTATCATAGTAGGAGTATATTAGGGAAGTAGTGGAGAATCAAGTTTGCATATAAAGGTATATATTTGTTGTGAATTTTCGTTTGTTTATTTGTTCAAGTTCATTGAAAGATTACTATGCATTACTAAAGAATATTTTAGGAGATGGTCAAGGTAGTTGAAAAGCTAAAAAAGGCTTGAGAAGATATAAGGAACTTAAGAAGCTCAAGAAAATAGATCAAAGTGAATTCTCAAAGGATTGGATCCAAGTAGAAATCTTGGAGCAAGGTGAAAGAGACTTTCTTCAGAGAATATTAATAGTGAAGAGAATGGTGATGGAGCTGCCCAACACAAAATACCAGCTAAGAAAGTAAAATGAAAGAGAGTTGAAAATGAATAAACAAGAATAATACATCCAAAGAGAGATGAATGAGATGAAGTAATAGATAGACTTAATGAATATTATGATAAAGTAGTTGAGAGAGATTGACAACCCACCGTTTGGATGGGTAATGGATAAGAAGCCAATCAAATGGCCAATTAAACTACTAGTAAAGAGAAGGAGAATGAAAACCATGAGAGAAGAGAGATAAAATAAGAGGATGTTATAAAAGCAATTGAAGAAGGAAATGTATAAGCTTTGGTTGAATGAGAATCCAAGTGAACATGATGAAGGATGAAACTAGTCATGTGAAGGATATGACCAAAAGGATGAAGAATATCACCTTGAGGACCTCATTGAAGGCTTGGAAGGAGGAGGAATCTGATTTTAAGTTTACATATAAAAGTGTTGAATAGATAGAGAGGGAGATAAAAAATTTGAAGACAACTTTGTATGGTGACAAGGAGGACAATGAAGAGAATAAAGCTATATCAAAAGATAATTGCATATTAGAGGCCAAAGAGGGTGAAGAAGAGGCCTTAGTTATAATATTAATTCCACAAGTAGTATAAGCAAGAATGGAGGAAACAAACAATCTCAAATAAGAGAGAGATTGAAAATAGGACAAGCAATAATTTTTTTTTAATTTTTGTGTTCCATGTGTAGGTTGGATGCAAGAGACCACTAAAAATATGAAGATGATGAAGTATAATATCAAAGTACAAGAATATGACCTAAAAGTAAGAATCAAGAGAGGAGTGAAATAAAGAGGAACCAACATAAGCAAGAATAAAAAATTCCTAGGTATCTCAAGTAGGCCTTGGGACCTAGGTGGATGTGTAATTGGAGAAGGATGTTATAAAAGATCTCAAAGTTAACATATTTTATAACTTTCATGGGAAAGTTTTTCTTGCTCCTCAGTAGTATGATGAAGGAGCATCACTACCCAATATAATTAGTTTACATGTTTTGAGTTTTAGGTGGTTTTAAAGGTCATATTGAGTCTATATAAGTCCATATTAGATGTTAGGTCCTTATCAAATTTTAATAAGGGATCTTTTGGCATTTTCTTTCCAAAACCCTTAGTTTGAATTTTCAAGTGTTTTTGAAAAGTTAGGAGATATTCATTTTGTTTCAAGGAGTCTCAAGTTTTTAGATTATAATTGAGGTAAAATATGACTTGATTCACATAAAAAGTCATTTTTGGTAAATAGGTAAATTTATAGAATAAGTTACATAGTTAGTTGATATGTTAGTTATAAGTTTTGAAATCATTTAATAGATGTTTGTTTTTTGTATTGAGTCATTGTTGGTTAGTCATTCAATGTATGAGATACTTGAGGGTTTTAATTTAATGGATAATGTAAGACAAACCTAATAATGTGAATATATAGTCTTTATTTCTAATAAAACTCTGTTATCAAAACTTATGTTGCCTGAGTATACAAAAGTGTTGATTAAATACATAGAGTATGTGTAGAATGCTTGAATATAGACAAGTTGTCAACCTTATGTGCAGATTAGTAAGTGTATTTTACTATATAAATGAGTTAATTTACTTTATTTCAAGTAGTTTTCATGTATTTTAATGAGGCAAGATAGTACACATCTTCATTTGGTAGTAAACTCAACATAGAACATAGACCTACATATCCCTATTTGAGTTTGTAATTTGTGATGAAAAACTTGTATAATTATTCACTATTAGTAAACCAAATAGAAATATATATATTAAAAATTAATATATGTATTTCCCATATTATTAATGGTTTTAAGTGATTCCATATTTTGAATACATATAAATCTTATAGCCAAACCAATTAGTCTAGTAGTATGTAGTATAACAAGACACAATCAATAAAAAAGCTTGATGTAAGATGAAAATAAAGTGTTAAGAGACACTAAAGGAAAATATATAGGCGACTAAGAATTACATAAAATTTATTCAAGATTTTCAGTTAGTGTCAAGTTGTTTTAAAAACTTAAAATGCAAAATTGTTCCTTCATAGGGCACGACAGTCACATAGTCACACAAGACTTTATGAGAAAGGTGGAAAGAAGTGTTATAAGTAGTAAGAGTTAATATTATAAGGAGTGAAAAATTTGAGAATACATTAACTAACATCTAATTTGGATTTAAACTCCTATTATAATGATATAACCCAAAGAAACCATTCTCAGGTTACATAGACCTGTGCTTGGGAGCATTGTCAGTTCAAAATTTGACTATATTCTCATACAATAACCTCAAGGTTGGGATGTAATGATTTAGAAAGGATGGTGGGAGGTAGGCAAAACTTTAAAAACACTAAAAGTGTTTTAAATACATTATAAATCTTGTAATGAATTTCACCCTTCACATCCTATGACAGTCACAGGGAACCCTATTTCTAGGGTTTTCACACTAATGAGAATATTGTGAGAGATATAACCATTGAAAACCCCTAAAATTTTGTAAAACGATGGATAATAGTGTTTTTCAAAAGAATTAAATGGTTTTGAATCATAAGGTGATGTAGGGGCATCCCATTAAGACCCCAAACATGATCCATTTTTGTCTTTAGTTAGTCAAATAGTTATTTTATAAGTCTTAGAGGTCAGTAGTATTCATTATGAAGTCTAGGGTGACTCAAAGTGCATGGAATTTCAATTTTATGTTTTTTTTCCAAAACATTCTTTGAGTAAATTTAAATTTGTAAACTTTGTATAAGCACTATTTTATGCATTTATGAATATAGAAGGATGTATCAAGTGATTCGAAAGGCTTTTGGAATTATAATAGGCTCATACATGACATAAGTCCAATGTCATAATCTTGGGGATGTAATATTGTGAAAATCAAGACATAATGTTATGTATCAAGTAACCCCTACATAAAAAAGTTGGCAAGATTTAGTTATGCACTTTTTTAGGAGATAGGAGTCAGTTCTAGATAGCATTCTTGATGTTATATTCATAGGAGATAGAGATTTTCCATTCAAATATAGGAATAGAGAAATAAAATGTATTGAACAAGTTTGTGAAAAGGGGAGATTGAAAATGGTAACCCTTGAATTTAAAATGAATAGATACAGGCCTTGGGGAGGTCATTTTACTATTATTGTTGACTGCATGGATAATTTTGAGGGATGAATGTAATTGGGAATGTTTCAAAAGAGTGATTTAAGGATATATTAATTTGTGATTGAGATATATGTTTTAGGGAATAGTGAATGGATAAACCCTATTCCACTGAATATGTTGAGAACCCTATGTTGTGTAGGTGTCTTGAATAATGGACTATATTTCTAGGTTAAATTATTAAATGGAATTTTTCAATTTTTATATATGTTATTTAATGTGTGGATAATGAGTTGGAGATGTGATTTTTTAGGATTAGAACTCAAGTATTTGATCTTCATTTATATTATGTAAACATACCCCTGTTGGAGAATCTTTCTTTATACACTAATTGTATTTGGTTGTTAATGGATTGAATGATGCTTTAACTATAGTGTTAGGTATTTATTTAGGTTTAGTGAGGGGTTTTAGAGGTATAAATATATAAATACAAAAAATAAACCATTTTTAAACTATCTTTACCAAAATGGACCCCTAGTTTCTATAGTAACCATTGTCAAGGTGAATTGTGATTGAAATTCTTGTAAATATGTGTAACGGATCAAGTTACAAAGATAAATAATTTTTTTGGTAAGTGTATTAGAAATATTTGAAAGTTTTTTGATATATTTTTTTGTTTAGTAATAAAATTAAGAGTTTATAAACCCTAACACAGACCTGTGATGGTTATTTACTTACCTAGTCAACTATAATTTATTTGGAAAACCATACACAATGCATTGATAATGGAAAAACAATGATTATAGAGCATGAATGAGGTCAATATAGACTTATAAAATTAATTTTGAATATTTTAAAATTGTTACAATGTGCATAGTTGAATTTAGTATGTTCTCAGGCTAGTGCAGGGTCCATTGAGCCCTAAACTAGGGTTTGGGAATTACAAAGAGATTCCACTATTAATTTTTGTTGAAAATTTGTAAAAATATTAAATAAAAGATATATAAATAAATTTTAAAGTTTTATTTTTGATCATGTATATATAGGTATAAATATTCAGGACCATCTGCAAACTAGACCCCACAAACCTAATAGGTGTAAACAACAAGATTTAGGGCATTAAAAAAGAGACTTAAGGAAAGAGTTTTGGATTGTAACTTTATGGATAGAATTAAAAATATATATGGAATTATAATCAAGTCTCAAATTTAAAATTTGTGAAGGTATAGGTTGTACAAATCAAATAAAGTTCACAAATAGGGCTATTAGGACTGTGAGTAGAGTGACAAAATTGTGAAGAGAGGTGAATTGAAACTTGGAAAGTGTTTGTGAGTTATAAGAAGTGGATAGAGAGGGTTGATGAAAACCATATAAGCATGTTTAATACCATTTAAAACATAGATTGATACGTAAAATTTAGAATATCACATAGAGAAGTGAGCTAATAAACCATTGACAAAGGAATGTTATTTTAAAATAAGTTAAGTGAGTGATCATTTGGTATATTATCTACATCATTTTGGTACCAAATCTAGAAAAAGATTATTTTTGATTGTGAAAGGATTAACAATGTGTTTTGAAGTGTATTATAAGAAAGGTAATCAAGGATAGTGCTCAATAGAGAGAACTAGTAGGGATGAAGATGATTTGGTCAGGGTAATGACATAGTTGATTACTCCAATGGTTATGAGGATGGAGGCTATTGATGATGTTCTCAAGGATATAGAAAAAAGAGAAGAAAGAGAATAAGGGAATGATAGGCAACAAGGTCAGTTAGTACCTTTGTAAGTAAGGATGGAAGAGAGAGAGAATAGAGAGGTGGTTCAAGGGAGACCACAAGAGCATATGATAACAGGCCAAAATGGTAAGGGGTAGTACCATGCAAGGCAAATCATACCATTTGTATATGTAATAATGAGAAGGGATGAATATCTAATGAGGAATGGATCAAGATAGAGATTTTAGGGGCAATGTTGGAATTGCCATAGAAAGGGACATAGGGCAACAAAGTGTCCAAGGAGTATAAGAAGAAGTATACAATAGTAGAGAGAAGATAATGAGGAGAGAATATGTGAGAGGAATGAGTCACGACTCATTAGAATAATTCTATTATAGTAGAGGTAATTCAAAGACACAACCCAAAGGAGAAGCCTATTCAAGAGTAGGTGTAAAACAAGAGGTAAAATTTGTAATTTGGTAATTGAT
Source organism: Torreya grandis (assembly GCA_037957365.1). NCBI lineage: Eukaryota > Viridiplantae > Streptophyta > Pinopsida > Cupressales > Taxaceae > Torreya > Torreya grandis. Next base: position 809,468 of record JARHVA010004866.1, on the reverse strand, counting down.
GGAGGTAGTAATAAAAACATTATTTCTTTAGAGATGGTATAGAAGTTGGGTTTGAAGAGGATGCCACACCCTCAACCATATAAGTTTTCATGGGTTTATAAAGGTCATTATATATTGGTCAGTGAATAGAGTTGGGTTTAGTTTCATATAGGAAGGTATAAAGATCAAGTGTTATGTGATATTTTGCCTATATATGTGTGTCATTTATTGTTAGGAAGACCATGGTAGTTTGATAGGCATGCCATACATGATGGTCAAGAAAACACAACTGTTAAGTAGCATGGAAAGACATATATACTTATCTAATTGAAGGGTGAAGAAGAAAATAAAGATGAAAGGATAATGATGATGCAATGTTGGATTATAGCCATGAAGAGTTTGGGTTTGGTTAAAACACCCAAAGAAGAATAGGTAAGTTGTGTTGAGATGGTTAGTGTGTAGCAATGTGAGTCCACAAAGATGGACATGAGAAAGATTAATCAAGAATGTAAAGTGACAGTAAATAGTCATCAAAGAGAAGGAGACATAACACCAATGAGAGTGCTTAAGAAAAAAGCTAGCCAAAGTAAGCATGGAAACCAAGTTTATGTGAAAGAGGAAAGAAAAATAGTGGAAGAGATTGCAGCCAATATGGATGAACAATGTTTTGGGATGAACACCAAACAAGTGAAGAAGTTAGAAATTGAATTGTCCAAGAAGGAGGCAGCCCAAGCAAGATTCATGAAGGATCCAAATATTATTTCTAATTTGATGATTTGTGATGGAAATACAAGTAAGGAATAAGCAGCTAAAGGAGGAATGATGGATGGACATAAATATTTGAAAGAGTGTCTTGAAGACAAGGAGAATGTCAAAGAATTGAGCCATACAGTCATGATTATTAGAGCAATCAAGAAGGTGGGATAGTGAAGATGAGAATTCAGCCCTTGGATATGTAAGAGAAAGAGGGAAGTCATGATGTTTATATACAGAAAAAAACTAAGAACCTACATAGGTATGAAGTATGCAAGGATAAAGCACAAGTTGTGCATGATAAGGATTTAGAAGCACAAAGAGAATTCATGAAGGAGGAAGATTTCATACTTATAGTAGTGATTAAAGATGGAGATAAGGATAAATTTCATCAATTTGAAGAGAAGGATGGATGGTATACACATTCACAACAAGAAAAAGATGACAACAACCATGTTTTATTTAATAATGTTGTTTCATGTGCAGGTATGGTGTTGAAGGATATGAATCCAAGAAGGCCTAAATATAGGACCCAAGATCATGTTAAACTCTATGAGAGGAAATTATAAGTAGATACCTTATATGAGGAGGTTTAATTTGAGAAGATAGGAGCATATACCAAGTGCATCATTAAATACATATGGAAAATATTTCTTAGCTTGGTAGTATGATGTAGGGACATCCGGTGAGCACCCAAAAAAAGATACATTTTTGTCTTTAGTTAGTCAGATGGTTATTTCATAAGTCTTATAGGTCATTAGTAGTTCATTATGAAGTCTAGGGTGACTCAAATTGCATGGAATTTGAATTTTAAGTTTTCCTACCAAAACTTTCTTTGAGCAAATTTGAATTTATAATTTTGTATAAGGACTATTTTATGAATTTATGAAGATAAAAGGATGTATAAAGTGATTCTAAATGGGTTTTACATTGTAGTAGGTTCATACATGTCATAAGTCCAATGTCATAATCTTGGAGATGCCATATTGTGAAAATCAAGACATAATGTTATGTATCAAGTAACCTCTACATAGAAATGTTGGCAAGATTTAGCTATGAACATTTGTAGGAGATATGAGTCAGTTATAGATATAATTATTGATGTCATATTCATAGGAGATATAGAGTTTCCATTAAAATATTTTAATGTATAAATTAAATGTATTGAACAAGTTTGTGAAAAGGGGAGATTGAAAATGGTAACCCCTATTTTTGAAATGAATAGATATAGGACCTGTTGAGGTTATTTTACTTTTGTTTCTAAATACATGGATAATGTTTAGGGATGAATGTAATTATGAATGTTTAAAAAGAGTGATTGAAGGATATAAATGCATTTATGATTGTGAGATCTGTTTGAAGGAATAGTGAAAGGATAAACCTTGTTCCATTGAATATGTTGAGAACCTTGTGTTGTGTAAGTGTCTTGAATAATGGACTATATTTACAAGTTGAATGATTAAATGGACATTCTAAATTTTTATATATGTTCTTGAAGGTGTGTATAATGAGTTGGATATGTTATTTTCCAATATTAGAACTCAGGGATTTGACCTTCATTTATATTATGTGAACACACCCCTATTGGAGAATCTTTCTTTATGCATAGATTATATTTGGTTGTTAACAAATTGAATGATGTTTGAAATGTAGTGTCACATGTTTCTTAATCTCTATTGAAGTATTTTGGAGTTATATATATATACAAACAAGAAATAATTTTTAAATAGTCTTTACCAAAATGGATCCTTATTTTTTATAGTAACCATTGTCAAGGTGAATTATGCTTTAGATTCTTGTAAAGATGTGTAAAGGATCAATTTACAAAGATAAAGAATTTTTTTCATAATTTTATTAGAAATATTTTAAATTAGTTTGATCTTTTTTTGGTTAGGAATCAAAGTAAGATTCTATAAACCCTAAGATAGACCTATGATGATCATTTACTTGCCCAGTCAACTATAGTTTATTTGGAAAACCATAAACAATGAATTGATAATGAATAGCCAATGATTGTATAGTTTTCATGAGGTCAATACAAACTTATAAAATCCATTTTTAATATTTAAAACTTTTTATAATCCACATAGTTGAATTTAGTGTGTTCTTGGGCTAGTGTAGTGTCCATTAAGCTCTAAACTAGGGTTTGTGGAATACAAAGAGATTCCACCATTAATTTTTGTTGAAATTTTCTAAAAACCATAAATTCAAGGTGAATTAAGATATTATCAAGTTTTATTTATGATAACATACATATAGGTATGGATATTCAGGACTATTTGCAAACTAGACCCTAAAGACCTAATAGGGGTAAACATCAAGCTTTAGAGCATTACAAAAGAGACTTAAGGAAAGAGTTTTGGATTGTAATTTTGTGGATATAATGAAAGAAATAGAGTGAATTATAATCAAGTATAAAATTTAAAATTAGTGAAGTTATAGGCCATATGAATAAAATAAAGTCCATAAATAGGGTTGTTAGGACTGTGATCATAGTGAAAGAAATATGAAGAGAGGTGAATTAGAACTTGGAAAATGTTTGTGAGTTATATAAAGTATATAGATAGGGTTTATGAAAAACATATAGGCATGTTTAATACCATTGATACAATATATTGACAAATGAAACTTATAATCTTGCATAGAGAAGTGAGCCAAAAAACCATTGACAAAGGAATTTTGTTTTAAAACAAGTTAAGTGAGTGATCATTTGGTATATTCTCTACATCATAAGGTTATATTTACATACTTATAAAAGATATTTTGTGTGTATAACACATAAAAATACCTAATATTCCTAATCTAAGGCCTTAAGGAAATAAGAAAAGTGATCTAGCCAGTGATTTAAGGTCCAAGATTTGGTGAAATGGAAGAACATAAAGGGTATTATAAAAGGTGAATAGGTTTTAAATTTCAATTATACTAATCCATAAAAAATTCAAAGCATTCAAAAAAGGATACTAAAATGACTATGTCAAATAAGAAGACAATGAAGGTCATTAGGATTGTAAAGATAAGGCATGTAGTTTGAAAGAACTTGTAGAAAGACTGCATAGGGAGGTATAATAGTTGGAAAAAACTTATAAAAGTATAAATCATGCATAGATCAAGTTCTCATTTAATATTTCATTAAGGAAATTTTGTGAGATTTACAATAAGAGAGAAAGTTAAGACTATTTACAATGATAATATAATTGGAGGAGAGATGTATATATACATAAAGCAAATAAATGAATAGTTTGGTTCAACCAGTTTTTGAATAGGTGAATAAAGGTAGAGAAAAAGAGTCCTTTGATAACCAAGGTTGATAACTCATCAAGTCAAGAAAGGTGGGTAGATTTAGGAGATACTTTGGTAGAGGTAAGTGTAAGTAAAATTTAATGTTTCTTATTCCCATATAATTATGATAGAGTGTAAGAAGCCCTCTTCATCAATAACCCATCAAATTTTGAGATGCAACCATGATTTATACACTGTTAGAATGGAGAGCATAATAAAATGGGGACATAAAGTAAAATATAATCATATGGAACAAGTTATGAATGGGAAAATATTATTTTTTGAAATATTTACAAAAGGAAGATGGAACCCACAAGGAAGTATACAAAAACACAAATGACTTGATTCAATGATTTTGAGTTCTATGGAGTTTTGAAAATGACTCTTTGAACTTGGATAAAAATAACTTGGGGTGTATTTTGTAAAGGAATGATATAAGGCTCTAAATGAGATCCACCATATCATAAATAGAAGATCCCCATGGGATAAAATATGGAGGTCAAAAGTGTGAATGAAAGCAAAATTCTTCCTCTAACTAGTTACTCATGAATAAATCATAACATGAGAAAACTTAAATAATAAAGGCTTTCAACCACCCTTGAAATGTGTTATGTGCAATGAAATAACAGATGATTTAAACCATCTCTTTCTTTAATGTAATTAGACTTCATAGACATGGAAAAAAATGTTAACAATTTTAATTCAAGTTGAACATTAAATGAGTCCCTGTGGGCTAATATCCAAGCATGACAATGTAATATATAGTTAAGTACTCTAAGGATCATATGGGAAATGGGTCTAAGCCCAATAACCTATAAAATATAGATGGAAAGAAATTCCATAATTTTTAATGATAAAATAAATCACAAACAAAGAGAATAGGCTTTTAAGGAGATAAAATTCATCATTAAAAACATCGTTTTGTATTATAAATAGAACAAAAATAAGAGGCATAATAGAGGAGAAACAATAATCTTGTAGAACTGGGCTATGGTGAGAAAAAACTATGACATGTTGAAACCTAATAATAAGAGAAACAAAATTTGATAACAAAATAACATTAAGTGTTCTAAATCTAAACAAGGATGTTTCAAGATGAACTTTGGTAGGGTGTCAAAGCGCAGTCCCATAGAATCAGGCACTAGAGCTAACATTAGAGATAGTAAGCATCAAGTGGTCACCCATCATTCTAATTACAATATAATTAATTATAATATTAGTGTAGAAGTAGAGGGTCACATTATGATACTAAATCTTACTTTATAATGAAAAATTAGACACATTCTAGTATAAGGCGACTTTATTTTGTTTTTAATAGCTATGGATAACTATAAAATCCAAAATTGGAGAATTTAAATAATCATCAAAGTAAACAAAAGGTTATTGATCATGTTATTAGGAGTTATTTTAGTAGTTTAGGACTTAGTAAATGTAAATCATATGCTTTTAAAGGGAATAGTATAACATTAAATTGAAGTAAATATAAAAAATAATTGATTTGAAAAGTTCTTCCCAAAATAGTAAATATGTCAATGAAGTGTACTTATCTCAATCAAAATAGGTTATTTTGTGACTCAAGACACTGAAATAAGATTGCGGATCAATCAGACATCTTTCATTCCATGATTGTAGTTATAATTAGACTTTGGATACTATTTCCCTTATGAAGACAATAGCTCCATGTGGTACTAGTGTCCAATTATGGTGAAAGTGTCCTTCTTAGAGGAGTTGTCTCATACTTTTAAAAAAGTTATGGGAGAGTTTGAGGGACCTATAGATGATTATGTGAATTATAGAAGCTTGATTGTATCATTATTTTTATTGAATGTATTTCAAAACCCTAATGAAACCCTACACACATGAAACAATAATTAGATCAAATGTAAAAGAAAAAGGAAAAAATGGTTTGTGGGATATGATGAATGTGTAGAGTAGAACCCCTATTGTTCTAATTATTACCTACATTAAGCCCAATGTTTGGTGCCTCAAATCAGATGTATTTATCCCTTAGTGAAAATGAATAATCAATGTAGATGGTATGCTACAATGAATTTTGTTTATGCCTATATTTGATCAAGCATGTAAGTCTAAATGTCATAGTTGAGTAATATATAGTGTGTTGAGTTGTAATATTGATTGTTTTATGTAATTATGTGCCAAATAGTAAATTTTAGATGTAAAATACCTTGTGAGGATCTTTATATACAATTAAACATGATTTGAAGGTAATACCTTGTTCATTGGTCGACAAGATGTAAAATAGGGATAAAAAATGTAAGAGAAGGCTCAAAGGAGGGTTAAGACCCAAAACATAGGAGAAATTGACCATTAGACACTAGCACTATATGTCACTACTATCTAGATAAGGGTGTTAGTGTCTTGAGGCCTGAAAATAGAGTTAAGACCAAGCACAATAGGCTAGGGGCCTTAATGACTAGGAGGAGTTGACTCAGGACAACTAGAGGTGCAAAAAATAGGGAAAAAAAGACAAAAAAAGATTAGAAAATCCAAAATGACCACACATACAAGGGTTATATTCATCACTAATAGCTTTATGTTGAGTAACAAAAAAATACATAGTACTTATGGTTTCTTGACCAAATTAGGGTGTATACATTTCCCCTCCTTTTATTCTCGTAGTGTAATGAAATGAAAGTACTAGAGTAAAATAAAAAGAGGAATGCATATATGTGTAGATGTGCTCTAAAAATAGCCCACTTCTTGGCCAAAGAAGTGGATAAGAGATGGAGTGAAGTATGTGAAGAATAAATCCATAATGTGGGTGCCCCCTGTACTGAATTTGAATATTGAACTGAATCATGAGGAATAAAACCCTATTTTTTCCCACCCTAATATATGGACTAAATCTGATTATGTAAACTAAAAATGGGGAGAAATAAGGCCTTTTTTCCCCCACTCTAATATCTAGACTAAATTTGAGTATGTAAAATAAATTGGAGGTTGAAACTATCACTCAACCTACATAATCTAGGTCTAGTAGAAGGTTATGGATTGATCATTCCATACAATCATGCGACCCAAACTAGACAAGTCCTAGTGTCCTGGTGATATTTTAAGTGCAACATGATAATCTAAACATAGATAATGGTATAAATTTCCATTCCCTCTATATGATTGAGTGCATCCCTATGGGATAGAAGACATGTGCCCTACATCATACCCCCAAACTTGATATCTAATTAATGTAATTATGTATCTAAATATCTATTTATCTAAGTTAAATTATATACTTGAGTCAAATTATATATCTGAGTCAAACTGTATATATAATTCAAACTATATACCTAGGTTAAACTATATATCTAATTAAATTTATGTGTATGAATATGTGTATCTGGGTAAACCTATGTATATAAATATATGTATATGAACCAGTCTATGTGTATATGTATCTAAACCAATCTATGTGTATATTCCCCTATTTTGGTGAGAGAGTCAAAACTATGGCAAGGGTGTCTAACCAAAAGTGGTACTAACTAGTATGGTGCTCAAATTTAGCTGGTGTAATGTTGTTGTTAGGTTTGAATATTTTATCAATTGTGATGGAGCCAATTTTTCAAATTGGTAGTAGGATAAACCTTTGGTCTATATTGATTTTTTTAAAGGAATTTATGTTTTGTCATTTTTTATATTTTATATAAGGTGAGTTACTCGAATTAAGTCCCATGCAAAAGAAATGGATGACAAATTGGACTTATAATTTTATAGATATCTCATTTTGAAGAAGTTGGTATTAGTTGATGAAATGGGCATGCAAGGTCAACCTTATTAAGGTGGCATTTTTAAAATGTGACTTAAATAAGTTTTTTGATTTGTTTAACTACTCATTGGAATCATTTGAATTGATAGTGATTTTTTATTTTGAGATAGAGAGTATACTAAGGAGGTGAGGAGTGAGTGTGACCTAGTATGAGGAGGTGGATGTGCTTATCTAGGCTAGGGTAGAGGTTACCCTAGTAAGGAATCTATTAGTTTCCCTTATTTTTGACAAATTTAGTATATTTTTATTTTTTTAATGGAAATATGGTAGTTTTAGGGTCATTTTTGTAAATGTGGCATTACTATCTTGATAATGGAATTAGAGTCCTAGGCATGGTGCTAGTGTCTAGCTCTACTATCCCATATATAATGCTAGTGTCCACTAGGCCTAGTTTGTGGTACTTATTTTTTATGAATGGTGTTTTATGACTGTTATTGTATATTTATATGATATTATATGATGTTAATGTTGTACTTGGTTGTATTTTGTAGGTGTATGTGCACATGAGAGATTTCTAAAGTGGTCAGATGATAGAGATGTTATGGGATTGCCCTTGATAGATGTAGATATGGTTGTGGTAGATAAAGTTAGTATGGGTCATGTGGCATCACTGGATCTAATTCCATATGACAAACATATGGTGACATCATTATGTGAGAGGTGGAACATAGATGTTAGTACATTTTGGTTACCTATTAGGGAGATCAATATCACCTTGGAGGATGTTTATAGGATTCTAAGGTTATAAATTATTGATCAAAGAGAAATTCTATAGGATTATACTGGTGACTAAGATATAGAGTGGGTTGTGAAGTATTTTTTGTAATGTCTATGGGGAACCATCAATCAAGGAGCTAAAATGATATATTTATATCACTGATTGGCCTAATAAATGTTTTGTGATTGCAAAACTTCTTAGAAATTATATTGGAATTTTTTTTTATGAATTAGAGTAGGGTATCTATCTCATATAAGATGCATGGGATAGTATAGGATATAGGGGAACATGACACTATGTACTCATGGGGTCACACTATACTATCCCACTTGTATCAAGATTTATACCACTTCACTCAGGAGATGTGTGTAGATGGTATTGGGTCTTTCACACTATTTCATTATTAGGATTACAATCATATAGAAGTAAATAGATTGGTTTTTCCTTAATTGAATGATTAGGCTCACCCTCAAACCTTTGTAAAGAAGTGGACTAATACAACTTGTGTGTCTAAGAGGAAAATAATCTAGTGTTGATATGTGCTTGATAGGTTGAAAACTAGAAACATTATCTGGAGGCCCTATAGGGGCTATATAAGATGGCCTAATGATGGTGTTCAGCTAAGGTAGGTGCGAGTGAGCTTCCAGTTAAATGATCATTAGGTGAATGTATTTGAGATATTTTAGTATGACTGAGTGACATAATAATTTTGTGTTAATAAAGATGTGCCACCAACACCATTGGTGTTTTTGAGGATTTTTTAGGCTCTAGTGAGGCTAGGGAGTAGGCATAAACAATCAAAGATAGAGTTAGATCTGATTCCATTTACATAATGAGATTTGATGATTGATATACCAGATGTGGATGATGTAGGAGTGATTGGTGGCTACATATCATGGTGGATGGAGCATAAATGGGCATATCAATTCCCAAGAGGTGGGATCATCATGCAAGATGTAATAGATGTCAATCCCCTTAGGTTTGTTGATGGTAAGTTTCCATTGTATGTTTTTATATTCTTCTTACTTATTTACTTATATACTTGAGTAGGTATCTAATGTAGTATGTTGGTATGTGTAGGTTCAAGTGATGATGATTATTAGGAGACTACCATCATGACATATCCCTAATGATTCCATGGATGATGGATAAGTGAAGATGGCCATAGATGTTGTTAGTGTCTATGCTCATTTTTTTTTATCGATTTCTCATTTCTAATATGGAATATAAGTGAGTATCTAATGATAGAGATGATGCATGTTAAAAGTTATAAAGACAAGATAGGCCCACACTCGATGCTATGGGTAGGGAAGGTAGCCAGATAGTGGATGATTATATACATATATATCAAGATCATGTGAAAATGTTGCTTAAGTTGGGGGTGTTGAGAGAGAGAGAGAGAGAGAGAGAGAGAGAGAGAGAGAGAGAGAGAGAGAGAGAGAGAGAGAGAGAGAGAGAGAGAGAGAGAGAGAGAGAGAGAGAGAGAGAGAGAGAGAAGATGTAGGCCTCAATTTAAGTTACAGAGGGATAATGTGGCCTCTAGTTATAGTCTGGATGTACCAAAGAGTGAGAGTGAGGAGGTTGGTCCTAGTGACCAAGTCTAGATTATTGAGTGATTTATAATATTGTACTGAAACTATTCTCTGAGTTATACATATACATGGATGTTTATTGTTATATGGTCATTGTCTATATTGGTATTTTGAATTATTATATTGTGCATTTTTACATGTGTTTGATTATTTTCATTATGTTAAATGGTGATATGAAAATATGTTATATGTCTAAGTAATGGTAATGGATTGTTTATCTATTTATAAATGTTTAATTAGACATGTATAGTGGACTAGGAATGTTAGTTTTTATTATGGTTATTCTAGCATTATCATATGATATCTATGTGTGTTTCATATAACTATTGTATGCACTATTTAAACCTAGATGACATGGTGAACAAGTAACCATACTATTCATGTTGTGTTAGTGTAGAAGTAGATTCTAGAAATAATATTATACATGGTATATTGTTATTAGATAGGTGTGTAGTATTTGTAGAGATGAACTTGATTGGATATCATACTAAAACTATGTTATGAGCTCTATGATCTATGTAAAATATCTTGATTAGCTACATAACTATGTCCTAATTTATATGATCTCTTGAAAATATCTTAATCAGTGGTCAAATTGAAACTTTTCTATGATCTCTATGATGGTTTCCAAATATTTTACTCAGTCGGAAAACTAAAACTATGATCTAATCTTTGTGATTATTGAAAAATATCTTAATATATGGGTGAATCAAGACTATGCTCTGATCTCTTTAATTATTGCCAAATATTTTAATTTGTGAGCAAACCAAGATTATAATCTAATTTCTATAATTTTTACCAAATATCTCAATATGTGGTGAAATAAGACTATGTTATGATATCTGTGAACTAGATTCCATCTCTACTAAGTGTGTAGTGAATGAGATCTCTCATAAATAGGTGTCTTAGAAACCACATGGCTTGTACAATGAATAACCAATGGTTCCTTAAAGGTAAAATCTTGGGATAACTTGATCATAAAGGACTATGATCTAGAAGGTTGTGGAGATTGATTTCTTGATGATCCCTATGTAAATGTTATAATGACTCTATTGACATACTATTTAATACAATCTAAGAGTACATAATAGTTGTTTTCCAAATGTCCATTTATATTATGAAAATTTCAATATGGTTTATTTTGTATCCTATGCAGATGGTATGTTGGATGGTGATGAGTAGAAGGAAATGTGATCATTTCCTTATTTAATAATGTAAGAAAGATATCATGAGGCCTATCTATGGCTAAAAACTATATAACATCTCTATTTGTGTCCTATGCTCTACTCAATATAGGAGGTGCTCTATGAAGTGGATTTTTACCCTTGTTAAGTATCTTTATTGGTTTTTTATATTCCATTTATTTATTAATCATAAGTGGAGTAGGTTTTTGTACCATTTTAGACAACTTTGGCTCTAGGAAACCTACATTTATATCTACCTTTGAATGTGTATCAACTAGTCCCAAATATGCCTCTAATGTTATAGTTGAGTTACATAGATGTCATAATTATTTGTATGTTTGATATAATAATTTCTCCTTAAGAGTAAAAATGAGGACTTTAGCAAAGATGTATTGTACCTCCAAATCTATCAACTAGTAAATCAATAGAAGAATTGATGACTTAAATCTTAGAATGTACTCAATTATTAGTTTTATCTCACCTTAGTGTAGTGAAGGAAATCTCTCATATGTGAATTGAGGTCCCTTATTATGTATGTTGTACCTAAGAAAGACTACTTTTAACTCATCATATGTATGTAGTGAACCACTAGGGAGTGCATGATGAAACTAATTTAATTACTCACCTTCTAGAGATATCAAAAATAATTGTACTAGAGTCAACTTGGTAGTGACATGTGCCATGGTATTCCAATAATCCTAAAGGTGAAAGCATGGGTCTCCATGCCCAACAAATTTTGGTAACATAGTATCTGAAAGTTGGGTGGTAACTTTGAGTGAAGATTCTATATGAAATAGGATTTCCATAGATGGCATTCAAATCAGGCTAAGAGTGGTATGCTTTACTCTCTAATGTGAGATGGTGTAATTATTGCTGTAAAGCACCCATGGCATGAATCAAGGAGATTACCTCTTGTGTTTGTTATCATCATCAAGGGGTTCATTAATTCTTGAATTTTGTTATTCATTTGAGCCATTGGTACACTACATCAAGGGCCTCTTTTTAGAGAGGATTGGATTGATCTATGTAACCTTTGGAGGGGTGATAGATTGGACCTCATGAGATGTAAATGGGATATCATACTTGTATAGGTTAGGTTGAGAAGAAAGTTATATTATAGTAAGGGGGGTTAAGGGAGATTCATTGGTATCTTTTATTTTGTTAATTTGCAAAGAAGTATCACATGTTAATGGACTAGAAGATGTGTTATTATCATGTGAATGTATGTTATGTAAACTATGAACATAAGAATAAGTGAATATGTATGTTTTAGCATTTGACCTTGAATTCGTTTAAACATGAGAAATAGGTGATGTAGGGAGAGAACTAGAAGGTTTAGACTCAATGTCTTCTTCACCAAAATCATAGTAATCATCATTTTTCCAACGTTCATCAAAATCAGAATTTAATTCACTTGTATAAGTAAGAGTAGAAGTATCATTCACATGCTCACTAAGAGTGAGAGTAACATAATAATTTATCTTATTAATACTATGCAATATATCATCATGTGTGCGTATAATGCAATGCATTTATTCACTAGCTATGTGTGGAGTGCATGTATGATTATTACTTTCAATTTTAGAGTCAAGGGTAGAATAATTAGTAATCATGTTTTAATTTAGCATATTATGACATGTAGAAGAAGAGTTAGAGACATTTACAACATCAAAAATTTCAAAGAATTATTAAATTGAGTTTGGAATGTAAAAGAAGGTGATAAAATAATTTCATCTACTTTAGTTTGTGAATTGGTAAAATGTGTAATATCATTTCTACACACTTTTTAAAATTCAACTAAGAAGGGTAAATAAGATGTATTATTATTTTATATATTTCTTGAATCATGCAAAAGTAGATTTCATGTATTTCAATTAAATTGATTTAATTTGAATAAGGAGGTAGCGGAAGTAGTTGAAAATCTAGGATCACATTGTAAAAAAGCATTACCAAAAAGAGGTTATTTTGGAATTATATTATTAGTTTGATTTTGAGGTGTAGGATAAGAGGGAGAGGAAATAGAAGAACATGCATCTAGTATATCCTCATCAAAACTTTCATTACCATGCTCATAGTGATCCTCATATCCATCATTATAATAATAGTCATCATCATCATCATTATAAATGAAATCATTATCATGTGATAATGTGAAATCTTAAAAATTTGTCCATTCATTATTATATTTATGAGAAAAAATAAAAATTCATAAACTAGGTGAGGGGTAAGAGGCTTTATGGATGTCATTTTAAACTTGCCAAAGAAGATGATGTAAATAATGAACAATAAACACACAGTAGATAGAATGTAATCTAACATATATATATATTTAAAGATGGGAATTATTTAGCTCAATATGTGGAAAAAAATAGAATTGTATTTGAAACCCTAAGGGCTAGTATTTGGATGTATAAGGACCTAGTGAGTGGGTCTAAGGTTTGATGAGGGTTATTTGGAAAAAAACTTAAATTATATTAAATTAATGAAACCCTAATGTAGGATTGATTTGAATGAGATAGGTTGTTCCAAAAATTAGTAAAAATCTAAAGTTTCTAACCCTAATTTAGTGCACAAAAAATGAAAGTAAACCATAGGCTAAACTAGGGTTTTAAGCAATATTCAAAGTAAATCATGTTCACCAAATGTTTTATAAATTTAGGACTTAGTAGATGTATATACTATGTTTTTAAAGGGTTTATTAGATCAATAACCTGATATGAATATAGAAAATAATTGATTTGACAAGTTCTTCCTAGAATAGTAAAGATGCAAAGAAAGTGTACCTATCTAGAACAAAACAAATATTTTTATGGCTCAGAAGGTTGAAATAGGCTTGGGGATCAATCTGACATTTTAATTATGTGATCGTATTTGAAATTAAAATTAAAACAATAGTTCCCTTATGAGAATGATAGTGCCATGTGGCACAAGTGTCTAATCATGGTGCTAGTGTCCTTCTTGGAAGAGTTGTCTAAAACTTTCAAGAAAGATACGAGAGAGTTAAAGGGACATATAAATGACTCTGTGAATTATAGAATCTCACCTATATAATTATTTTTACTAAATATATTTTAAAACCTTAATGAGCACCTAAACACATGAAACAATAATAAGATCAAATATAAAAGAAAAGGAAAAAAATGGGTTGTGAAATATTACAATTGTGTAGAGAAGAACCCTTA